>LR736857.1:6121328-6161154 GCA_902654985.2 Oryctes borbonicus
GAGCAAGAGGCCAATGAAAAAGCCGAAGAAATAGATGCGAAAGCCGAGGAAGAATTTAACATCGAAAAGGGTCGGTTAGTGCAACAGCAACGCCTTAAGATTATGGAATACTACGAAAAGAAAGAGAAGCAGGTTGAATTGCAGAAGAAAATGTAGGTTTCCTAACACGATATTAAAAAAGAAAAACTAATTTCTCACTTCTATATAGTCAATCTTCAAACATGTTGAACCAGGCCCGTTTGAAAGTATTGAAGGTTAGGGAAGACCATGTACGAAACGTTTTAGAAGATGCAAGGAAGAGATTAGGTGAAGTTACTTCAAATTCGTTGAAGTATAAGGAAATTTTGAGCACTTTAATCTTACAAGCGCTCTTCCAGGTATAGATCTTACGTTTTCTATAATCACCTGATTTGAATTTATATTACATAACTTTATCAAAAAATATTTCAAATTTGACTAAAAATATCTTCTTTTGAAAAGTGGTTGCATTGAAGGCAATACTGTTTTATTAAATAATTAACTTTTTATATGAAGTCATTTATTTTTTAAGCAGTAAAATATGTTGTTCATTACTTTGTATGAAGTATGACATAACTTGCTGTTTTATTCTACTTGTTAAACTGGAAATATGTGTCAGCTTAGAGAACTGAAAGGTTTTGCAAAATCTAAATTAAAAGAAAAACTTGATATGATATATCACGAAAGTTGTTTGACTTTTACATATTGATAATTGCATTTCTTATTAAAACGTTTTCATAGTTACGTATAATTCTTGCCTTACAATTATGATTTTGCACTTAGTTAGATTCTAAGGATTTCTATCGATTCTGCTGATTTTGACCTTCTCTTTTAATTACTACAGATTATTTTCTTTTCTTTAATAATTTCTTTATTTTCTCCATCATAAAAATCTGCTTTTGTATATCTTCTGTATAGGTCTTTCTTCCTGACGTTTTTTCCAAAATTGTTCTAGTGTTGGAATTAAACCCCTTGGCTTTTAACCTACAGCATTTCCTTTTAGTCGATTGAATTAAGGGTTACTCTGTAGTACTACAAAATCACGAGCCAACAAGGTTACATAACCGGGCTTTTATCAAGGCAACTGCAGGAGGTCGTTGACCGAAATATAACTACTTTAAAATGATTTAGCTCCTAAATTGTAGAAAATACATTACTTTTGTTAATGGTTTTTACTACAAATATCGTATACAACCTTGTTAATGTATCTTTTCTTTGGCTACTACCATTCTAGGCGATTGAATAAAACAGTAAGAATTTTGAAGCAAAGCACTTTCGGAAAGACATCCTTAATAAAAGATACAATCGGAGACCTAGCTCTGAGGTCGTTAGTTGTTAACTTTGTTGTTTTAAATGGAACATCCTACATATTATTTCATTTTTTAGCTCCTAATTTTGTATTAGAACCCAAATAATTTTTTTGAAAATATTATACAGTGTGTCTGATAATTACGCTTGAACTTTCAAATGGAAAAAGTGTTAAAACTTAACTTTTTTTAAGTGCAACCACTTATTTTTCTCTTATATCGCTCGGTGCAGCTTATAGTTAGACACTTTGTATAGCTATAGTCGGTATGGAGCTTTTAATTTATTTAATTAAAGAATTTAAATCTGGAAAACTCACGAATAAATTCGGAAACACTGCGTAATGCATGAGGAAAACGCACTAAATGTTAGAATATTGGAAAAAATATAGTTTAATAATTTTCTTACCTTTAACATTAGCTATTTCCAAAACAAATATCAACAATTTTGATACTAAAAAATTGGGAAAAGTAGGTAAATGCATGCTGTTAAACAGCACAATACCTGTGTGATTGCTTTCCCATTATTTTTGCTGCTAATTGATTATAACCCGATCTTGTATATTGTTTACGATGTCTGAAAAATACACAAGGCATAATCGCTAATTTCTTGACATGCCACGTGCAAATCTGATCTTTATTGCCGGAAGTGCCAACAATAACAACAACTGTTCGTGAATTTTAAAAATTTGTGCTTGGGGAGTGCACCTAAAATTTGTCGATAAAATAAATGCACATAATTTCTCATTTAACACTTTTTTTATTTAATGAAGAGGGTCGTCCATTCAAAACTTTTTTCCAAGACTTGAAGCAGCGTATATATCAATAACTAATTATTTCATTGTTTTTTCTTATGGTTTCTTTCAAGAATGTAGAACATTTAATAATTAAAAGTTCCTCAAGAGTCAAAACAGTTAAATTGCTTTCACTAAATTTGGTTAATAAAACTGTTCCTGTTGTAACGAAAAATTAAAGCTTTATACTTTCATGTTTCATAACAGATTTAATGACTGCTTTATTATTGAGTATTCTATTTATAATTTCAGTTATTCGAGCCTGCAGTACAGATAAGATGTCGAACTCAAGATAGAGGTCTTGTAGAATCTGCTCTCCCGGAGATCGCAGCTAAATACAAAGATGCTACCGGGAAGGACATTTTTATGAAAATTGATTTAGAAAATCCACTGCCCATGGATACTACTGGTGGAATAGAATTGGTAGTTCACCAAGGAAGAATCCGCATCAATAATACATTAGAAGCGAGGCTGGAGCTCATTGCACAACAATTGGTGCCTCAAATTCGTGCTGCATTGTTCGGCCGTAACGTTAATCGCAAATTCACAGATTAAATGAACACAAACAGTATTTTTCTCTTTGAAGTCTACTTTACTGAATGTAGCTAATGTGTACACTATTGTAAATAGATTCCCATTTTATCTTTAAAAAAAAGCAGAATGTTTTAGTGCATTTTCCATCGGTTTCTTCTGAAACGCTAATAATTATATTCCATTTTTGACGTAGGCGTATAGGTTGTTTTAGAGTTCTTTTTTGTGGTATAAGGTTCAAACTGTTTAGTAATTAATGCTATAAACAATTTTGCTGGAACTATACCACTGATGTATCAAGAATGTAAAATGTATTATATTGTTGAAATTAAAATAATTATAGTGTATTCTTTGTTTTTTCAATTAGCAGTCTACGTTTGATTTTCTCATAGAATCGGTGACAATTTCTTTACCTCTGCTACTTCATCTATCATTGCAAACACAAAATATCAATTATTTTGAAAACTGCACATTATAGCAATTTTAGGCCATAAGGTCTATTCCTCTTCCTAGAACTAGATTTATGTCCTTATAATCTTACCATTGATATGACAGTTGTTACTTACCTATGTTTGGTATAATCTTTTATACGTTTTTTTTTGGTATTTATCTTAAGGCACCAGATCAATGACATCGCAAATTCTTGCGATTTTTGTTCTTGTCGGCGGGTGGTCTTGTGGCACGTCAACATTCTTTACCAATATGGATTTACCGAGCCACATTCCCATTTAGAAATTGCTTTTAAAAAGCCGCTCCAGGCATGATTTTGCAGTAGTGCTTCGTCAAAACGCCATAAGCTTAAAACATTATTTGTATAACAGTGTTTGTCTTATCACCTAAAAGACGATCTACAAACAAGAGAGAATAAACTGCATCTTGCTCTAATAATCTTGGGTTTAAAGATATGTTTCCGGGTAAGCTTTTCGTCGAAAATGATCTCCAAACACTTGGAAGTGGGTGATCATGAGGAATGGACGTTGTTAATCAAAATGTCTAGAGATAACAATTGTCTCCGACTAAATCGAACAGTCCTACTTTTCGCTTTGCTGATTTGAACATTTCAACAATTTCTTATAGCTGCTTCCTCATTATGTCCATATAGCGGTGTCATTGGCGAACAATGCCAAATTAGCTTTGGTGCATCACTTACAGAAGAAACAAGTCAGGTCCTAACAATGACCTTTGGGGCATTTCAAAGTTGATGTGGCGAACAGAGGAGAGTACATCACTATAACGCATCGAAAATGTTCTACCAGAAAGGTTTGATGCGACCCCAAATCTTGCTTGAACCTATTTAAAATGATGCCATCATGCCAAATGTCCTGATGATATCAGAATCAAGTAAATAGATCTTATTGCAGGTAACATTCAATTTTAATACTACGATTTAATTTAATTGCCAGAAAAAATTATGTTTATAACCCATACTTCATTAACTTTAACGTGAAGGATAAGAGAAAATTAATAAGGTCAAACATTTCAATGCAATAATTGGTTTATTGTTTGGTACTAAACGCTTTATAAAACATCGAGGTAAATATATATATATATAAGTATCTATCATAATTCAAAACTATTCGACAACATAAAATAAAACTGCAACAAAAGAAGAGTGTATACGAGATCCTACAAATTAGGGCAATATAAATTAACGTATATAAATTACTATTACCTTGTGTATTGTATACGTATTTTCGATTTTTAGAAACTATACAGTGGTATGTGTAAAAATAATTCGTGTATAAGTGAAGACTAGTATGGAACGACTACATAAATTAATATACGCCATGATTACATGCAAAGGATAGCTAATTGGTTGATTACTTAATAATCTTTCTTTTACATTATTTATCACACTTAATATATTGTAGAATATTTTTTTAAATACGCGACTATTATCATGTCATATTTAGTAAATCCGCTACTTCTTTAACAGATGCCATATTTGAGTACATGTATGCTTTGGTTTCCCATAACATTTTACATAATATTTCATCACTATTTTCATCCATACTGACATCTATCGACAATTGTGGATTAAATCTAAAATAAGGAATGCCGACTGAAGCGCACCATGCTCTTGCGCGATCTACAACTCTTCCATCTGTCATGGTAGCCTAAAAAAAATATAATAAAAAAATATGGTTCGTTAATTATGCAGTCTTCCGAAATACCTGATCAACTAGCAAAGAAACAAGTGCTGAAAACCCAAAAACAAGTTTCGCGCCTTCCCAAATGCTATCTGGTAACATTTTGGAAACATTCGACTGTGTTACAGGTATGAGACCCGTTCCAAGGCTCACAACTATACTAACGGGATGCGCTTCACTCTCTCTTCCTTTAGCTCTCAAAGCTAAATTGTATTCATGTATTTCAGTAAGTGCGTCTAGGGTAGGATTATTTGCGATCAAACCACCGTCCAGAAACCTATCAAATGCTCTGAAAATAAAAAGAACGAAACTCAATAGAATACAATACCTATTTTCTTCGCAATCTTGATAATTAAAATGCACTTAAAAAAATGAAAAATAAAAATTATAATTTTCAAAGCGACCGCGACGTAATAATATTTATTTTCACATTTCTGTCAGGAAACATGACCTCAAAATATTCTTGCGCAAAGAAAACAACGTGGCATTGAGCACTTTGTCTGTGCCTAAGCTTATTGGCTTCCTCTTTTCCGCAAATTCTTTGTCGGATATTTTCCACCCAAATTTATTTTGTACCACCTTGTTACAAAACAATAGATCAATAATAAAATATGAATAGAATTATGTGTTTAAAACGGATATAAATGATTTGAATACATATAAACATTGTGGTAATCGTGTATGTCCGGACGTACCTGAATGTAGTCGCTTTAAATGTTGATTTTTTTTTTATATATTAACAAGTAGTAATAGCAACATATTTTGTCCGACACACTTGCGAGTATAGCTGCATCGAGTTATACGACCAAGATGACGCGATGCAGCTACATCAATAAGGCTATGGAGTAGAGGTGCCCCCAGAATTAACTGACCCGTCCCGTTCGCATCTTTGTTCCTTACGCAGTCCCATCGTGTATTCTATGTAAAATATAATAATTCGGTGCTGTTCTACTTAGTAAGTCGTTAAGTGCGCCGGAGAAAACGTTTCTACTATTTCTATCAATGGCATTTGAAGTTTATTCGTCATTACGCTTGATTAATTTTGAGCATACATTTTTTAAACACTTGTACCCTATTAACAAAGCTATTCACGAAGAGTATTATATTTAGTATTCTTACTATTTAAATACCTAAAATATGTAGGAGCCGCTCCTGTAGCTCTAGCAACGTGCCATAAGAGCGTTTCTTCTGGTGGTGAAGGCAATTCGTAAGGCGAATCATGAAGAACATCCAACAATTTACTCGCACTTTCATAATTTCTAAAGAGGTGAAGTTCGACTGGTTTTCGATCGGCTAATACGCCAGGAATGATAAGTTTCGGTTCCTTAATGTCGGTCATTACAGTATCTGTACCCAACGTTTCTTTGAGCATAGTTTCCAATGGTTCGCTTTGGTACGGTCTGATACCAACGAATGTTAACTCTTTCAACCGAAAATATATGCAATGGCATTCTTTGAGAGTTTTCCCGGCGGCCAAACCTAGGGCTAAAATACCACCAGTACTCGTACCGGTAATCCAATCGAAACAATGACTTATTGGCTTTCCTATGGCGACTTCTAGTTCCATTAACATCTGCACCAGAATTAAACCTATATATACAAAAAAAAAACATTTATTTACTTTAAAAACGAGAACCAAGATATCAATTATTTTTATATTTCATGGGAGATAGATTTTCTTGGGAGTCTTGTGAATTCTCAAGGCATAATCTCAATTGATTATTTGGAGAAGGGAAAGATAATCACGGGGCAGTACTATGGCGATTTATCGGATCGAATCGACTGAACTAAAGAGAAGAAGGTCCCGTCTAAGGAATAAAAAATTTTCATGAAGAACGCCTGGAACCACTTATCGATAATTGCAATAGAAAAACTAGTTCAGTTATGGTACGAATTGGTGGCCCATCCACCATATTCGACAGATTTCGCCCCCTGTGACTTCTTTCTTTTTCCAAATCCGAAATAGAGGCCTACTCCGCACAGTTTGATAAATTCCACTGTTTGAATAGCTTAAAAAAAACAATGCCGCAATCATAACACGCAATAAAGTCCCAATATGATGATTCTAGATCACAAAATATAAGTCTTCTTCCTACTACAGCCAACAAGGAACAAAGGCCCCGGAAAAGGATTAGGCCGAGCGACAATAAGGATTTTTTCGCGAGTAACAATGTTATGAATAATTACAGAATTCGATAACATCTGCATCTTGACAACCTTCCGGAGGTGGTTATTCATAACTATTAGTCAAGTCAGGTTATGTCTATCTCAATCCAATCTAAATGATCAACACTATGTTTGAAGTACGCTGTTCGAAAACTGAGCAACATGGAAGTTTAGTAACAGATCTTACTTTCTTGCATACGTTTGCTTATTTACATTTAAATAATAAAAATAAATCCTTGATACTTCTAATGCAGATCAACCACTTTACTCTAAAAATTTTGTCGACATTGCCAAAATGGAAATCGAAGAAACATTAATTGTGCCAGGAGCTTTAAAAACCTCTGACCTTTAGGCTTAGCTTTCTCTTACGTAACCAACAACGAAAAATAAGCTTTGCAACTTTAATGTTTTTTATTCAGAAAGGAGAACATGGCACCCTGCAGCTCTAATGGAGAGTAATTCATTTTTAATAAACATAGACCTACGAATACATAGGAAATACATACCTCTGATACCACCGCCATCAAGACATAGAAGACGTCCCTTTTTAGGCCTTCTATCTCCGTTCTTCTGCGATGCAAATTCCATTGCAGCTACCGCCAGCATTTGATTTAAGATATCTCTATTGGTTGGACCAATGACGCGAGGTGGTGCTTCACCATTAAATTCCCCACTTGATATACAACCACTTAAGCAACCTTGCAATTCGGGCGGACACCGTCTTGCGCCCACGGCATGCAGAGAATACAACGCTTTGGGGTCGTTTATTTTTGCAACGAGGTGTCGCGGGCTTTCTCCATTATTATTTAGCATATTTAAATCAGCCCCAAACACTATTAAACTGTGCAATATAGGAATAGATATATGGGGTTGAATAATAGCCAAATGTAGCGCAGTATTGCCGTCACAATCGACCAAATCTGTTTCGGCGCCTCTGCTGAGTAAAGCAACAACACATTCTAACTTGTTTCTGATTACCATTACATGTAGAGCGGTTCTGTTGTAAAAAAAAAAATAAATACGGAAAGTTAACAGCTCAACACCCTATTCTAAATTTTAATTACCTATTTTGGAAATTAACCGCATTAATTTGGCAATTAACGTCAACCAAAGCATCAATCACAAGACGAGATACTGCCCAATGTAGTGGAGTACCGCCATATTTCATATCTTGGTGTGACAAAGTGTTTGGATTGTTCTGTAAGTATTGGCCAACATATCCAGGATCAGAAGAATAGTTGCTCTGTGAGTCACAGCATGCTGGAATGTTAACATCTGCCCCAGCCAAAAGCAGAGCTTTCACACATTCAGGTTTGTCCGCTACACATGCGAGATGCAACGGTGTGTATCCCATTTTATTCTGTGCATTAAGACAGAGTGGTGGTGTATCCTGAGTTAATGCCTAATATGACATGAAAGTTTGTTAATCATAGTTAAAAGGTGCCCGGAAATATAAAATATCTTACCGAAATAATATCCTTATTTGTTGTTGCGGCATGATGAAATACGGAATTTGCGTCGTGATCTAAATGCTCCAACGAACATTTTGCTGTTAGTAAAGTCAACACCGTTTTCAAATTTCCAGTTATTACAGCTACTTGCAATGGCGACATCCCAGTTGCGATATCAGAACTGTTCAAGTAACTATTTATCTTCGGATTGTTAAAATAATCGTATAGAGCAAAATGAGCAGCTAAATGAGCTAAGGTCCAGGACGGATGGTCTGCTAAGACATCACAAATCTTCTGCAATCCTTGAATATTTGCCATCTAAAAAAAAATAAGCAGAGTTATATAAGGTGTTCGAATATAATGCTTGCAATATTTTTCAGATTTTAAGTACTGTACTTCAATAATGTTTAAAAGAAAGTATTTATTTAATATTTAAAGCACTCAAAGCTATTTTTAGTATTTCAGTTATTTTTGCTCGAACTATTATGTTGAGGTATTACGAAGGAATTACTGTTAGCGATGTTTGAAACGTCTTGAAATGTACTTGAAGCACCTTTAACAGTGCTCAAAGTACTTTATGGGCTTCAAATGCTTTACAACGACTACTCTGTACTTGTACTTTGATTTTATCTATAATGAAATATCTTTAATTACATCTTTTGCTATTTCAATGAAGACTGGTATTTTATCCTTCATGTAAATAAATTTTTCTTCGGCATCGGGTTGATTTTCACATCGGAATAAGCTAAAACATAATTCCAATCACACAATCTACGGTTTGCTAGTTATAATACTGTATTACCTATATGTTTGATGCAAGCTTTCCGTATAGGGCTTATGTAAAACGATCTCATACTTTGGTTTATCATTTTTATTGTTACTTGGAGCGTATAACACCAACCCGTCTTCCCTACAAATAATATGTCTCTCCGAAAAAATGTCCGGTTTAACTTCTAAAACTTTTGTTGGAGGTGTTTCACTGGGTAAGAGACTTCGAAGTACTATAAAAATAAAAGGAAAAAATCAAAATAAGCAAAAATCACGATGTAATATAATTACAATTTAGCATTGTGAGTGATGTAGTTTCTACAATATTGTTAAAATTTCATATGCTGATTTTTTTTAATTTGAAAACTGGACTTTCAACGTTGTCAGTGACGATTTAGGAAGGAAATAGCGGAGGCTTTTAATCATTCCTTTTAGAAAATAGATTTATTTAATATATCAGAAACGAAGATATGATGAAAATGAACTGAAATGAACAGGATGTAATAGTTTTTTTTTTTATTTTAAATTAAATTGGCAATTCGCAGCAAACCACCATCTTGGAATCACTATTTAGGTTGACAGCCGATAGTCGGTTTTCAGTGGTTTTTTTAGGTTTAAAATCTTTAAAATGTACGACGATTACGACCAGGTAAATCAATAATCTTGCAACATTTTTTATTTTGATATTACCTTATTATTATTAAATTATTTCGAACAATTTCCCAATACAGAGAGCATGTGAATATAACCTATAACCCCATATGTAACCTGGTCTAAAAACAAGTAATGCTATTATTTAATAAAGTATATCATATATTAAAACCCAGCGCGATATTACTTCAAACTAAAAAAAGCTAAATGTATCCATACAACTTGATAAAAGTAAAGCTTACTTACGTACCAACATACTTTGCATGTGCTAAACCCATAAATGTAGTAAAGTTTGACACATTTCGACAAACATAGAAATACAATTCATTTGTTTTAACATTTGCACAACATTTTTCAGACATATAACTATGACTACGAGTCAGATTATGGGCCACATACTGGTGATCCCCAATTGGATAACGAATACAATAGACAGATGTACATGATGCCAGAGGTAGTTAAGAATTTTTTGGTGTACTTTCGCAGTGCTGTAAGCGAAGGGTCTGTCTTTGAATTGCAAAATCTGTATGAAGTTCATTGGCCGAAATTGACAGAAGATTATTTTGAAAAGCGTCCATGGCCAGAAGAAGCTGAAGTTGCCAAAATCGTTGATAATGATCCGGTAAGTATTTTAATAAATGTAATAATTAATTCCATTGATTGATAGTTTAGTCGAATTGAACTAAGTAGTTTGGTCAGTATAGGTGTGCACATTATTGACAATAAATCGTTTAACTTATCCCAAGATCTGTCAAAATTACAGATTTGAAAGATATTTTCTAAAAAGATATCTACTTTGTGTATATATTTTTAGCCGTAAGAAGAAAATCAAGTTCATTCGATACATGTAATAAACAATAAATTACATTTCAAACTTCAATATTACACAGCTATTTAAAACAAGTCGTCTATCAATACCTAGTTGTTCAACTTTCAAATTAAAAGGGAATTGGGCAGCCTATTGATTAAAAATTGAATTGATAGAGAATCGTAAACAACACATAACACATAAGTATAACACCCTCCGCACCACACACTGTGTGGTGCGGAGGGTGCCGATACTTATGTGTTGTTTACAATACTACGCCACAGTCCTTGCTATCATTATTGATATAGAATCGATAGGTGAACTCGTTTACATATAATGTCATACATGCAAATTGCACAAACGACTAAATTATCGAGCAACTAAAAATTATATTGAATTGCCATCTATTTCAAAAGGAAGAAATTTTCATTTTGGCAAATATCAAATAATCATTTGAGTAACACATAATTTTAAAAAAATGGTATGTACAGTCAAGTATATAAGCATCAATTCTATTGAATTTAAATAACGGACTAAAAACTAGCAACACATTTTAAAAAATTCATCAGCTATTTATTAGGTATTACATAATTTATTACTCCTTTTCCGGATGTTGTTTATCGCTAACAAACCGTTTTAGATATACTCTACCTTCATTTCCTATTTCTGATGCGGCTACTACTGTTTCCATAATTTTTTCTTTCATTTGTTGTTTGTATTGTGATAACTTGTTAGTATATTCGCCTGGATTCATTTTGCGCGTATTAAAAGCAACCGTTGCAACATAAAACTGGTTGACCTTAGACACTGAACACGAACAACTACTTATTCATGCAGTCACCTGCTATTCACATGTGAATTATAGATAAACATTTACTTCTGACTTCAGAAGTTATGCTAAAGAAATATGACATCTCGCGTGGTATCTAGAACTAGAAACTATTCGCATTTCTGATTGAATCTAAGCAATTAGATCTCATGAGTCAGTTCTGCTTTTTTTCTTAATTTATTTATCTTAGTAAACAAACTTTATTAAATAACTTTGTTGAAGCAAATCTGAGAAATTCAATAAACAAATAAATAACAATTATTGTCTCAGTTCTGTAAAGAAGAAAGGTCAAAACCGTTTTAAATTGCACCAAAGGTGTTTTTCCTCATTGAAATGGAATCATTACTTTATTCTGAATATGCCATACTTCACTTCTCCCGTGAAAAATAAATCAATACTATATTTTTTCAACCTTTGCCGTTTCATCATTAATCAACCAGTTTAGGAAATTGTAAAGTTTAGTTATTTTAACTTTCTTTATTAGGTTTTGCTGAGGGTTTTCTCACAAGCTGACGGTCCTCACGACCGGACATTTATTTCTGGAATCAATTTTTTGGTTGTACATTTCTATATAAACTCGTCCTGATAAGCGGACGTGGATATCTCTCCTTATTTATGGTTTTTTGGTATACCTAATTTATTCATTGTTTCCATTAATAATGATAGCAAGGACTGTGGCGTAGTTTGGTAAACAACACAAAAATATCGACCACTTAATTAATTAATCCAGAACGGCCGTTTCGAGGATACGAATGATCCACATTCTCAACGGGTGTGAGAAACCTTTAAAACTCCCATAGTCTATCCTTACTTTCCAGAAAAATATTATTTGCAAGTACCTACTTTTACCGCCTACGTGCCTTAAAACTAAGACGTGAAAAAATACAGAATACAGACAAATAGACGAAAGGGTCTCTTGTCATTGTAGCCCAAGACATAAAACGTGCAAGCCTTACCCCCAATAAGTCGAATACAACTGAGTTGAACAACGGTCCGTTCCTCTCTATTCATTCATCAGATTGCTGCTTTTCCTCGTACACGTCTAATTCCCGCGGCACGATTTCGTTTATGTGGTTGCTTCCGTTAGTTTATTTCCTTTTCTCGATATGTAGGCTTTCAAATTCTATTCAAACGTATTTTGTTGTAATAATTTAATTACAAAGATTTGGTCAGTTGTTGATGTTCTTGTGTGTAAATTTTTTACAATTAATTTGAAAACACGCAATTATCTACGCAAGCAGTTGTTCTAGACCGCTAACGGATGGTTAAATTTATTGCAAAATAATTTAATCAAAAACGTGCGTTGACCCTCTAACGGACGAGTCGTTAAATTTCATTCATTATAACAGGAGATTCGCTATAAAATACATTCCTTACATGTATGATATCAATACGTAGAATTAAATGGCATTATAAACAATTTTAGGTAGAATAGGTCTCTTGATAAATTGTTTTATACGTCCAATAATTACATTAAAATAACTTTAATTGACTACTTTTATTAAATTATGAAAATATAATATAAAAATAATTAAACAAACTTTATTTACCGCGTAACTAACATATCACGCTGACGTTATATTTTTTGTTCCACTAGGTTTTTATGATACTCTACAAGGAGCTGTATTTTAGACATATTTATGCAAAAATCCAAGGCGGTCCTACACTAGAACAACGTTTCAATTCCTTCTACAACTATTGCGATCTTTTCAATTACATCTTAAGCGCGGAGGAGCCCGTCCCACTTGAATTACCGGACTTATGGCTTTGGGAACTGGTCGATGAATTTGTTTATCAATTCCAGTCATTCGCTCAATATAGGGCGCGTTTACAGAAGAAAACGCCTCAAGAGCTAGAAACTCTAAACTCCAATAATAAAGTATGGAATGTACTTTGCGTTTTAAACGTTTTGCATTCGCTTGTCGACAAAAGCAACATTAAGCAGCAATTAGATGTATATGCTAGTGGTGGTGATCCCGATTCTGTAGCTGGGGACTTTGGACGACATTCTCTGTATAAAATGTTGGGATACTTTTCATTAGTGGGACTTTTAAGATTGCATTCTCTTTTGGGAGATTATTACCAAGCTATCAAGGTAAAGTATTATTTGATGAAATCACATCTGCAATATTTTCAGCTTTTTTGCAACAGTTGTTTCTGTATATTATTATTTTACTTATGTAGGTATTGGACAACATTGAAGTCCATTTAAAATCCCAATTTGCTCATGTTCCGGCATGTCAAATATCTACATCTTACTATGTTGGTTTTGCATATATGATGATGCGCCGATACTCTGATGCAATAAGAACATTTTCCCAAATTTTGCTATATATTCAGCGAACGAAGCAGTTGTTTGCATCTAAAAGTTATCAACATGACCAAATCAATAAGCAAACAGACCAGATGTATCATTTGCTTGCTATATGTTTGGTGCTTCATCCGCAATGCATCGATGAATCCATTCAACAAACATTAAGAGAGAAGAGTTATCACGAAAAGATGTACAAGATGCAGTATGGAGATTTACAAGAGTTTGAGAATTGCTTTGTATTTGCTTGCCCTAAATTCTTATCGCCTTGTCCACCACAAGTAGAATCTGTCCCTGAAGACTATTCTAAAGAAGCTATTCGTCATCAAACTCAGGTAAAGCATATAATAGCAATAGAAAATTAATACAGTGGTTAGGATACCATTGCAAAATTTGCCCGGGTATAAGGGCGAAGAGTTTATTTTCTTAATTGATTATTCCTGCCTCTACCGATCTTTTGCCGGTTTTCGTTATTATACTGTAAAATATATATTTTTTTAATTTTGTTCTCATAAACTAGGAATTCGTTAAATGGTTATTTACTAAGTTAAAGATATTCGATTTCCTTGTGTATTTCCATTCCATATCGTCTATATTGTACTTGACAAAAAAATACATGAGGAAATCGTTGCAATTGATCCTCTCACTTACGTCACCGCCAGCTGCCGCTGTGCAGTACTACTATTTCTCATTCTAAAAGGAAAAATACGTATTAATTTAATGGTGGTTGTATTACACAGGTATTCGTTGAAGAAGTACAACAGCAAAAAATGCTTCCCACAATACGTAGTTATTTGAAACTATACACAACACTTCCGTTAATGAAATTGGCGACATTTATGGCTCAAAATCAACGGAATAATGACGGGAAGTGGGATTTGGATAAAGAGATTCAATCTCTTATTATACATCTCTTGTGCTTTAAGCATAAAATGAAAAATTTAGTGTGGACAAAGGGTACTTCTGGTCTCGATGGAAAATTCCAAAGTGGTTCAGAGGTAAGTTTTTCACTGTTGTAGCGAACATATCCGCTAGGAACAAATAATTTTTAAATTATGCTATATCTAAGCAAAATCATTACATTATTTCGTACTACGTAAAATTGTATTCCTGGCTTCTGGTTAAGTAGCCAAAATGTCGATAGTGCAGGGTATTAAATATGATATTAATTATTTATTCTTTTTAGTTGGATTTCTACATAGATAATGACATGATCCACATTGCCGATACTAAAGTTGCTCATAGATATGGTGACTTCTTTATTCGCAAAATACTGAAATTTGAAGAATTGAATAGAAAGTTACACCATCTTAAATTATAGATAAGTTTGCTTTTGTACAACAAAATGAAATAAAACACATTTTTGTATTATTTGTGCTTATTTCATTTATAAATATATAAATATTACAGTAAAAATGCAGTAGTGTGAATATATGTTTTAGACCACTAAATTTTACTACTTTCACCGAATATATTCAAATCTTTTCCAGATCTAAATGTTGTATTATTATTAGATGAAGCGGTGGGATACGGAATACACCTATAATTCTACACATTGATTACTATTAATCATTAGTCGAATGTGAAGGTAAAGATTTTTAACGTGCTAAAGATAGTATTGTCACAGGGCCTACGGTTTTACTTCCTTATCTGGGAAGGCAAAGGCATACTGCGATTTTTATCCGTAATTAAAAACCAACCATCCCCATCGAGATTTGAACCCTCATCGTTCGGACCTAGGCCTAAGGTAAATATGCTAATCCAATGGTATAGTTGTATAAATATAGGATATGGGTTTTGTGGTATCACATGGATGTTGATCAGTTTCTAGTGAGAATTTTAGTAAAAATTAAGGAGCAAGTGGTCTTGGAAAATTAGGCGCCCAGCATAGATTATTGATATGAGTTTGATGTTAAGATCGTTTGGATCGAAATTAAAGCAAGCGGTAGTCAACATGCGGGTGTTGTTTTTATACTTCTCAAAAATATAAGGAAATTGCATATTTTATTGCGGCCCAAAACATATTGTACGTGTATAAAAAATAATTTGTACTGATTTGTAGAAAGGCGTTGTAGCATACAAGATAATCCAAATTTAACAGATCACTATTACTACTTCGGTTATTACTATTCAATCGTTTTTCTATTAATTGCATTCTAATCAGCATAAACACTATGACTTTGGGCAAATATAACCGATTTAGTAGGACCAAGAATAACATTGATGACAATAGTGACTCGTTAATTTAGATCACAAATATTAACTACAATTAGTGACATTGAGAGACAAACATTTACTCTTAGTAACTACTATTCTTTCAACAGATCTGCAACTTCTTTAATTTTTTGTATATTTGCGTGCATATATGCTTTCGTTTCCCATAGTATCCTGCATAATTTATAATTACATTTCTCATTTAAACCGACTTCTTCTGACAATTGCGGATTAAATCGGAAATACGGAGTTCCAATCGAAGCGCACCAAGCCCTTGCCCGCTCTACTACTCTTCCATCAGCAGCTGTCGCCTAGAATTAGTTGGCAAATATTCCTAACATATTACACAAGATACAGTTTTAAGTACAATGGATCGGCTCCATATGCTAATCATTTTTAACTACGTACCTGGTCAATTAAAATTGATAAAATACCAGGTGCCTCCAGAAGTACTTTTAATAGATCAGGAAGAGATTCAGGTAACTGCATGGTGGCCTTAACAGGTACTAAACCAGTTCCAAGGCTAACTACAATGTTAGCTGGACTTTGTTCGTCTCTTCTATCAGTCGCCATTAACGCTAAGTTATATTGATGAATTTCTGTAAGAGCATCTAAAGTAGGATTATTAGCTATTAATCCACCATCAATCAAATTATTAAATGGCCTACAAAATTAGAGTTAATATCTACTAATTAGTGGTATCCAACAAAATGATGTATTACCTAAAATAGGTAGGTGCTGCGCTTGTAGCTCTAGCTACGTGCCATAAAAGAGTATATTCTACAAGATTTATATTATTCAAAAGTTCCTCTGGACTTCTATAGTTTCTGTATAAATGTAATTCAATAGGTTGACGATCAGCCAAACAACATGGAATAATAAGTTTTGGAATCTGTATATCCTGTAGGTAAGTATCACTACCTAACATTTCCTCCAGCATCTCTTCTAGTGGTTTACTAGGGTATG
Organism: Oryctes borbonicus; assembly: GCA_902654985.2. Lineage (NCBI taxonomy): Eukaryota > Metazoa > Arthropoda > Insecta > Coleoptera > Scarabaeidae > Oryctes > Oryctes borbonicus. The sequence goes on from LR736857.1 coordinate 6,138,290, forward strand.
GTCTATTACCAGGAAACATACGATCTTTATAACGGAAATATAAACCAAGGCACTCCTTTGCAGTTTTCCCGGAAGCCAGTCCCAAAGCTAGTATACCACCTGTACTTGTACCAGTTATCCAATCAAAGCAATGATTTATTGGTCTCCCTAAGAAATTAAATAGGGAAGATATTCAAAAAGGAAATCGTATAATAAAATTCTAAGTTTTGATAAAGCATGACCAAGCCAATTCGGCTTGGCGCATTCATTTCTCTATTCGTTACGCAGTCACATCGTAGAATACAATGATCGTATAACAGTATAACTCGGTGTCGCTTTATTGGGCAAGTTAAAAAGTGTGCCGGACAAAATATGTTTCCTCTATCTCTAGTCATCATCCACTACCGCAGGGAACAAATAAATCCACATGTAGTAAAATGCAACAGTGAATATATGTAACTTCTCCGTTATCACGAAACTCATGAAAATATTTCTTTGACTTTTATATAACAAGTAGTATCGTCCATCAGAAAAATGTATGTCAGGTTTTGGGACGCCCAGTATAATATTTTGAATATTTAACAAGTGTAAGAATAACTTTGTAAAATAAATTGAAACATAAAATGACCGAATGCTCAATTTCTAATTTATAAAGAAATAATTATACATTACCTATTGCATTTTCCAGCTCCAGTAACATTTGTATCAGTATAAGACCTCTAATGCCACCTCCGTCTAAAGATAGAAGGCGCCCCTTTCTTGGTGCACCAGTATGATCTTTATTGGCAGTCAAGTCCATGCAAGCTACATCCAACATATTATTCATAACATTCTGATTAGTGTATTTGTGGGCATCAGGTGGTGCGTCGCCATTTTCAACTCCATATGCATGGCAACAATCATTGCAGTTTAGTGTGTCTTCAGTACATCTTTTTGCACCTACAGCATGAAGACAATAAAGTGCCTTGAGGTCACCTGTTCTCCCTATTAAGTGCCGCGGACTTTCCCCATTGTTATTGAGCATGTTTAAATCAGCATCAAATATTATCAAGCTATGCAGAATGTGTATATTTTCCGGACTCTGTGCGGCTAAATGTAAGGAAGTGTTGCCATCGGAATCTTGAATATTAACATCTGCACCTCTACTTAAAAGGGCAATGATACAATCAAAATTTTTATTCTCCACCATAAGATGCAAGGCTGTCCTGCAAAATAAAGTGAATGTAATTAAATGAAAACTAAATAACAAATTGCATATACTTCTTCTCGAAATTGGGAACATTGACATTGCAATTGTGATCCAGTAATTCGTTTATTTCGTCTACTGTATTGACCCAATGTAACGGAGTTCCACCATATTTAATACAACGACCTCTCAAGAAGTTTGGATGATCTTCAATATAAGTAGTTAGCACATTGGAAGAACGCTTACAATCTCTGACATGGTTGTAAACAGACATGTTAGGGTCGCAACCAGCAATTAATAACGCTTTTAAACAATCGTGATTTTCTGAGAGACAAGCAAGATGAATAGGTGTATAGCCCTGTCCATTACAACAATTGATAATGGAAGGAGAGATATCTTTAGCCAATGCCTGAAATGAATAAATTCGTTACTACGATATTTTTAATAAAACATTTAGAAAAACAGTAAGTTAATATATCTAATTCTTTACTCCTATTTGGCTGTCTTAACGCATTAAAATTACTTACAGCTATGATATCTGGTGAGGTATTAGCAACCTGATGAAAAATAGTATTCCCGTCTAAATCCTTTTGATATCGAGAGCAATTCTTTTCTACAAGAACTTCTATGCTTTGTACATTTTTACGTGATACAGCTACCAACAAGGGTGTCATTCCGCTATGTTCATCAACTTTATCTAAATACTGCGCCATATATTGACATTCAAGGAGATCATAATAATTAAAAAATGCTGCAAGATGTGCTGCTGTCCAAGATGGATTATTATTTAGTGTATCTACTACAGATTGTAACAGTGTTGGATTTACTGCCTATAAAAAGATAATCATTAAAACAGTGATGAGATCGTAGAGGTCCCTCTCGCCCCCTCTCTTCTTTTTAACTTTTCAACGATAGAAACTTGCACACTTGAAAACACAGAGGTGGGACTCTGTGACTTCCTATAGTAATATCGCACTATAGGACAATAATAAAACTTGGCCATTTTCAGTCAGCCAATTTTTCAAAACGTAGCATGGGCGTGGCGACAGAAAACGGTCTTCCATTGGTTTATTATGAGTGTGGCGGTAGTAACAGCATTTCAAGGTCATCAAAATTAGCTGATAGGTTTCATAAATGGGCTGTTTAACTACTGTATTTTATAATTATTACTTATTTATGAATGAGCCAATTTTAATGACGCGCTGCCGCCACGCTCATCCATTGCATTCTGCCGATATGCGCATCTTACTACGTTTTGAAAAATAAGACGGAAACAGACGAGTATTTTAACGATATTGTCGTGGCAGTATTCTATATTAGAAGTTGACAACCCTTAAACAGGTATGTAACAGTGCTTCATCCTTTGTTGTGTTAGTAACAAGGCCATAGAGAACACTTTATGCATACTAAAAGGCTCCTGAGGCTATCACAAGCTTAAAAAAAGCTTATACACCTCGTTGGGCCGTCACCATACTAAAAAAAATATATAATATAATAATAACACGTTATACGCAATATAATATTTGAAAAGTAAAAAGATAACAATTTTTGTAAACGTGTCAAAAAATGGAGAGACCAAAATAACTTAATAACAAAAATTAAAATTGGAGCCGTGAGTGACGTAAGCAGTAGAAAGGGTAGCTATTAATTTTGTTTTATTTCGCTTTATTTAAGCTGTGGAAGTAACTGTTATTATTGTAAAATTCATGTACTTTTTATTATTTGTTTCAAATAAACTTGCAGTATTTGTTAAAAATGTTTGTAAATAGATAAGAGGAAGTAGAAACAGAGATGATTACACAGGTTACCGTTGATAATTATGTGCCAATGAGAATTATATTCTCCATTCATTCACGCACACATGGTAAATAATCGGGTAATGTTGATTCACTTGGTAATCTTCAATCGGGGTAGTGTTTATCTTTAAACTTGCGAAACTGTTTTTTTTTTTTTGGATGTGATTAAATGGAACACTCATCACTCATCGTAGATATTAAATCCTTTACAGATTCCGCATACGGCTTATCACCGCGCTTTTTCCGTATGTGGTTTGCGCTATTGATATGTTTTCCGCGTCGTGATCATCAAGCAATAATTTACTTCTTTACTCATATTTGTTATTAAAGCATGGTAGCGTCGAAGGAACCGAGACATTCGGCGATTGTTAAGTTTTTTCCCCTCCTATGTATATGGTCTAGTATTGACTTTGCGAACTTTAGTGATACTATAAGAAAGCTCACGTTACAGTTGAAATCCCCACAACGCCAAAAAAGCGATAGTTTCAATAGTTCAAAAGTTAGAATGGGAGGGTACATTTTAAGACCTCAATGTATACGCGCATCCTTACCATATTTTTGATAATAGCTGATTTGAGGAGTGGTATAACTTTTTCTTGAAAATGTAAGAACTTTATCTGCGCCTCAGATAGATCGTCTGTACGTTGTAATCTGAAATTGTAAAAATTTTCGTTAATATTTGAAGGGCTTAATGGCAGCAATATATATCATAATACAAAAGTATGATCAATAAAACACCTCAACTTTAATAAAAAAAAAAAACAATATAATCTGGTTTCAGCTTCAAATTATTTGTCTATTTATAGTCAGAGCTAGCTCCTGCTATTTATTTTTTAGTGATTATTATATATAATAACTATATAAAAGGAATAAAGAAATCACTCATTTTATCTGTAATAAGCTCCATCTTTCTGAAAATATTAATATAGAAGTGTTTAAAAAATTCAATTTAATCAATATTGGCTGTTTCTTTGATTTTTGTTCTTTGGGAAGTTAACTTGAACATTCAGGAACGAAAATAACAATAGTTTAATGATTAATTAACTTTTAAAAAATTTAGATAATTAAAATTATTTTTTGGATACCATTTGGTAACATAAATTTAATGCATTGAAGGAAGCTTAATTGCAACAACTCAGGTTATATGAACAATCGTAGGAAAAAAAAAATTAAAAGGTATATCCTCTCATCTTACCTAAAAGCGCTATCCTTGGTTTCTGCCTCTTGAAATACAATATCATAAAATTCAGTTTCTTTACGTAAATAATAGATACTCAATCCATCAATGCTGTGTATTATATAATATTTTTTATAATTCTTAATTTTAACTTTTTTAACAGTTGATAAAATAGCCATATCTAAAATTAATTATAAATACAATAATTGCATGCAAACAATATAAGTAGAAGCACTTACCCTCAGCCATGCCTGTGTTTATTATTTTAAGAACTGTTTACAAAAACAAAATAGTTTTTTACAAATAATACTATTACCTGATTTCACTGGTATAATTTTAAAAAATATTATAATTCGCGTGTTATACTTAAAAAAAAAATGTAAGAGTGTTTTATCAATAAAAATGTGTTATCATGTCAACAGTGCAATCAATAACATATCAGAAAAATTTAAGGTATATAATATTAACACGTCCGTACAAAACAAACATCAAATCAATACTAGTCTTTACTAACTACAAATAAATAAGAAGGGTACCATTATATAAAATTGACTTCTTTATCAATTTATCTATGGGAAATCCAAAACGTAAACAATGCTGCCACACTAATATTTTTAAAATGTTAGTCATCAAATACATACTCTACACGACTTGATTTATATAAGATATCACAAGCAAATGCTTGCGTGCAAATGTGGTCATTAAATAATGACCACAAATGTTGTAATTTCTGAAGTGATAGAAGAATGTTAGTAGAACTAATATGGTTTATGCTAATTTTGAATTTGTATCATCACATTTTCATTATCACACATACGTATATAGTTTTATTTCTTGTTATGCACTTTGTCTCAAATAAATTCATTATAATCATTAATCGCACAAAACTATTTGAACTATATATTGTCTCAGAAAGCAACACCAGCTCCTTCTTTTGAGACGAAAAAGCAAGGGTTTATTTAATCGCTGTAAATAAGCAACCACTTCTCCTACCTTGCCCATTTCTGTACCTATACAAAAAATATTTTTTAAGTAATAATAATCTATATCTATTAAAGATAAGTAAAACAATGATCACAACGATCGAATGATGTAAAAATACAAATATATTTATTTGAAATTCATCCGGAAATTCCGTAATACTTCAAAGTTAACAAACATCTTCCCCGTTTTTCTCTTCTCGTTTATGTTCATTTTATGCAATTTTATGTTGTCTTGGCAAAAAGTACAACGACATAGAAGTGGGTAAATCCTTAAATTGCTATAGCCGACTATTACTGCTATTTTAAAATAATAGTTAAAAATAGCAGTCTATTATTTTTAGAAAATGACCGTTTTAAATATATATATTTATTATTGTATACTATACAGTATGTCCCAAAAAGTTTTATACAAATGGAAAAAAAGTTTATCTTATATTTCACAAAAAAAAAACATTCTTGATGAAAAGCTCAACATGACTTGTAGACTCATAAAGTACAAAATTTTTAAAGCATTGCCTGGAATGCAGGCAAAATCAAAATTATGGTTTGGAGTGAGAGTAAAATACGTACAAACTTTAATGATTTTCCCAGATAAAAATTACAATATATTATTAATTAGATTTATTGAATAAAAGAATAAGACGTGATAAAAAAATTATAACATTCTTATCAATCTACTAACAATGAATAATGCGCAAGAAATAAATTTTATTGGGAACAAAATTTCTTAAATACTACGGAACTTCAACGTATCCACCGTCCCTTTCTAAACAGGTGATTAAATTCTATTATGACATTTCTAATCACATCTGCAGTTATAGTTTCACATGTTTCTCTAATATTCTTTCAAGATCACCAACATCTTGAAATAGCGTCTGAAGGTATACCTTTCTCTCAAGTAACCCCACAAAAAAAGTCTCGAATGGTAATGTCTGGAGACCTTGGAGGCCAAAGAAACTCCATGCACCTCCCGATCACTTTACCATTAAAAGTGTGGTGGAGAAAATCCCGAATACTTCTGTTACAGCAACATGGTGCTCCATCCTGTTGGTACTATATTTTCCATCGTACATTTAGTGGTAGTTCATCAAGAAAGTCCGACAACTGAATATTTAAAAATTGTAGGTATCTTTCTCCATTCATATTATATTTGTCCAATTTATCCATTTTATTTGCTTGTTGCTTCAATAGCAACATCACACGTTCATTGATGCCAGGTTTAAATGGTACCTTGCTAAGCGTGCCAGTAAAAGTTTTTTTTGAATGGCAAAGCAAATATGTTTTGCAACAAAACACACCGTTGGACTTCGTTTCATTAAAAGTTTATCATCTGTATGAAAAGGGCGACATTTCGGTTTAATTTCTTGTGATGTCATCTGATTACAAAGGAAATTTTTGAAAAGTAACTCCAAATTTATTTTACTAGCTGTTGCAAGCCTTCCTTATAATGTGGCAGTTTTCATATCAATTCTTCTTGTAATTTCTACGATGGCCTGACATATTTTATATAATTTCTTTGCCTTAAGTGATAAACATTTTTCTCCTGTTACATTTAACATATATCAACTTCGACATACTTTTAAATGATTTTGGTGTAGTGATCATACAAGGTGAGGTAACATTTCTTTGAGCTGGAATAATGCATCGTTAAGCTGTAAAAAGAACAAATTGTTTTGATTTAGAAGTCTTAAAATAGTAATATGAGATATAAATAATTTACAGCTACAAAAGTTAGTTTACATACAAACATGTCTAAAATTCTAATAAATAACTATTTCTTACAATTTTTGTGATCCATTGTTAACAATGATTTTTAATTGAACTTTAAAGCTTTTAAACGATTGAGAGTTAGTAGAAGGCATATTTATAGATGTACTAGACTCATTGCAATGTTTTGCTGCAGCTGTTTCGACTTCTACATAATCTATAATTCAAATAATTATTATAAAGAAATAGCTTTACAGATAATGCTACTTACTATGGATAGAGTTATTCTTATTTGGAATCTCAGAGAAATTTGGTAGTTTTAGAGTTGGCTAAGCACTTTTAATTAAATTGCTTCTGGTAGAATAATTGGGTACGAAATAACTGAATACTTTCGGGGGGGTCCTATGTTCAGTAATTTATTTCCGATGCGTTGAAGCCATAATTTACTGGCATTAGCGCACTGTGGAACACAATAAAAGAACACCATTATAACAATTGGGAAATGCTGGTATAAACAGATATAAATAAATTTGAAATATATTTGAAAGCACGCAATTAAAATTCAAATCAAATATGGACGTCCTACCGATAAAGAAGAAAAAAATGATACCAACCGAGGGACACTACCGCTACAGTGGGTCATAGTTCGAACTACGGGAATAATTTCCGTCGATACAAAAGAGATTCTTCCCCGTAAATACGGGGCAATACATAACCTAACGTAACCGAAACTTGTTACTATTACCGTAGGTGATTACTTAAGTGATTTATTATTTGTGACATTGTAGAAAGAGCAATGGGAAAAGCTGGTAGAAGTATATCTTTCGACAAAGACTTTTTAAGCAAATTAAAAAACGACAGTAATGCATGCGTTTATGTTAATACAGTTACTTATCACATAGCATTGCACCCGTTTCATTTAACCGATTTGAATGCCTCTATTAAAGAAGTTTTGAATGAGAAAATAGGAAAACATGACAAGAGGCTGGGTGGAATATTATTGGGATACCAGAATATTAAATTGTTAGATCATGTCGGTGGTATTAATTGCGACAGTTGTTTTATACACGGGGATATACAAGCTGATTTTTATATTTTCAATCCTACCGTAGGACAAGTTCTAAGTGGTATTATAAATAAGAAAAGTAAGGACCATGTAGCATGCTTAGTGCACAACACATTTAACGTGTCCCTTCCGAAGCCACAAGATTGCGACAGCTGGATTGGGAATTCCACACAGATAGGTCAAGAAGTACAATTTGAAACTATTTTTACAGACTTAGATGGGAGGTTACCTTATATCAAAGGAAAAATATTGTCGATAGTATCAGATGATAGTGGTTTTAGTACAAGCGAAGAACCGAATACTAAAACTGAACGGGAAAGTCAGCTAAAAGTAACGAAATTCGAAGATAGTGATATAGAAGTAGTAAACAAGCCGAAAAAAAAGAAAAGACACAAGAGGGAAAATGGAGATTTATGCCCTGAAATTAATGCTAGCATAGAAGTACAAAGTGTAAAGAAACGGAAAAGAGATGTGACTCCTGATATAGTTGAGGATAATGACATGGAAAAAAGAAAGTCAAAAAAAAGGAAGAAACACAAAGAAAACAATACTAATCCTCCAGATCAAATAGAAGATATTTCTGTTGAGGAAAATGAAAGATTGAAAAAGAAGAAGAAAAAGAAGAAGCATAAGCAAGATGAGGTATATTCAGAACAAACAAGTTTGAGTTTAGATACTCCGAAATCTAAGAAAAAAAGGCACAAACTGTGAAAGTGTATATGTGTAGAATCATCCTGTGTGTGTTAAAAAGACAATATGTAAATGAAGATGAAACTTATAATTGCAAATTAAGAATAATTAGTATCCTTTCTTTACGTCATTGTATAAAAAATTTGTACTTCAATTTATTTAATTCTGTCTGTCTGTTAGATATAATTACAGTTTTTTTGAAATAATCTTTTACCTGCTAATTAATGCAAGTTGTCCTGGACAGTGTGGTTGCGATTGGAATTCGACAAATGGTAAGAATTAGTTGCGAATAAGACAAAACGTGCATGCTGTCATGGTCTATTTTTCTAAACAAAAAAATTAAGAAAACAATGTAATAGTATTCTAACCGTTTCACGTAGATTCAAAATGCAAGCCTTCAATAAATAAAAAATTAAGTCAAATAATAATGTTTAAATTTAACGTTGTTAGGCCTTGAAGAACTTCACTCATTGTTCCCATTGCAGAAGACTGTGATACCAAGACGGTGATGTTCAATTATATCATGTTTTCTATGTTCTGTTCATTGTGATTAGATTTTTAGCCCCTTAAGTCTTATTTTGCCTGTGTCCGAAATCTTATTTTCTCCACATCCCTAGTCTAAAGTATAGTCAATAATCCCCACTATTGGTAAGCCACGCCTCTTCGAGCCCACGTACTAGAATACGTGATTAGGTTTCTTCCAACATGTGCTTGAAGCTGCGTGGAGTATGCGCAAAGGAAATTGGCGTATCAACAACAGTAGAACTACTTCTAAGATCGTTCCAACAGACACCGAATTATTTTTGAACCGATCCAGAACGGTGAAATCAGTTCCGGGTTCTGAGTAAGAACTGAAAGAACTAGTACTTTCTTAACGCGTGCGCTTAAGACGATTCATTACCGATTCAAAATCGGTGAAAGGTGTCTTTGTTGCAGTAATCTTATAAGATGTAAAGTCTAACATGGCCAAAAAAGTGTTTATTGCTCTAACTGGCTGGTAAATTTATAAATTACCCCACCCTCACCTTTGTTTTGGTTTTTTCCATGTTTGCGAAACCCATAAGCCTTCAACATTGCTTTTGCAATATTGTAAAATGCGCATACAATTGTATACTGCACTTGATTTAAACGGATTACAAATGGTATATATTAATAAATTCACATGCCCATCTATACTAGATGGTTTGGCCACAGCCTATAGTTCTTACCATTTAAAGAATTCCCACACTAGCCGGGACACTACCATTTTTTGAATTGCATATATGTCGACATTATTTTGTAAAGGTTGTTTTACTCGTCGAGATTTATTGGTCAATTATTAAAGTTCTTGATCAAGAAGTCAAGAAGAAGGTGAAAATGTGCTGTTTTACACTCCACAATAAGTTTTTTCAAAAATCAACCTTCACACTATTTTAAAAAACACTAACAACAATTAGGTACGCTTCTGTTACTTTGTTGGCATTAATTTAAAAAAAAGTCGTGGGAAAAATATAGCATATTCTATTCAATTCAATTAATCGCTGTTCTATACAATAAATCGCGACGTATAAAGCAGGTTTAATAAGAGCTTCGCAGAGAAAGTTGCGAACGGAATAGCAGTTGATTGGTTACTACTATCATTGTTACTATTTGTTTAATATACGTCTCTTAATAGATGATTAAATCTATCAATATAAGCAATTGGTATGTTTTTGTATTGATAATAAATAAACAATTTTACTTTGGCATATTTATTTGCTTTACATCTTTTATATCCATAATATGATTTTCATTTTGACCCTTGCCTTTTATGTCCTTTTTACTTTCCACTACTTGATTCTTCTTGCGGCGATAAAGTGAAGTATGTCTTGCTTTAAACCTACTTGCATTGCTTTTATCTTTATAATGCTTAACATCTGTTTTTGTTTCTTGTCGAAACTGTTGCCACGGATGTATCTCGTCTTCATTGATTGGATCCACTTCCTGTTTCCAGGTCGTGTACCGCAGTTTAAACATCTGATATCCTTTTTGAAACCCTCTTGATTTCGCCTTTTCACAATCCTAAAAATAAGACGTACATACTTACATGAAAGAGGGAAAGATAATAAAAAAAAGGATTGTACTCACCTTATCATTAGACATTACTTTGCATTTCTTTTTAAATTCTTCTAAGGTATCCATGAATTTTTTATTAGGCCTTATTTCCTCTTCTAAGCATATTTCCATCATTTTCAACACATAAGAGAAATTGCAATGGTGACACGCCTGATGTAGCATGGCTCCCAAAATTTCAGGATTTAATCTGAAATATTCTTAAATTATTCTTTTGAAAAAGACGTTTTTTCTTTTTTCACAATTTCGATTATGTATCTCGAAAGTCATTTTCTGAGAAATTTATACAAAAGTTCAAGTGCTTTATCGATTACAGGAAGTGAAACACATTATCTAGATCTTATATTGCATTTTTAAACGTGGAGACAATTGTCATGATATGGTTTATGATGTACACATTTTATCTTTATATAAATAAATAGCAAGGAAGCAAATAAACAAATAGAAAAGATATAAATAGTGGGTTAATTGAATTTTAAGCATTTGTCCCAATAACTGCAACGCGGTAGGTTTTGCCAACCTCAGCCTGAAAGCAACAGAAAACGTAACTGGAAATGGAAGTCGGCCAAGGATCGGAAGGTATTTTTATAAAATTATTTTAATACTAATCTAGACGAGTTAAATCGTATTACGATTTCATTCATTATAAAATTTAAATTAATATAAATTAATTCAAAGCAGCACAGTTCATACGATTTTTCAATTATTACATAACATATACCAAAATAATTTTATATCGTATGCTAGAACAACAGTAACCTTCTGATGTTTACATAAATGCGGATCTAAAATTAATTTTATACTATGAAAAGCTCATTTTCTCCTATTCATTACGAACGTGTTAGGTTATTCTGGGACGTGAAATCGATACATTTGACAATGTATATTTTTCTCGCAGTTGATTTTCGCGTCTGGCATGGTTCACATGCTGAGTTACCGTAATCAACTGCTTCCCGCTCGGTTAGTTTCGCCTCTGGCGTGGTTTACACGCTGAGTTACCGTGCTAACTGTTGCCTACCAGCTTGCCCTCTCCTCAAGAAGCCCCATACGATTGTGGGCGAAACAGTTTTTATTTTAACAAAAACGACATGACACGGTTTAAACACGGAACACGTTTAGTTTCAATCGACTTTGGCCGTGGAAGCCTACGTTTTTATTTATATTTTTCTCGTATTACATGTATTTTTGGCCGATAATCCTGTTCAAATTTAACAAATCTTCTAATTTTGCAATTAAAGCTACAAATAAAAATATGGTAAACCTGGTATGTTTAAAACTGTACTTATTGATGCTGAAAGGCTGGTTACACACGATATGGGAAATCGCCGGTCGAAACAAATGAGGAGAAAAAAAGTGAGGAAATTACTTTGCGTATGGCAGATATATATAATCGAACAAAAGATTTAAATTATTTTCAAAGCCTAACAGGCTGAATGGCTAATGGCTTGAAAGAACGGAAACTTAGTTACGATATTCTACTCTTGATTTCCGGGTTGGAATCGTAGTTTCTGTCGGCGTTTTGTCCATAGTCTTACGTGATATTTTTAGGGCTGTTGCTGCACATTGATTGGGGACTATTCGTGTGTGGCGGTTGTCAGTTGGGATTTCCACGTATTATGTAAGGGGCAGCCATCGTTACGATTTAAATTGTTGGGATGTTTGAAGATTTCTATGGATTCACGGATTTTCTTACTATTATAGTGAGGGTTGTGAGACAAGATGCGTGTAACGTTAAATTAGATTTGGTACCCAGTTTCCAGTCTACGCTCAACCAGCGCAACACGAGTACTGACCGATTACTTTGTTTCACCGATGTACACATTGCTGCATGAACATGGAATCTGGTAAACATCATGGTCTTTGATGGGAAAGTAGTCCAACAGTGTGAAATTAGCTTTTTATGTTGTTCCTGAGAAGAATATCGCTGATGTGATCGGTGATAGGGAAGATGTGCTTAATGGTAACTTGAATATCTTTTCTAGAATAATGATTGCGGATCAGTGTTTCGGGGACGTGGACAACTTTTCCGCCCCATTGACATGAAGCAAGTCCTATATAAACCCTTCCGAAATGAATAGTCTCTAGTCACTAGGCAGTAACAGGCTTGCAGATGTCTCATAAGAATGCGGATGAAGCATCGGCAGAAACTACTATAACGATGGAGTTCCAACTCGGAAACCAAGAGTATAATGTTATTGAGAACCGCGGAAATTAGATGAATATGTTTTTTTTTTCAAAGTTACGAGATTTTCCAAAGCCTATTATTATCTTAGATAACGATAGAATGCATATATGATGCTGCCTCTTTCCTCTATTAATGCTGACGTATTGCTGTGAGGCTCTAAATGACGCCTCGATCCTAACTGACTTTCGTCTCTACTACTAAGTATTTTAAATTAGAAAAACAATTGTTTTGCAAACATCTTTCTCATTATTTAATCTTATATCCCATATGTGTATGACTTTCGAACACTTCCAAAGCTGTAAGAAATTGTAATCGCGAAATTTACGGCTTTCTAAAATAATTAACAGCAAGTTTTGGTAATAGCCGAAATTTTTTCAGAATTAAATTTAGGACCTCCGCCTAATTTCAAATTATATTCCGTATTATACATAATAAGCTAGACTTCCGTGAATTCCTCAATACTTTCAGAAAAATACGATCATACATAGCTATTACGTATTATATACGCGAACTTTGCATACCTATTTGCATTAACAATGCCAAGCAACAGCGAGAATCGAGAAGTGTTATTTACATGTTAGTATAAAATTTTTTGCATCCAGAACATGTTTACTTAAATGGTTTCTACATATTCCTCTATTAATTTAATCGGTTTATCAGTGATTTTATTTTTTTGAGTATTGGTTCATTGGTTGGTGCACGTTTGCATACCAAATAATAAACATTGTACGTATTGCAAATTGTTTATTTAAATTTATATGTACCTATCTGTTGATAGTGCCGTACTATGAACGTTTTAAGACCAAGAACTATTAGATGTGTTTTTCACGGTAACTAAGAAAACAGTCACTCATAAAAGTGCGCACACACCTGCATAATCTTAAAGATCTAATTATACGCAAAATCAATAAAAACTGCCAGACAATTACAATGGATCAATACTTTAATTTATTATCATAAAATAGAAAACATAGAATAAGGGGATTACCTGCAAATGATAAGATTGTTAAGGTTTTTCAAATTTGTGTTAATTACAGCGTATAAAGTTGTTTCGTTGATAGTGGTTTGTGAGTAATGGATCTATTTTAAAATGAAAAATAAAAAAGGTAATCCTTGGTGCATGTAGACTTTCTTGAGTGACCGTACATTATGAAAGCCAATTACTTTTGTATTTTGTAGTATTTTTTGTTCTTATATGTTGATATAAGACACTATGTATTATGATACAGGTGTCTTACCAGAAACTGCACCGATCGATATATAAAACAGTATACATTGGTAAATTCTGAAAATATAATGCCTACACGTACTATAGAGCTAAAATATATTCATTTATCTAAGGCTGTCATCGTTGTTATTTTAAGAAAGCCCTATATATTGTTACATTTTTTCAATTTTACGGCTTGTTTGGTGAAACAACTAGCATGTTTGATTCAATTCAATTAATAACGACGATTTCTGCCGGTTCATACGTTACAATAGAATCGAAGATCAATTAGTTCAATTAATTGGGCAATAAATCGCGACGTGTAAAACATGCTTTAAAAATGATAAATTCAAATTGTTCAATTTTGTTCAGATGGCAGAACGCGCATTCATCAATCAGCAGCATATGGTTATTCTAAAGATACTTCTACGTAATATATAAACAATGGTTTGAAAAACATCCGTTGCGGTTTTCAAAGCTGATAGACGAAATTGCCCACACACAGGCGAACGATTTCAGTGCGGAATATTGTGTTTTTAGTATTTTCATTGCTTTTATCCCGGGGATACCAAATCTATATTAATGTAGTAACATCGTACTTAAACGCAGTCACTTTTAATGCTGCATTATAACAAATGATCTGCTTGGTCCCATAAGGTCAAATAATGGGCAAACCTAGAGATGACACCGACGGTAAGACTGATTCCACAGGCAGATCAGCAAGTGCGAAAGTGTCCCGCCATCGTTGTTGGTGTTGTGCTGCTGTCGGTGAATGTGGAACCGCCCGTTCTCTGATATGGATAATATCGAAAACTTTTGGAAGTGTATAAAGTACTCAATGTGCGGCAGAAAAGATAAGCAGAAAGAGACAAAACTTAATGAAAGCAGTGTCTAGACACCGCAAACCAATAAACAAAGAAGATTCGGCATTGTGAAATTTTAATTTTTCGGTTTTTTATTAAGTACACGACCGGATATTCCGAATTTATTGTAGCGGGAAGTGTGCCAATACCTTTAATGTTTGTCACTGCACACTACAGTTCATGATATTATGTAAGGAAACAGCGCTCAATACTATACACAAATATTAGTTCTTTTTTATTTAAAAATTATATTCGCTGTCCGTATTCGTACTATTTCTTTTTTTTTAAATATTGTAGATTGCTATATAAATAACTATTTTTAACTTATTTCTCATAAACATATTTTTTTGTCCACGACTGTACATTTTCTTTTTTCTAACTTTATGTATTTTTTAATGTTACCTATAGTTCTCTTTGTGCATTTCTTCAATTAGTGATTCTGCTTCTTCCTTAGTTTGACAGCCTAATGCTAAAACACCAAATGTTATTATATTTGGTTCCAATCTGGTTGTTTTGATCATGTTTAATACTTCCTGCAATAGTTTAAAAACAATTAAAGGTAATTCATTATTTTATGATAATTTACCTTAGCTAAATCATAATCAAAACGCATGCTTCGTTTCTTGATTAACATATTGTAAAAATCCACATCCGGTTTTACATTGTATTTTCTTATTGAAGACAACAATTCTTTCTCTGCAGCTAGCGTACTTGGTATAGAATCTAATAATTGTGTGAATGTTTTGATATTTGGCGTACAATTATTTTCTTGCATATTTTTTAAAATACCAGAAAAGCCGCCTATTAATAATAATCTATCTTCGGGTTTGGTAATTTCTGATACCGATAGAATATTGCCTATGTGCGGTACTCTCGCAATTAAATTTGGTCGATTTTCTTGTATATTAATGCTACTTTCATTTCTTTGCATTACACTATTCGTACTTTCAGATACATCTTCGTTTGGGTCCGCTATATTTTCTGACGAGGCAAGTAGTAAATTGTTATTTGCAACTATGTTGTTTAATACATCTTTTGTAATCTCTACATCCCCTAATCCACAATCTCGTGTGCAACGTAATAATAAATTGTAGCTGTAAACATTAGGTATTATATTCTTCCCAATAAATTTTCTCCAAACCAACAATGCATGTCGGAATCCAGTCTCCTTATCTGTTATACAAGCTTGCAGCAAAAAATTTAAAGTATCTCCCTTAATTGGTATTTTTTTCTCTTGCATTTCATCTACTAGGCCAAATGCGGTTTCAAGGTCGCCACAGCGGCCAAATGCTTTGATCATAGCATTATAGTTTGTATCATTTGGCTCGTATCCTTTCTCAATCATAATTTGCCTTAAATGAAGTGCCTTTGTTAAGCCATCTTCTGGCCAAGGACTATTTGCGCAAGCATTAAATAATGCCGTATATGTACCACCAGTCACTTTCAAACCCCGCTGTTTCATTTTATTATAAAGGGAAAAGGCTTTTTTTGTATAACCAACCTTACCGCAAGCCCCTAATAACAAATTATATATATAATTTTCTGGTTTTACACGGTCTTCTTTCAACATTCGTACTTCTAAAACATCTATAGCTTCTTTTATTTGTCTCTTACGTATAAAAGCCTTGATCATGTCGGCATATTGTTTTGTTCTGAGTTGTTTACTAGGATCGGGAGGGTTCTCTAAATATTCGCCTTCTTTCATGTCACCTTCATCAAACTCCTGTTCTTTACTAGTAGTCTGGATTCCAAATGTATCGGGATCATCTTTAACTTTTACGAGATATTCCTCTTCTGTTAATTTTTGGGTAATGTTTAAATTTGGAGTTTGTTGAATATTAGTCGAATATCTACAGCTGCATAAATAATGACTGTTTGTTTGTGGTAACTTTCTACTTATACATTCTTTCGTTAAGTTATTAGCTTTTAATGTGTGTATTCTAAATAATCTTATCAAACTTCGGCGGAACATGCTTGTTGATGTTTATTTTTATTTTTCGAGGTTAGGATTGTAATATTGTCAAAAATTCTAAATTGTGACGTATGCAGGAGCGCCAATTAACGGCGCGCTTATTTCAAAAGCTGAGTAATCTATATTTAAGAGTTAATAAACGTGTTAATTTTAATTTGGAATTTGCGTTTTTAGATACAAAATATTTTATGTGGAAAACAATTAATCACCGCATTTTATTTCTCTTCAAAGTTATTGTTATTTTCAAAAGGCACTCTTCCTAAAGTTATTGTCAAATACAGTTTTGTCTAAAAATGCAAAGCTTCGATTAGATAAATTTTGCATAGTTAAACGTAGTTGAAATTTTATTGCATATTAGCTGAAAAGAACTCCGAATCTCTATTTTTAATGCAGTGAAGGAGCAACCTATGTTATAAATAGAGTGGGCCACTTTTGTCTGCACTCCAGGACAGTACTAAGTTCCATATATGTAATCATATTACTCATTCGAATTTAACGCAAGTATATATCGGAAACGAGTAATGTTAATTTATTTATTTAATTATAAATAATACCCCATTCACCTCATATAAGTAGCATAAATAGAATAGGATTGGTGAAAAGTTTGCAGCATTAGGTATGTTTCCAGATTTGTCTCGCTGAACTGCATTCGTTGTGACGAAAAAATATTCTTATATTTTGAGAATAACCGTTGGATATCTACGGATGTAATGTAGATAATGGATCAGGTGCACCATCACCAATTTGTGTTAATCCGGTAAAATCAGAATCTTTGTTTATAACTTCCTCAAATTTTTTCACAACCCACAAACACTTTATATCACTTGTGGCACAATTTGCACTGACAAATAATAACGTAGTATTCTGAAATTTTTCTATACGGTTAAATCAACCGACGCATAATTGTCGTAAATAGTTATCAAATCACTATTTCAATGGATGTATTTTGAATTATTTGGCTTTCCTTAATAGCTGCAGCTTCGTCAGGATTGAATTTTAAAATCTTGTTCGAAAAATTTCGAATAGCAAAAAGCTCCCTTCAACCATGATCCCCAACGTATAAGAATCGGCTCTGGTGGTTCGGAGATATCGGGACACCGTCCGTGAAGTTCTTGAATTCATTTGGGGGATTCCAAGAAGACATTTTTAGTATTTGAAGTTAATGCATCCACCTTTGGGTAACATTTACGAATCATTTGTGCCAGAAGATGTAAAGCATGACCTTGCGCGTCACATGTAGAAGTTGTTCACCCCCTTGTTTCAGAGAATGGCATTGTAGCCGCGCCATCGCTCATAATCACCAACAGTTGATTAGGTGACACTTCAAATTTCTTCTGTTAATTCGTGGGGAAACGAACTAACACAAAACGTGACTATTTCGCTTTCTGTATTACTCGTGACGTTGCACATTGGATACGGTCCCGATACACAGACACGCTGGTCCATCCTAGTTATAAATCATCTTCAAAATTTCAGCTGCTCATAGCAAATCAACTATTTACTGTCCTTGTTATAAGGTGCAGTAAACATTCGTATCATATGTAGGGAAAGCGGCAGTAGTTAAGATATCCGGCTCTGGGAATGTGTTTAAAATTTCTTCATTAAAATTTATTTAAAAAAATATTTAAATTATTAATATATTATGTATGTATGTATGAGATGTACTGGGTGTAGTTTTACAACAATGCAGATGTATTTGCATGCATTTCAAAAAGGTATGTACATTTGAAAATCTTGCAAATTATGTACCTTATTAATTTTGACCGTATCTGTAAATATATTTTATGGATTTGTTTAAAATAACACAATATAGTCATTGATTGTTATTATCTTGATCTTTGGAGAGCACGTAAACGTTTTTAAATGACATTTCTTTGTGCTTTATTGACATTTATGAACATTCAAACGTTTATGTCACCTAATTTAAGAACAAAGTTCTATTTACCTTCGATAAATATGTACTATGCATTTTGTAAATAGTTTACTCATAGTAAAAACGATATTTTATTTCAGGAAATAGTAACAAAAAACAAAATTGTAATAATTTGATGAATATTAAAATCAAAGAATGTATGATGCCAGGTAGCAATTCGTTATACATATTTGTTCTTTTTAAGTATTATTGTGTAGGATGGTCCATATGAATGGGGCACCATTGGAAACCAGTTGTTGTTTTCGCTGTTTGTTAATGTGAACTAATAAATAATGCATTTTAATTTAAAAAAACAATATTTATTATTTTTATTATTTTTCATAATTTTGATAAGGCTTCGATTCTCTCATGTATCTCCGTTGCATTCGTGTACACAGTACGTGACCAAAAATAGACAAGGGAATCGAAGCGTTGTCATTGACCTCGCCCTTACCTTACTACCAGCCGCCACTGGTGGTTTTTAGCTGCTATTAAAGACGGACATTTGTAGTCTAAAATTTACAGTAGGCTTTTTGATGTTTAGGCGTGAGCTATTTGCTTTCACATATTGTTATATCTTTTTCTAAATTTTGAAAAATTTGCGGATGTTCCATTAAAAAATAGTAAATTGCGATTCATTTATGAAAATGCTGTTCTTCTATTGACTGCATATTAATTAACACCAAAAGCACTATTTGTTTATCAATTTAATCGATTTCCTAAGACCAATAATAAACGGAAATAGCAATAGGAACCCGTTAATTTGCATCACCCTGTATAATTACCCCATCCACACTCTGTTGGCACATTTATTTGTGAAATGCAAATTGATCGTACCTGCACCTTTTTATTCGAATATATTAGACACTATAGCTGTAAACTTATGTCTAATACAAAATCATATCGTATGTTTTGTATCTCACAACTGAAAGTTCATCATTCCATGTTTTATACTACCTATTTTTATTTAGCAACCACAGATGCACCAATTATTGGCATTTTGTCTCAGGAAACTTTCTCCGTAAATGATTTTTTTCCACAACAAGAATTCCATAGCTTCATAGCAGCATCTTATGTAAAATTTGTGGAGAGTGCAGGAGCAAGAGCTGTACCAATTATGTAAGAGGATATTTATTGTCCTTCCGTAATAAATGTTCATCACATTTTAGGATTGGAAGAGAGAAAGAGTATTATGAAGACCTAGTGAATTGTACTAACGGGTACGTTTTTTATTATTATTTTTACAATTTAAATAATGTAATTGTTAAACTTCTTTCATATGTAAATCTAATGTCTGGTTTAAATTCAATTTTTTCGAAATTTAAGAATTTTATTTCCTGGTGGTGCAACATATTTCAATCAAAGTAATGGTTACGCCGATGCCGGCCAAATCATATACAATTTGGCAGTAAACATAAACAACGAGGGGCATTACTATCCATTATGGGGCACTTGTCTTGGTATGGAATTGTTAATTTATGTAGCCCTTAATGGTAGAGAGGTTAGATCAGATTGTTCTGCTAAGAGGATTTCGACATCTTTAAACTTTAAAACAGGTAACCTTGTACTTTTTCTCATTCATTTTGATTTTACTCCCTTTACTACTTTTTACTTGTTTAGATATCGAAACCAGTAAATTATTCCGCAATGCTCCCAGTGGCATGTTAGACAAGCTCTCTAGATCCAAAATTGTATATAATAGTAATATTTTTTGTTTGCCTGAAGAAACTTTTGAACAGAACGGTTTGTTGAAAGATTGGCGAATTTTAGCTACTAGCAAGGATAGGAACAATTTCGAGTTCGTCTCGGTATTCGAGTCTCGGAAATACCCATTTTACGGTGTCCAGTTCCATCCAGAAAAGGCGAATTTTGAGTTCAGAGAACAAGGCGACATACCACATAGTTTAGATGCAATTGCCGTGTCGCAATTCTTTTCTAATTTTTTCGTAGGGGAGACGAGGAGAAATAATCACAAGTATCCGGATAGGGAAAGCGAGGAAAAGGCTTTGATATACAACTATTCGCCGTATTTTATGGGTTTGAAGAAGAGCAGTTACATGCAACTGTATATGTTCAAAAAAGGGACCTGAAGGAATTATTAATTTGAGAGCGTATTTTATACTATAACTATTTATCGATATCTATTAAGAAATGTTACGTATGTACTTACGCAGTTAATTATTATAAGTATTAGAAAGTGTTTCGTCACTAGGTAATAAAGAATAAATGGGAATGCATCTAAAGAAAATCAAACTCCTTTACTTCAGCAAAAGAATTTGTTTTTTTTGTTGCGTTTCTCAGTTGCGTAAACTCAGTTATTACCTCTGCTATAAGAGATTTTTTCAATTTGCCAGTACCTTTTGATAACTAGTCGTCGCTAATATTTTTAATATTATTCATCTATATTTTGTACTCTGTATTTTACTCATACACAATTACAAAGCGATATTAATAATAAAATTAATTGAAATTTAGCAGTCTTATTTTCCTAACAGCAACACTATAAACTAATTTATTTTAGTACATAATCCTCTGGAGCTTATTTCAATGTTAAATAGTGTAAATTTCACTACTGTGAAGCTTGCAATAACATGATTTGCAATTAGGTATCGCATCTCGTAATAACACTAGCATGTGGTTAGTAGTAATAATGCAGTTTCTTACATAATGACATTCATGCGGTATGTAATTATTCCTTAGATATTGGCTTTCAACAAGTAAGTTTTTTTGTTGGAGCAATGGGTTTTTCTTTGGTATCAGTCTTTTGGGTTTTTTCTCATTGAACATTACCAATATTATTAATTAATTAATACGGGACGGCCATTTCGAGGATATGAAACATCTACGTTTTCAATTGGTGACCGAATGATGTGAGAAACCTCTAAAACTAACATGCATGTTTTATCCCCACTTTCGAGAAAAATATTATTTCCCTATTAAGTACCTAGTTTTATTACCTACATGCCTTAAAACTAAGACGTGCGTAAAAATACGGAATACGGACAAATAGATGGAACGATCTCTTGTCACTGTAGCCCGAGGCATAAAACATATGCAAGTCTTATCCCAATAAATCGAATAGAACTGAGTATGACAACGGTCGGTTCTGTCTGTTCATCAGATTTTTGTTGCTTTTTATGTAAACCGTGTCATTCGCGTCTAATTCCCGCGGCGAAGTTCCATTCTTCAGTCTTTTTCAAGTTTTCTAATTTAATATGATGCCCGGTTTTGTTTATGTGTTCTGAATCTAATCTACCGGAGCGATAACACCTGATATGTTCCTTAAATCTGGTGCCTATCGCTCTTTTCGTTTGACCAATGTAGGCTTTCCCGATCTTTCTTCCATTTTCGGTTTATCTTTTGGATTGCCAAGAAGGTTTTTAAGTGTATTACGCGGACTGAAACATACGTTCATATCTTGACCCTTCAGAACCTTACTAACACCTTTCTTTATGCTGTGAAGGGGGAGTTTCACGGATTTCTTACCGTTAGTTTTTACCGGGATTAAGGTCCTGGAATTTCATCTACCTATAAACTATATTTCTGCGACGAAAATATTCTGATTGACGTTTGCAACCGGCGGCCTCGAAATGTGATGTCTAACTGTAAAGATTTTCACTACTTAATGTTCAAAAAATTATTTTTTTGGTGTATACCTGCATATACAATAACTAATCTGCGATTAAAAGTATCAATCTTGCATTAGAGGCGGCTTGCGCGCTTAAATTAATATATAACTTAGACCCGTGTGTCGCCAAAGTTTGCCCATCAGAAGGTATAGTTTATTGGGCATTATATATTGAAAGCAGCTTAGCTTTTGTCACTTACAAAAACCTAGCAGATAACTTAAGGAGACCTAAGACACTAATAGATTTTAGGTAAGAAACGAAAGAATCCACAGACAATTAAAACAAAACGTAGATTTTCATCTAAATAAAGATTCAAGACACACATACTGGGTGAAAGCTGTATCTTTATCAATTTTTAGTAGAAAAGTCTTTCGAGTGTTGTCGCGTACTTGATGTTTGACTTGACGTTTCGCTGATCATGC
>LR736857.1:6161554-6227571 GCA_902654985.2 Oryctes borbonicus
GCGACAACACCCGAAAGACATTTCTACTATGGATTACGATCGTGAAAGCCTACACTCAACTATTTATCAATTTTTAATTAATTTTTGTTCAAAGTTTTTATAAGTATATTATTGCCCAAATTAGAAGATAATTAGAAGAACGCTTTAAGTGGTAGCAGCACAGATCTTTTATAAAGCTTATCATGGAAACTCGTATTTTGTTTGAATATATTTTTGCAATGCAAAATACAAAAAATAAAATGAATCAAACGATCAAAATGTGTAGTTTGCTGTGGAATGTTATTAATGGGTTTAGTGCGTTATGTAGAAAACAACACACTTGAGGTCATGCCGATTGATGTAGATAACCTTCATTTTTCCAATCTTTTATTTGTTGCCAATTTGATTTTAGAGATAAGAAGACTGGTCGTACCTTCGTTGCTATGGAAATAATTCTCTTTAAAAATTAATACTAGCAACTTTATAATATGGTGATAGATCGGATATCTTTTTTGGAATCAGTATTTAGGTATTATATAGAACGTTTTATCTTTTACGTAAGATTCAATATTTATTTAGTCTGCTAAGGCAAAGAACGAATGTTCTAATCGCGTACTTTCAATACCTTCTTTGCTTATCAAAACATATATCTACGAAAGAGAAGTTCCTAAAATAACTACAATACGTGATAAGCATGAAATATAAATGAAATCACCTTAGCGCAGTATTCTCCAAGATAAACAGTTCCGGTGTATTAGTTTAGTCGTGGTTATTAAGTGAACATGTTGCTCTTTTGTGTGTTGTTGTTGTCTCT
Organism: Oryctes borbonicus; assembly: GCA_902654985.2. Lineage (NCBI taxonomy): Eukaryota > Metazoa > Arthropoda > Insecta > Coleoptera > Scarabaeidae > Oryctes > Oryctes borbonicus. The sequence continues at coordinate 6,162,348 of LR736857.1, forward strand.
ACAAACATTGCTAGCTACCGATGTTCCTATTATCGGAATTCTATCTCAAGAAACCTATTCTGTAAATCATCTCTTTCCAGGCATTAATTATCAGAGTTTTATTGCGGCTTCCTACGTGAAGTATTTAGAGAGCGCCGGTGCTAGAGTGGTGCCTATAATGTAAGTACAAATGCAGTGTTAACAAAGCGTAGACAATCCTTCAAGGTCTTTGCAAGTGCCATGACCGTACAACGTAAGCACTAATCACTTCCAGATGATAGTAAAAATAAACGTCATATTTGTATCTTACATATGTCAACTACATGAACAAATTTAACCACGCGGTAGGTATATCAAATTTTAGTTTGATTGACTGGCCAAAAGTTATGTTCGCTTCCAAATGTATTTGTAGTCTTTGAGTAGTGGAAGAAGCAGACTTTGCAAATTTGATAACATTTCGAATGACGCTATGGATATGGAAATAACAGTTAATTTTAAACATATCACTCCTTGGAACTCTGTTAGTTCGTGTTGTAAGACCTTATAATTTAGAAGAAGTCGATGGCCATTCAGTATTTCCGTTTATTATATTACCACAACATTTTTTTTTAATTGTGTGAATTTAATAGAATCTTTTTTCACAAAATCGTCAATATGTTTTTATTGCGTATTCCATCGACAATTCTAGAGCACTCGGCGTATGCTCCGAGCAGCGGGAGTTGCATGTTCCATTGGGAAATTTACAACAATAATTTGTGTTCCGTTGGTAAAATTAGAGCAACAAAGTTGTTCTCAGAGCAATTTTTATTGCTCTGACTAGAGTAGTCGGTCTGGAGCAGTATGGCTGATTGCTGAATTCAGAATTTTCGAATTAGTGCAGTCCACTGTAATACGCCTTCAAAGTCCAACCTTCGAAGCAAAGGATCCCTATTCCCAACCGCATTTGGCATCCCTTGTTCCACGAAATGGTGGGGTTTACTATTTTTAATTTTGCAAGTGAACACTCGGCACCAATCTGATAGTGTATTAACTTGGCAATTGGAAAGGTTAGAGCAACAATTTGTGTTCCATTGGTAAAACCAGATCAGTTAGAGTTGCAAGTTTTACATGGTTTATATGCATAGCAATATGGGTGACTGAAAACAACTGTTATTTACAAATAGAACTATGACAATTATAATCTGTTCACTTGATCTCCCCCAATGAAACATTACATGTAAAATCTCGTTCAATTAAGGTATAATACTTTCCATTGGCACTCCTCAATCCAGAATTTTCGAACTAAAAGTGCAAGTTTAGTGTCAACATGTTGTTGAAAATAACAATGAAAAATAGTCCATTAATCCATAAATCTCCAAATGCTCTTACATTTGCAGATTTTGGTATTTTGTTCCTTAAATCTGATCGAAATCTCTCCTTTTGTAATAAATAACTTAAATTAGGGGTGTACCCAACCTAGTTACTATTCGGGTTAAAGCCATAGTTTAAGCAACCGTTGGTTCCCGACTTAGTTATTAAACGATTGCCTACCATGCCATATTTTTAGTTTGCTAGAAAACATACATAATGTTAGTGTAACCTATTTTCAACTGGTTAAGACTCGCAAGCTTTGTTTGTATTGGAGATAATTTATTCTTTGCCATTCTAAGCGTATCTAGCCAATCCCTTATCATCAAAATCCTTCAAAACTGTGTCTATTTTTCTCTGGTTTTACAAAAAAAATGCTTAAGAATTTAGTTTTTAACGTAGATAGCGTGAAATATTGAAACAATTTATTATTACAACAATTTTGTGTTCTAAACAGGATTTGTAAACGTACTCATAATAACACAGATGTCTTTTATTCAAATTTACATGCTCTTTGGTTTTTCTCAAAGCCTTTAAATTTTATAACGTAGGTTGCAACACTCTTATATTGGAAACAATTTCATTTATGACTAAGAAGCCAGATCTCACTTAATCGATAATGAGATCCAAAAAATGAGAAAATACGTTCGTTTTTATTTCAAATAAACGTTGAGGATTTTGATGTTCATCTTCGTAAATTTCGTCAAAATTATGCTTAAGCGGCTATGACAAATTCTAGAAAAAATGCTATTATTTTTTATTTCTAAATTCTTCGAATTTAACCTGAAATGTTTGAAGCCAAGGCACATGGCAGGTGGATGGTTTTATTTGTAAAAGTTTGCTGTAAGAAGCTAAACAAAATAAAAAAGTTATAATTTGATGTTATTTTTAAGAAACTGATTCATTATGTTTGGAAGAAATTTGTATCTTTTGTGTTATTATTAACTAGTAAATTTAAATTGTGTGCAGTATACCTACTAATTGTCAGTTGCCTCGAGTAGGAGTTTTGAAAGCTTTTGAGATATTTTACCAGCTTTATCAATAACCATCTATAACTTTTCCTAATTATAAGAAACCGCGGAACAAAGATTTTGATAACGAACCTCCAAAAACTTAACTTCAGTAAAATCTATTTTTCCTTTTTAGGATAGGCAGAAACAAAGACTATTACAGGGAATTGATTAATAACACTAACGGGTAAGAATTGTACGTAAGCTCTTGCTAACAACATTTTATATAATTTATTTCCTGATACAAGAATTTTGTTCCCTGGAGGCGCTACATTTTTTAATCAAAGTGACGGATATGCCGATGCTGGCCAAATAATCTATGATATAGCTTTGGAACTAAATAAAAATGGTGATTATTATCCAATTTGGGGTACATGTTTGGGTATGGAGTTAATGGTGCATGTGGCCCTTGGAGGAAAAGAAGTTAGGTCGCATTGTTCAGCGACAAAGGTGTCAATGCCTCTTGAATTTCGACAAGGTATTTGTTAGACCTATTAAGATTTCACCGAACTTTTATTTTCAATATTCCGTAGATTTTCGATCAAGTAAATTATTTTCGAACGCTCCGGAGGACACTGTAAGAGACTTGTCAAATCTCAACATTACTTACAACAGCCACAATTATTGCTTAACCGAAGAAACCTTTGAAGAAAATAACCTCTTACCAGACTGGAGAATTCTATCCACAAACAAAGACGTAAACGGTTTCGAATTTATATCAGCATTCGAATCTAAAAGATATCCTTTCTACTCTATTCAATTCCACCCAGAAAAGGTGAACTTTGAATTCAGGGTTACTGCTAACATTCCACATAGTCTTGAAGCTATAAAATCATCTCAATATTTTGCCAATTTCTTCATCGAAGAAACAAAGAAGAATAATCACAAGTACCCGGATTGGAAAACCGAACAAGATGCTTTAATTTACAATTATCTATCGCATTTTACAGGGTTACAAAATAGTACATATCTACAGTTGTACATGTTTAAGGAGAATGATGAAAATAACGTGTCCTTGATTTAAATTAGCAAAGTTGAATTTGTTACCATTGAATGTAAATATACATATGTTTAATAAAGTAAAGGCAAGAATAAAGGAAAATACATGTATTAAGTAAAATTTTGTTTTTGTAAGCTATTGTATCAAAGATTGGTGATTCGTGTCTTCCGCTTGATTCCTTTTGTGTTTCGAAATCACTCTATACGAGAAAAGCTTTGGGTTCCTTTAATGCTCTTTAGTTTGGTTAAATATTTTACGTTTGTTAAAGAAATTAGTGCTAAATTAGTGACCTTGGTTTTCACCGCAATTCAAAAAAAAAATGCAAGTAGTTATCATTGGAATAAGACTCAATTAGGATAAGTCTACTTGAACTCAGTTTGTAATTTCTATTCATTTCCTTTTTGACATTCCTTTTTCTGTTTAGCAATTTTTGTGCAATTAAAATACACAATTTTAGTTTGTGATTGTACTTCTTATGATTTTAACATCAAAAGTACAACAAAGACTTTTAGTATTCATTCTTAATCTGTATGTTTCTTCAAAGTTATGCGATTGCGACGAATGTATTTGCGTATAATATATAACAATGAGCTTTCATCTGTTACAAGTTATAGGAGCGTTTATAAAGTACACTTGCGGACGAAACAATTCAATAATATTGTCTATTTCGTATAGATTCCATTATTTGGTCGTTATGAAGAAGAGGAACTAGTATTTTTAATATTGTGTCATTCTAAAAGATTTCTAAATTACTCTTTTGCAAATGGAAGAAAGGGTAAATTAAAAAAAAATTAAATTTAACTAAAAGTTAAAACTATAAATTTGAAGACAAAAACATATTGTTAAAATATAGGCAGAATTTCATGGAAGTGGCTTCATAATTAAATTAATCGCATTTGGACATTTTTTTATTTACATCCGTTTACAAATCAGAAAATCTAAATTTGCGTCATTAAATACATCATTTAATTAATAAAACATCGTAACTTGAAGTTAGAGAAATTTTTTACAGGTAGGATAGTGTGGGCCACCATTAGATGTGAAAGATATACTTCTGTCACAGTAATTTTTGCAGCTTATGGAACAAACATATTTTTTTCCTGAATTGACCACACCTGAATATAAATCAATGAGAAAATTAGAACGGGGGTCTTATAATGTAACAATTTAGATTTTTATCTTTTCGTCGTTTCATAGTGGCATCTAACGTGGGTTCTTGAGGGGGACATTAGAAAATAAATAAAAAAATAATTTAACTCTTAACTTTTTTAGAAATTGAAATAAGAGTGCTAAATACCGACATTCAATTGCAAAGTTGCTTGAAATATATTTGAATATTTTAGCTCGCACAGACTGTGTCTAAAGGCGCCCAGAGAATATGTTATAATTAAAAAAATTGCGCAAAAAAGTTGGCGCAACCATCGTGGACATTCAACAAAAGAAATTCTTAGCTGAAACTGATTAAGTGGCACAAGGAATTTTATTACTAAATCAGTATAGGCGCTGTAGTTTATCATGGGGTAATTAGATTATTATGAAATTGGAATGTTTCACAGTAGTTTACGTCTTATGGTAGCCCACCGTACTTTAGATCATCAAGTATCGTCGCAAATAAACAGCCGTATTTGATACAAAAGATGTCTAAGTTTTGAATGAATGCTCCCTAAGCAACCTTTTATAGAAGGAATTACGTATATAAACATTATCTTAAAGACAGATACTTGAAATATTTCCAAATTCTTTAAAAATGTTATCTTAAAAGGATATATTTTTGCGTTTGAAACGAGATGAGTAATCCTTGCAGCCTCGGAAGATTATGCCACTGTAAATGTATTTATCAAAACGGATGTTCTTGTCATGAGGTTTGAATGGAGACATGGTGTAAAATTATATTGAAAGAAACAGGGAATCACAAGCTCGTCGCTATCCAACATTGCATTTTTTTAATGGAACATGCTGCTCATTATTCCATTTTTAGAATTCTCGTTAAATTCGGAGGCAAGACGTAATGGTTGCATTAGACATGTGTGATTATTTGTATCTGGACTGAAACGTGCGTAAGTTTTTTGCTAAATACTTTTTTAATGGCACACCCTATATATATATATATATGTTTGATTTTGAATTTTTAGCAAAATTTTGGTTAAAATAAAAGCAACCATTTTCTCGTTATAGTGATTTTTAATCAATACTTATTTATTTTGCCAGCTTGCTATAACAGAAACGAATCAGACATTAGAGCAACTACTAAATATGATGACATTTACCAACCACAATACCTCCTTCGAATTCAGAAAATCTAAGACCGCTTTTATACCATGTTCCACTTACAAATATAAATTTGGGTAGTCACGAACTTACCAGGCATCCTATAAATTTAAAAAATCCCCGCAATTATACCTGATAACAAGAAAGAAACCGTTTTGAAAAATCCTTATTCACAAAGGAACAATATTCCGAGCCCGCGGGGGTGATTTATTCTTAGCACTGCTTTAAATTATTTTTATACATAAGCATATTTACGCTAATGTAAGCAGCTACAACTTTGGTGAAATAAAAAAATATTATATTGGTTACAAATGTGTGCCAAAAATACTCTTGTAGACGACTTGTAGCGTAAATAGTCGCAAATATAAACAATCTATTCAAATCTAAAGGCAAAGGTTTACGACGAGACGAGACGATGTCTTTTCAAATCTATTGATTTAACGAAAAGTAACAGCGGATAAGGATGTCGTAGATCCGATGACATTAAAGAATAAATCTCTAATCACATGCTGTTTCAGGTGAGCACGTGGCTGACCAATACGTTAAGGTTATGGAAAGTCTATTCTGGATTATTTTTAGTCAGGTGGCGTTCAGAAGCACTCCGGATTAACTGGATTTAGGTACTGCTGCAGGTGGATATTCACGCGGTGAAAGTATTTGTTTTACTATACTTGTTCCTAACTGAAATTCAAATAAATTATGAATGAAGTTGTGTATACTGAGCGAAAAGGTTAAAATAACAGAATTAAACTGCATAGAATTGTAGCTAATAACAATCCCTTCTGAATTAATTTGTAAGTAAGACCTACAGAAGCGAAACAAGCAGTAGGATAATTTAAGGCACAAAGGCATATTACTAAGAAACTGTTAGCAATAATTTCTGTTCTTTCTTTGGACATAATTTCGAAGTCGATTCTTCCTAAAATAGCAAATCCCATTTTGGTTGTTCTTTAAATTTGTTATTGTTACGTAGAATTTTTTTAAACCAAGCAATAGAATACAACGACGACGTCTTCCTGGACTATAAGGTCTGTTGTAAGCATTGGAAGTATTGAATAACAGGAAATACTACTTCAGATGAACGCCTCTTATAACTTGCTCCTTCTTCGGCCAGTCTTCTACGATCAGTTTCATTCATTAAGATTTGGCCAACCTGTGCATTCGCTAACACATACATCTTATTATTATTGTTCTTATTATATCTTGATTAACCCTAGAACGTACACCGGGTGTTCTGCAAATTTTGTTGGCAGTATTGAAAACAAAGCTGAGGCGCAGTAACAATTTCGAAAATAATTTAAGACCAACTCGAATCAGCACCGCATTAATGGCGAAATTCGAGGTAGATGGAACCATAGAAAAATTGCGGTCATCCGTTTAAATCGACCCCGCTTGAAAAGTTACTTGCCGACGATGAACCATGCTCTCAGAGGGGACGAGTCTAATTAAAGAATTGAATTGTGTGAGTGGTCCCAGAAAAATGTGTAGAGAAAGAAAAATATTCAAACAAGATTATTTGGAGCAGTGTATATACTAGTAAATATATATATATATATATATAAATAAATAAAAATAAATAAAAAATCATTTAGTCGCCGCAATTGTACTTACCCAGCAAATTTCATTATAAACAAGAAAGAGCATCTAGGCATTATCCTTCACGTTCACAAGAACTCATGTATCTTAGTTTTATATAGTTAAAGTACCTTAACTAAAATTGGAATAAGCCGAAATATCAAATGAAATAATTATTCACGTCTGCAATTTCGTTGCTCGTCGTTCGCGGCAGTGCAGATCATAACTGACAATTAGAAATTTTCTTCATGTGAATCGAAAATGTTAAAAATACAAGAAGAAGCCATGTTTGTTGAGTAACTTGATATCTACGGATAGCTGCTGTACTACTACTCCCATATTTTCTAAAAATTACCCAAATTTCTGCTAGCTTAGAAAATACCTCTAACTAGCCCTCTTTCCGCACAAAGAATTAAACTATTTGAAACGCAGCTTCGCATCGTTAAGTGAACATGACGAGTGACCCCAACACTTATTGAGTTATTTAGGAATATGTTCTAGGATTAATGGTAAGATATAAATGGTGTAATTTAAAAAATCAAATTTTAATTAAGAGAATTGGTTATATTTTTAGGAAACAATTTAAGCAATTTAAGGAAAGTAACTCCAAAACTAAATCGTAACTAAAATCACTTCCACAGAACTATTACGGCACTGCATAGCCTACAATTCAATAGAAAAATAATTAAAATCGAGTTGTCGCCGGTTCGAAAATAAATCAACTTTGAAATTTTATTTTAATTCTCAGTAGTGCGTTGACTTTGATATGTATGTTTGTATAATGATTATCGACTTTACCGCATTGATTTGATATTTACAATCTCCATATGTATTAATTTCCTTAAATTCTTCCCTCTATCAATGTAAATATGAAGTATTTTGTAATTTTGAGCCACATGTTATAGTCATGTTGCGGCGAGGATTTGATAAGTAACCACTAGATTTGTTGCTTGATGAGTAATTACTGACACTTAAAAAGCAATATTAAAATGAAATACGTAATACTGTATCTGGCTATTATCAAAACAAACGCTTTTGTAGCTATTTTTACCGGTCGCCATCACGAATTCCGAATCTTTTTTAAACCGCAAATGTTACATTATGGAAAACTTTGCAAAAGATAATCTAAAAAATGTGATGAGCTAACGACGGGAATCATTACGAAAATATAAAAATACATTTTAGTACATAACAACCTATTATTATAAGTGTAGTATTCTTCAGTATACGTATGTACTTACGTATTTATATACTTTGAGAAGATGTAACATATATGCTGATGGAGACTTGATAAAGGAGGCGTCTATTTTGCTATCTTACGCGGAACTTCTACGTGTACTTACGAGTATTTCAATTCGTTCGGGATTATTACCATAATTAAACAATAAATTGTTACACAAAAGTGCGTAGTGCATGTAAAAAGATATACACTGCCGTTCAGTGAAGTTCGGTCATACAATAAAAATCTATTATGTCACACTGTATACAATTATTAATACATAAAATTAGAAAAATATTAAGCATACACTCTTTTCTAAGTGATTAAAGCCATAAATTATTATGTAAAGTAGAAATATTGCGACAACCACAATAAAGTCGCTTTTATTATCATTCCAAGAATTTCTCGGAAGTACCGATCTTTTGAAACGGGTCGTTTGGGGATTATTAACGAACAATACATTTAGGAAATATTCCGCAGCATCACTCTTGTTTATTTATCACAGACGTAAAAATATAAATTTGCTTCATTTTACTGTTAAACGTGTGTTGGTGTGCATCTGTCGTTTTTGCGCGAAAGTTTTAAGAAAATTTACTTCAAAATGGCACGCGGCAAGCCTACCAGTGTAGAAAGAGGTTCACGCATTATTTCGCTGTTTGAAGAAGGATATTCGGGGCAACAAATTGCTGAAAAAATAAATATGAGAAGTTCACCAGTAAATGACATCATAAAGCGATATCGGACAACTGGAACTATAGAAAGTCGTGTTCGTCCTGGAGCATCTAGGAAAACAACAAAAGCTGAAGATTTGAGAATTGTATTATTAAGCAAACGCAATAGAAAATTAACAGCGCCACAAATAGCAGCCGAAGTCAATCGCGGCCGTGAAGAACAAGTTTCGACGAGTACGGTAAAACGTCGACTTCAACAAGCGGACCTTCATGGACGCATTCCCATTCGAAAACCGTTATTACGTCGGGGCAACAGAGCAAAACGGTTACAGTGGGCCCGTCCTCATCTAGATTGGTCTTTAGATCATTGGAAACACGTGCTTTGGAGTGAAGAGTCAAAGTTTGAGATTTTTGGGCAAAATCGACGAGTTTATGTCCGAAGATCTAAAACCGAAAAGTGATCCCGAACTGCATTGTGCCTACAGTGAAGCAAGGGCGTAGTTCAGTATTAGTGTGGGGATGTTTCTCCTTTGCTGGGGCGGGAGATTTATGCAGAGTACAGGGTGTGATGAGGAAGGAAAATTATTTTGCAATACTCCAGAATCATGCAGTGCCATCAGGATTGCGTATAATAGGCCGTAACTTTCCATTCATGCATGACAACAACCCAAAACACACTGCGTTAGTGTGTAAGAACTATCTAAAGGAGCAAGAAGAACAGCACACCCTGAAAGTAATAACATGGCCGCCACAAAGCTCATATTTGAACCCTATAGAGTTGTTGTGGGATGAACTGGACAGGAGGATCCGAAAAATATGCCCAACTTCACAAGAACATTTACGGAATATTCTGCAACATGAATGGATTAATATTCCACAATCCATTTTAACCAAACTTATCGAAAGAATGCCTAGAATAGTTCGCGCGGTGATTAACCATCAAAGGAGGTTTTTTCGATGAAAAAAAAAGTAAAGTTCAGTATGTTATATTAGGCCAGAATAACTTTTTATTTATTTATTTTTGTCTTTTTTACCTGTACATACAATAAAATTGCATTTTGTTTTTAGTTTCGTTTGTTACTGTAACGTTTTCATGTTTTTTACCAACCCACCGAACTTCTCTGAACGGCAGTGTACATACAATCAAAAAAATGAGGAAGTTTACAAGCAATATAGTAGCTAAGGAAATTTATTCTGAAGGTCCAAAACTTGAAATAAATTTATAGCTTTTAGTTTATTTATTATCAAAAATGAAATGTATAAGAGATTAATTAAAAAAAATATGTTCTGTTCTGGGTTTGTTTGTGCACATAGATATGTATTTTTGATCGGAGTATATACTCCAATTTTAGATAATGGCTTTGCTGTCTAGGAGAAGTCCATTACACAAGTTAGTGCAGTTATTTTTATTTACGGTGCTGTGACTTTATGCACTGCAAGTAAAACCAACCAAAAGCAAAGCTTAAAATGTTTTTGGAAAAATATGTAAACAGATATTCTAATATAGTCTAACATAATTAATGTGCCTTGTTATGCATTCATGTACATTCAACAAACATTGGAAGAAAATTATAAATGTACTTGTTTTGCCTGTCCACACATCAATTTTCATTAAATAATAGTATCAATTGTGTCCCTTCTTTCATTTGCAACCTACAAACACACATCATTAACTATTGTTCTATCCATGATTAAAGTTAGTCGGTCAGCGTAAATTTAGGTACCAAATAAGCTTATACTGACGAGGTAGCTTACGGCTACACAACGTGACAAATTCACGTCGCTATTGTCGGCAGATATATCCATTTTATATTTCTGGTGTAGTGTATATTGATAGTCTATAAAAGTTACAAGAGCCATTAAAGAATAACCCGTGCGCCAGGTGCAAACTGTTCTATATATACAGCAGAATTGAAAGGATCTATTTGCATAACATGTGAACTCATATGGTGTGGCGTGTCCACCTAGGCGTGGATGCAACATAATTGCTTTCCCAAGTAACCCAGAGAAAAAGTTTTCAAATAAAAAATATTCGGAAACAAATGCTGATGATACAAGTTTGGCTTTTTAAATGGAAACCCCTTTTAAATTAATTATTAACTTGATAGACAAGATATGTAGGAGAATGATTAGAGTGATCTCGAGTAGATGTTGAAATTGTATCAAAGAAGAAACATTAATTTTAATGAATTTCCTTAATGCAGCAACAGTTTATATTTAGTTGTAGTACTTTGTAAAACAAAAACTTGCCTGGGTAGCTTTATATTTAATTTACCAAAGGCGAAGTTATGTATAGGCAAATGCTTTTTAAGAAACTTTCGACAATCTCGACAATATTCGAGTGAAGTGCGTGCACTTACAGCTAATACTTTCATTTACATATTCTTATTAGTATTGTTTAAATTCTCGCATTCAAATAGTTGAAAAAATTCTTTGCTCTTAAAAAATAGAAGAGTCCATAAAATTAACTTTTAAGGAATAATTAGTCACATGTTATTTTCAATAATTTACCTTTTAATTACAAGTTTTGTCAAAAAAATGCAAAAATCAAGCGGAACATTATTTTCATTGGAATCTCTCATTAAAATCTTTAATGCCGTTTGTAACATCACATATGAGCGTCGATAGGCCAATCATCGGCAAAGGAACAACCAAGCCATGAAACACGCCATTTACTCACATCAGTTTTTTTAGATTGCCAGGGCCTGGCGGTGATGTAAATGGCAGGTCAGGGACAGAGCTTCAGTTTCCATTGTAATTTTTTATTTGGGAATTTACTCCTTTCTAAAGCTAGGCAGACACTTTTAAGCTTTCCTAAAGCTTTTTTCAGAGTTTTTTATTTATTATATATCATCGAAAGAAATGCAATTCTTGTAAAGAAATATTGTCCTCTGGTTTAAGGGATTGTATCCGCTATCCGGAGCACTTTGCTACCAAAGTGGTGCGTAGTGCATAAGCTCTTTACAATAACTATGCGTACCAGCATTGAATTGGAAGAGCTACCCGCCCCTTTCAGTGCGCCTTTTCCCGGCTCGCGGAGATATTCGTGCAGCGGGGTTATCTGGGTTTCCTCTCAGAATTGAACCTTCTGGACAAACTAAAGAGCTCTGGCAATAGTTCTGAGAACCTTATTTTTAAGAACTCTTAGTTGCTGACCGTAGCTGTTACCCCAGATAGTGCTCCGAAGGCATTTTTCTTTGACATGGTCTAGACCTAGGTGTCTTGTAGAGGAGCCCCACGGGGTTTCTACATATTCTATATTGGGTGTTTCAGGAGGTAACTCCTCCTTCTCGTGAACCACATGCCATGCTCTTGTTACCATTCAGTCACCGACTCAACAATCACACTATAAGTTGCCTTCACTGATTTTTAAATATTTAAATAATTGTTCCTATCTTATTTAATTGTAGGACGAACAGACTCTAACTATTATTGTTTCGTTTCTTTAGTACGTATTGCTTTGTCTATAAGTCTTTTATACATTGTTTTATTTCGAAATGATAAATTGTAACTGCTTGAAATGCATTTCTGGCAAATCAGTTGGAACATTGCTTGTAATATTACGTAATTAAATCGTTATCTAAAAGAAAATTAATTTCTGAATTGTCGCAACAACGTGATCATTTCCTGACAATAAAAATGCTGTATGTACTATTTCCTTTTGTGCAAGAATCCATTATACTTATTTATATTTGCTAATATTTGAAATGCAGAATACTCAGATGATAATCTGTACAGGGATAGACAATATAATTGTGTAATAAAGTATGTCTTGGCCAGAAACAATGCTGTTGTTCTCCAACGTGACCTAGCCATTGGATCGCTTTCAGCTGTCATCATTAAAACTTAATAATATCTCGGCTGAGAGAGCTGAAGTACTTTAATGTTTATTTCTATATCGCGCTTGGTATTTCTGTTTTATGTAAAGTTAGAGTGTAGATAAATATATTTTTTTTAGCGTGCGAGTACATTGTTAAATCGAAGTTTTAATCATTTTTTCGCTCTTCTAGAAATTAATAATAATAGAAATATTATTATTTTCGTAATCATTATTATTATTTTTTATAATATAGAATCCTAGCGCAGTAGAAAATTCACCTTTTTTGCCGCAAGGTTGTCTCGGTGGATTGTAGCGATGTAACGAGGGAGTGATAGTAACAAAGCCATGGAACACTTTGCATACAATGGACTCCTGAGGTTATGACAAGCTCTAAAAAGCTAATACATCTCGTTGAACCGTTACCACATTAAAAAAAAATATGACAACTTTGCCCGATCCAATAGGAATTCTACATATATCTGAGCTTCCGATTTATCTCTATTTTATTACATTAATTTTGTTTCCAATCTCAATCGGTTCAAGGGATATTTTCCCTTTGAAGCTAATTTCTTAATCAGGGCGTCTTTGAATTTCAACCGAGAGCAGCAGGTGTCTTCGATCTTCGAGTCTGCCATTTATGTATATGAATGAAGGTAATTGAACCTAATTCGCAATTTCGCATATCGCGTTATTCGCCGCATACCTCCTGCCATGATCATCTGCAATTAGACGGTACTTATTATTTATTATCGTAAGAGTCCTGAGATATACGACGAAATCATATCGTAATTTGTACTTGTCTGCCATATTCATTCGAGATTGTTTACTATATTTGTTCGTGCTCATTCGAAATGATATTGGCCGGGGTCAAGTATTAAAAAAAATACGTACAATGTAATTTGCGACTTACTGTTGGGCGGATATATTAAAATAATTTTGTTTTTGTGGCGGGCGATGATGATTTACTTTACCATAAATACATTTACAGTTGACAACTAATTACGTAGGTGTAAGATAATTCTTTCCATAAACTATTTAGAGAAAATATTTTGAGATAAAAAGTATTCAGAGATAAGTCCCACGTAATGTAAAGTTATATTCAAGTATACAGGATAATGAATAATGAGCCTTTACGCAAAAGCTTGCCAAATGTAGCGATAAGTAATGGGTTTTATTTATCCCCGTCAACTTTAAAGTAATCCTCTTGTACGTACAAACACTGATCCCATTGCGACATATGGATGCCTCATTTTTTTAACGTGTTCAAAGCCGTTTGCGATTTAGCTTCAGTCTTTTTCAGTCATGTAAAATATTGGCTCCTTCAACTTGATTTCCATCTCTGGAGAGAGGGAAAAGTCCCAAAAAACCAAATCAAGCGACTACGATAGATGAGGAACAATGGCCGTTTTCCACCAAAAGCTGTTGTATGATTGAAAGCGGTATGTAGTCTAGCGTTATTGTGCTGTATCCAGCCGCTCCTGCGCCACTTCTCAGAACGTTTCGTCCTCATATCTCTTAGTCGCCTTAGGATGTTATGACAGAACTTTGCATTAATCATCTAACATGGATGTATGGATAATTCCATAAATATCGAAAAAACGTATCAGTAAGAATTTCATATTCGACAATCTTTCTTTGGCGGAGATAACAAGTGTTGGTTGGTTTGGGGAGCATACTCATAGACCCAACTTTCGTCACCAGTTCTGGTTCAGTTCGTGGCGGTTCTTTGAATCCGGTAACATATGCCATAAGATAATCCCACAATATTACAGATGTCTTGAATGATCAGGCTACGATCGTTCACGAACAGCAGTGACATGTTATGACGTAATACGGCCCGAAATGTTCAGTATTATCAACTGATCTTCGGGCATTTTTGAAAAATTTAAACCAGTCGCAAGTTTACATTTGACTCAAAGTGTCGTCTACAAATTCTTACTATCACATTTTTTGTGTTTCTTTCAGGCGAAATTTGAATCGCTCGCGTTTCGCGCGTCCTGTTTTTTATTTGAAATAAAGGTTCTTTTGTTTATAGTTTTTCTAGTTTCTATGACTAATTTCGTGTATATATTGATTTGGCTAATTAAAAAGTTTATGTAAACAGTTGTTCTAATTTAGTTTAGTTTAGTTGCTTAAGCTCTTTCACCTTGCGAATATTTCGAGAATATGATCACCAAGTGCAGTTACTAACTTTGTTATAAAAGCAAACGCGAAACATCAGGTTTACGAACATTCCATTTTCCTATGAAGGATAAAATTAGACTGTTGAGCAGTGGATTAACTTAGTTAAGAATTCATGTTTTCTTAAGTTTTGCAAACTAAAGATCTGTCTTATCGGATTTAACCTTACCTTGAGAATCAATGCGGATAAATAAATTCGATTTTACAAAATTTCGAGCATTCCTTGAACCAAAGATGATGAGCTGCGTTTTTGATGGATTAATTTTTAAAATCACGCTGGTTTTCAAGGTCTTCGTTAATTTGTAACTGTACCATTTTAATATCACGCGGTGGAAAAGACAGATACAATTGTGTATCATCAACATAAAGATTATAAAAACAATTCCTAATAACTTTAGGCATACTAGAAGTGTAAAGAGTGAACAAAAGTGGACTGAGTATTCCACCTTGAGGCACCCCACTTATATTTACAACATAATTTGCTACGATCTAAGGGCTAATTAAAGAAAGTGCAGAACTACTGAGGCCCACCGATGTTAAAATTGAACAAAGAATATTGTAGTTAATCGTATTGAAAGCTTTACTAAAATCAAGTAAAACAACGCTTTTTCGTTGTCTGTTGTTTGTAAGGTATCGTCGGGATTTAGGCAGAATATTTGACAAAGTTGCAGAGTTGATCTTCAATTATTCTTTCACTTTTATTGAAATGATAGTTTACAATTTGTTAACAATTTTCTAAAGAAAGGGGGAATTTATTTGTAAAACAGAAAGGTTTTACGACAGCAAATTACGGCCTTCTTTGTTGTAATAGTAAATAGTAATAAAATAGTAAAAAAAAATAGTAAAATTTCATACACACTAATCGAAAGTATTTGAAGCAAGTTACTGCAACTTAAGAGATTTGTTTAACAGGAAAGGAAAACAGAAGTTGGTTTGTTCAAAACATATTTCTATCAAACATAACAATCCCTTATAGAATTCTTCGATGCTCGAAAGGAAACATATTGTTTTAAACAACTTAATGCTTAAGTTCCAGTTTAATAATACAAATTTATATGTTGACCAATTTAAAAATATTTTCGGTTTTACACTGACTGCCTATAAGTGATCTAACAGAATTGGAAAACTAGGTTTTATCAATATTTCATATAAACATAATTATTTTCATTGCATCTTTATCAATTCGTTCATATTAATCTTTATCTCAATCAAAAATAAACGAACGTTATTTGTTTATTAGTGCAACATGCATCTAAGTATGTGTATGATCCACATCCATAAACAAAAATTTCAACATTCGAGGATTTGAGGACATCTAGCGAATATCAGAATAAGTTAGATTGAAGTATATTGTTAATACATAATCAACGATATAGATTGTTTGCATTAATACGTGCATTAGGTGTCGATACAGAATTGTATTCTGTAATTACTTACATACTATATTAACGGATGTCGCTAGTAAAATATTGTTTTTAATTGTAGCTTATGTTAATAGTTGCTGTTAAGAGAAGAAAGAATACAAATAAAATCTTTATATCAAGACAATAAGGTTTTTTTTTTGGAAATATCTGTTGTAGTAGAACGAAAGTAGTAATACTTATTTTGGACAAGTAACCGATTTCTTGAATTCAGTAATTCTTCAAGACAACGGTTTTCTTGGCGGTAAAACATATTCTCTTGCCTGTATGTAAAAGCGTCCATGTTTTAAAAAATAACTTTCGTTTTAAGAATTTGGATGCTTCTAAAGAACAATGTATTATTTTCCTTATTAAATACCACTTTCATGTAATTTCTTTAAGTGTGTGAACCTCTTTATAGTTATTCATTAAAATATGAATTGTTTGTTGAATATATACTTTTTATTGGAAACAAAATATTATTTTTACATTATTTTAAACATATTTTTTTGAAATAATAAAACAATTAAATAAGAGTCTTGTTAACTTATTTTTAAAAAGTCCTTAAAGTTTTTAAACTTTAACAGTATACATATGTATTACAATAATGGAGTTTTGCTACGATTGATTGTATTTGTAGCTTGTAAGTATACCTATACAATTATATACGACATTGATGACGTTATGTAATGCTTCATAACTCATTTACACAATATTTAATTAAATTATATTTACTACAAATGTTAATAAAATCTTCAGTTTAACTACAATTGTTGGAAATTCTAAGAACAAGGTTCCATGGTGTAATGGTTAGCACTCTGGACTTTGAATCCAGCGATCCGAGTTCAAATCTCGGTGGAACCTCTGCTTCCTTTTTGCTATAAAACTTTTCTGTAATTAATTAGTTTTGCAAACTTTTTCTAACGAAGGATTGTTTATGATTTAGATTGCAGATGTGATTTTTTACTCATCATATGAAGTTTTAATATTAAAACATTCCCACGTTATTGATCAATGATAGCAAGGACTGTGGCGTAGTATGGTAAACAACACATAAGTATCGGCACCCTCCGCACCACACAAATTTAATAAATCAATTAATCCGGGACGAATGCCTCGTGGAACGAAATCGGTCATCGATTGAGAATGAAGATCCTACGCATCCTCGAAACGGCCGGCCCGGATTAATTAGTTTATTAAACTTGTGTAATGAGGAGTGTGTTACATACACATGTGATTTAGATCCCCTTTGCTAAAGAGTACTATTAAAATTTTATTTTTTGAAAAAATATAAGTAACACAAAAATTAAGTTAATTATTATTATTTTGCATAATTCAGTAGTTATGCAAAATAATTTAATAAAAGTAATTGGATAATGGTAAACTGAATATTCACTGTTATTACTTATTGTTAGTACTAACAATAAAGCTAGTACTTTTATTCAGTACATCTAATCGGAAGCATTCGGTAGTTTGGTGAAAAGCAATATGAGGGAACTAAATTTAAATAATTTCGGTTGGTAATCTATGCAGAATTTGTTTGGGAAAATGGGTCAAAAGTGTATCATCATCGACCAAGGCCAGTTGACGTGTCAACAGAACCGCAACGGTGCGAGATGCGAAAGGCATTTTATTGGTGCTGCGCTTTCGTGACGTCATTCTGGAGGGAGATGGCTGGAGAAGCTGGTATAACTTTTTAAAAAGAGTTATAAAACATTTTAAAGTGGTCGCTACAGAGTACTTTCAGTTCAGAACTTTATTTGATGTAATCATTATTGTCATATAACTAAATATGGATAACAACACATTTTTTTGCGGTTAAATTGCCCGAATTCGGGGTACAGCTTCTCCAAAGATTTGCACGATTTTTAATTTTTTGTAAATATATATTCCGAAAATAATTTGCATAATTCTAGAGACTATGTAACATATTTTAAATTATATTCTAAAGAAAAGTTTCCGAGGTATTTATGTAAATTTTGAATCCAGAATTTCATCGAAATCTAAATTTTTCGGTTTTTGGTATTTCTTGTTAGTTCTTTTTTTATTAGAATGCACAACTAAAGATTCACATATGTCAATAAAATAGCAGAAATAAGCTTTTACTAAACTTGCTGCAAGAACTACTAACGAAAATTAATTTTATTTTTAAATCATTAATTTCAGTCGGAATTTATAGAATTCAAATTTTATCCGAAGAATAGATTAGCAGCAGTACACTTTTGGATCCATCAATATTGATTAGAAAATTCTTGGACCGATCTGCAAAAGCTTTCGTTCACTTTCACTGGACGTTGTTAGAGGTGCTAATAAAGGTAGAAATTGGAAATATGACAACAAAACTTAAAAAGCTTGAGACGAGATTAGAAAAGCTCGGGGAGGGAGAAGAAATGCCACAGCAAGTTCAAAGTTTTGATATGTCCAATTTACGAAAACATGCGACAAGTATGAAAATTAGAAGAGGATTGGCATTAAGGCATTATTTAATTGAGCAAATACTAAATGAGATTGACAAGTAATAGCTCAGTAGCAAAAAAAATAAAAGAGGTACAAACCCCTTGCTACAAATATATAAGCGTACCGTTCATCGATTTTGAATAGATGCATGACAAAGGCTTATATGGATGACCTGTCTTACAACAGTATGGAAGAAGCTACAGAAGACCATTAACAATACCTGGTAAGTGAAAGGTTTTAGATGAAATTTTTTTTCGATCTTTACGTATTACGTGATTCAACTCACGAAAACACCATAAGTTTGAAAAGTTAAAGCAATGTGCTTATTTAGGAAGGCAAATTTCAAAAAATAGTCCTGCAAAATGCACATTAAGAGTCAGATTAGGCAAAATATGAAAAACTAAGAATTCACTTATGGTATTTTTTGAAGAAAGCTGGTTTACGAATACATCAGAAGTTTTGAAGCTTACCATAACTTCATATTCTTGCATTTTGGAAAAGCGCTGGGGGCTATTTATTGTGGGAAGATATAGAATAAAAACAAGGGAATTGGCAAACCTTCGTAAGTTGAAAGTGAGAACGTGTTCAAAGTGGGGTTAAAAGTACGAAATATGTGGAAAATGGGGCTCAAGAAACCCTGAAATGCCTGAAAACATGAAGTTGTAAAAGACGTACTCAAAAAGATGTGTTTGCTATTATCTATTGGATTAGGCTATTAAATTAGAAACTATCTGTCCTAAAAATATTATTGTATGCACTGCTGGAAGGTCTACCGAGCATTTTATTAATTAATTTGCTCACGGCTGCTGTTAACTGTTAAGAAATATTACAAATATGTTACTGTAGGAAAGGGTACAATTCACTAGTAAACTTCTTCATCTAGCGAGAGTCGTCAAAAAATTCCTAAAACTTGTTCCGTACTTTCACATAATGCAACGGCATTGCTGTTAGTGCTTTGATCCGGGTGTTGACCTAGTTAGAGGGTCGTCGACTCCCCGGAGCTCTACGCACTCGCAACACCCCGTTCGTTCGTTCGCAACGTAACCAGTTTTTTTATTCACGCATACCTACATCCATCTCGCTAACTATCCATTCTATATTTAGCCCGGGTCGCCGGCCCTATGTCGGCGTCTAAAAGCACTTCTCTGTTCCTCAATGAACCAGGTCAGTAGGTCATAGACAGACATTCATTGATGATTGCGTTACTGAACGTTACTTTCTTCCCCTCTCTTGCTGCAACCCTTAGTACATTTCATCGTACTGCAAAATACCCTTTCCTAAACGTTACACCACCATGTGACGATACCCACGTCAATACTTTATTCGCTCGCATTTTATTAATGGAGATTTGCAAACTTAATTGGTTCCAGTATCAACTTTTTTAACATGTACATTCTGATGACTCAGAAATCAAAATTTTTTTAATAAAACATTTATACTTGAATGCGCAGAAGGAGAAATCTTGAAAAAGTTCGAATAATTGGAAAAACAAAAATTTTTCGGAATAACAATAACAAGCATCTTGCTTGTACGAGTATAAAGTAAAGTTTTTGTGCAGAGTTGTGCAACGCGTAGGACTTCCATTAGAAACATTTATTAATTGTTGGATAGTCCGTTTAACAAGTTGTTCAAATGCGTTTATATCTCATTAACAAAAAATTTGGGCCTATACCATAAGCGACTACGATTGAGCGGTTAGTTTCCCTGGAACTAGCACAAGATCTGTCCCTCAAGATTAATTCCGCTCCAAACCATCACCCAGACCCGTCACTAATTCGTAATTCATCTGTGAAGATGTGTTAGCCTCATATTTGAAGTTGCTATTCGACGTGTTTACAACGAAATATAAACGACACCTTAAACAGGTTTTCGGATGGGTCTTCTTGTCTCTGGTTTACTTCTTACACTTTATTCCTGCTTTATGACTGCTCGGCAATCCATGAGTCGTTCTGAGTCCAATTTAGCTGTAGATCTGCAAGACCACATGGAGCATAGGACTAAAGATTGATTCTATAGTCGATTTATTCTTCCTCGTAGAACCTTATCTAATACCAGCCATGGAGCTAACGTTAACATTTGTCACAACTTCTCGGATTCTGGTCATTCTCGGTGGCAACTACGATATGTATGTACACTGCCGTTCAGAGAAGTTCGGTCGGTTGGTAAAAAACATGAAAAGGTTACAGAAACAAACGAAACTAAAAACAAAATGCAATTTTATTGTATGTACAGGTAAAAAAGACAAAAATAAATAAATAAAAAGTTATTCTGGCCTAATATAACATACTGAACATTATATTTTTTTTTCATCGAAAAAACCTCCTTTGCTGTTAATCACCGCTCGAACTATTCTAGGCATCCTTTCGATAAGTTTTGTTAAAACGGATTGTGGAATATTAATCCATTCATGTTGCACAATATTCCGTAAATGTTCTTGTGAAGTTGCGCATATTTTTCGGATCCTCCTGTCCAGTTCATCCCACAACAACTCTGTAGGGTTCTAATCTGGGCTTTGTGGGGGCCATGTCATTACTTTCAGGGTATGCTGTTCTTCTTGTTCCTTTAGATAGTTCTTACACACACTGCACGATTCTGGAGTATTGCAAAATAATTTTCCTTCCTCATTATACCCTGCACTCTGCATAAATCTCCCGTCCCAGCAAAGGTGAAACATCCCCACACTAACACAGAACTACGCCCTTGCTTCACTGTAGGCACAATGCAGTTCGGGAGCACTTTTCGGTTTTAGATCTTCGGTCATAAACTCGTCGATTTTGCCCAAAAACCTCAAACTTTGACTCGTCAGTCCAAAGCACGTGTTTCCAATCATCTAACGACCAAGCTAGATGAGAACGGGCCCACTGTAGCCATTTTGCTCTGTTGCCCCGACGTAATAAGGGTTTTCGAATGGCAATGCGTCCATGAAGGTCCGCTTGTTGAAGTCGACGTTTTACCGTACTCGCCGAAACTTGTTCTTCACGGCCGCGATTGACTTCGGCTGCTATTTGTGACGCTGTTAATTTTCTATTGCGTTTGCTTAATAATACAATTCTCAAATCTTCAGCTTTTGTTGTTTTCCTAGATGCTCCAGGACGAACACGATTTTCTATAGTTCCAGTTGTCCGATATCGCTTTATGATCTCATTTACTGTTGAACTTCTCATATTTATTTTTTCAGCAATTTGTCGCCCCGAATATCCTTCTTCAAACAGCGTAATAATGCGTGAACGTTTTTCTACACTGGTAGGCTTGCCACGTGCCATTTTGAAGTAAATTTTCTTAAAACTTTCGCGCAAAAACGACAGATGCACACCAACACACGTAAACACAGTAACACAGTAAAATGAAGCAAATTTATATCTTTACGCCTGTGATAAATAAACAAGAGTGATACTGCGGTATATTTCCTGTTCGTTAATGATCCCCAAACGACCCGTTTCAAAAGATCGGTACTTCCGAGAAATTCTAAAAAAGAAGAATAAAGGAGACTTTATTGTGATTGTCCCAATATTTCTACTTTACATAATAATTTATGGCTTTAATCTCTTAGAAAAGAGTGTGTGCTTAATATTTTTCTAATTTTATGTATTAATAATTGTATACAGTGTGATATAATAGATTTTTATTGTATGACCGAACTTCACTGAACGGCAGTGTACATCTAACTCACTTAGATGCCTCTTTTCGATTTGCAGTATGGCAATTTATCAACTTTAAATATTTATTGCTACTCCACAGCAAAATACGATTTAAATTTACATTTTGATTGTTTAGTCCACTTTGCTTCTTGTAGTTTCTCCAAATTGGAATTGTTACCTTAAAATAATTTGAAAATTGCGAATTTATTCGAATAAAATGCGAGTTTTTAAGATAAGCTTTATAAGATATCTATGTTATTGAGACGTAAACAAGGGTTCCTCTGATTATTTTGAGCAGCGCATATGAAATACACATATACCATATACATTCGTACTTTTACGATCAATACGATCAATTTGGGCAGTAAGGAAGCTTATTCTTCACAATCAGTGATGCCGAGGTAGAGGAAGTGGCTAAATTTTTGCAGTGACTAGATACACTCGTGTTTATTCGTCTCATAAGAAGGGGTTTGACAAAATACTAATATATCTAGTCGAAAACGTAGTCATTTACCCTATCTTCCCCAGCACTGATCACAATAAATAATACTGATCCTCTTTTTAATTAAATAGAATATCTTCCTGATTAGATGTTCCTCGTTACAGCCTGGACTTAATGGATCTGTTACTTATTGATGACGCAAGCGGCTATTTAATGCGCAGCAAGATAGGTTTACAAATACGTAATTCCTCCTAAACCGTTTAAATTAAATCCAAGTTGGATAAAGTATCGGCATAATTTAATTTGTTGTTCCATTCTAATGTAGCATTTTAATTACAGCTTTGTTCGTTAACGACTTCTTAAGTTCAACGGCATTTTCCCCTGCTTCTTTAAGACTTGATGAAACGTATCAAATCTTGGGAGGCGTACGTTTTCAGCACATTAACCTTTGTAGCAATAATGGAAACAATAAAACATATAACCGCGTAGATTATCGCCTTATTTCTATAGCATGACGACGACGTAATTGTTCTTAAAACTTTGTTAACGGGGGCGCACAGATTTCGAACAAAGTATCGCCGTCATCTATATAATTGTCTTATATACTCGTGCTCCAATCCTCTAAAATTGTAGAATTGTGGCTATTGTCACGGAAACCATAAACTAGCTTTAAAAAAACATTTCGGATTAACAGGGGATGATTTAAATTTAGTAATTTTCATTTCTCGCTGCACAAGTCGTTTAGTAGACTTCCTTTTTTCTTTTAATAAAACCTATTTTACTCAACCTGTAAGACGAGGATGAAAAACTCAAACTGGGGAAATTGGAGGGATGAAGTCATCAACACAGCTCCGCCCTACAACTAAAATAGTAAATATGACAATTGGAAATACTTTCCAATCTAGACAAACAATAACATTACTATATTTATATTATTTACAATGTTTCTGTAGGTTAAGTCTGTCAAATAAATTGTTATTATTATTACATATGTATCTATGTATAAGGTCTATAATTAAAGCAAAGCAAACCTACCGTTTGAGATGTGGATGTTCACTGAGTGTTTCTGAACGAATGCTTTCAGCGTTGGTGTTTTTCAAAGCGCTCTATTCGAGCGAAAAGGATATCCTTTTCTATCGTTCTGTTACATAGTAACCGGTTCACCGGTTAGGTACGTAGACTGGTTTCAAGAATATGGGATCGAATCCGATTACAGTACTTCCGCGTTCTGAAACTTCCTGAATAATTTTTTTACAGTTCAGTACGTGTAGTAATGGATATAGCTGTTATAACAATACCACCACATTTGAACTTTTTTCAATCCCTTTGGGAGGGATTAGCAATTTCAAATCCTAGCTTTTACAATTGAATGATTTTGTTGATTTGCTTTGATGGTAAGTTGTATGTTTTTTGACGTATTGATGAAAATACCCTCAGAGGGCCATCTAAATATATTTTGTCTGAATTACAGATAACCTTTGGCCGATAATATTACAATAAATAACAGACAAACTCTTGCGAAAGTGAAGGAATGAAGTGTCGGATGGAAATGCGAAATTATTAACAAGGCAACAGCACACATCAGAAAATGCCTAGAAACAACAACCAAAAAATATTCCTCATTGTATTGATGGAATAATTCACGGCAAACGCAATAAAAGGAGAGAGAGAAAAAGTAGAGGGTGCCAAGAAATGTCGAGTTTGTCGTTTTGAAAGTTGTGGTATTAACTGTGAGGCAACCGCGATAGAAGGTAGAGATATGAAAAGTACTCTCGAAACCACGCTGATGACGCCGGGTAGGCAGAAACATGTCCGTGTGTTAGTGTATTTTTCTCTCTCTCCTTTTATTGCGTTTGCCGTGAATTATTCCATCAATACCATGAGGAAGCTAAGCTATCTTAGCATTATTTTTTAAGGCAACAGCAGTACAACAGCAATAACACTAACAAAAAAACAATCCAGTTCGTTGAAAATTCTTAGCGACTCTTCAGTATCATCTTGTATGCCCACCTTTTGTTGAAGTTGGTTAAATTTAAATTCCTTTCTTCGGAGACCGGTGCATACTCTTCTTGCAGAGCAACACGGAATTCTTGTAGAGTATCCGGTGTGATAGGTCGACTTAAAATGGCTCTCTGAAGTTGTTCGAGGTCCCTACTGCCTGCAGGTGAAGGTAATCATCGATATTATCAACGTCGTCCAAATTTTCATTCACAAAATTCGTAACACGTGATCTTGTCTTATCGTTAACACAAATTCTTCTCCAATAAATGGAGCAAATGCTAAAGTAGCTTCAAGGAGAACGATCTCTACGTAGCGGTTGACATTTAATACTCTGTCTTTCACAAACAAAAAAAATTTGGTACGTGCTTCAGTGCTAGTACCATAAAACAATTGTTAATAATAATTTATTGAATGCAATATATACTCTCTGCAGGCTGTTTGGAGGTTACGTATGGGAGTTTGATTAGGGAGTATTCAACAAAAAGACCTTACATAGGTTGTGACATTCTACAAAAGGTTACAGATGGTTTCGTGTACCTTTTGAAGGTCTTCGCTATAAGTATTGCTTGAACTCAAACGTATTATTAATGGGGGTTGATGGTAAACTTTCGGTACAACTTTAGTTTCAACAATAGCTGCATTTTTGCATTAGCAAATGTTTGTACAAATTTATTTTTTCGCCTTTGGGGTTTCAATGTATTGAATGGGTTTAATATTCTAAAGGTTAATTGCTCAATTCATAGTCAATATTTCCTTTATGACAGTGTTATTTACAAATACTTTCAATTAAAAAGTACTCTACATTGGCGTAGGTGTTTATAGCCCTTACACATTAAATATGGAAATGTGTATTCATAGTAAGTCAAGAAAGTCTGAAAAAAAACTGCCGGATATAATTAAATCACTCGGTGCTGTATTTTAATTCGATTTAATCTAACACTTTCACCCTTACACCTACATGTCTACGTCCACGTATAGAAGCATCATATCAAGTGTCTACCAGGCGCATAAAGGATAGGCTTTCAGCAGGGGATGTGAAGTGCAAACTCTTCCGAATAAGTTCAACGAACTTTCCACTTATAGTCATGGGCAGACGTTTTCTACAACGATAGTGAAACGTGGGATGAATATAAGAAAAAAAACTGCATGGATTCTCTATTGTCCTGTATTCATTTATTGAATCGAGGTTGTTTACAATGAGAATTCTTACAAAATTATTATTCATATTTGCTTTAGCGGAAAATACATATCCTTAGAAAGAAAAACCGCCTGGAAGAAATATAATGTAGTATGATATGAATAGAACAGTTAATGGGATACTAAAATTCCTCATTTGTTATAGTAAGATAATGGTGAAATGAAATACAAAATTCTTTTTTCCTACAAATTTTATTTACATTTAAATTACCAACGTTTGTATAACTATTCCAAGATTGTTGTCGGTAGTGGGAAATTTTATAGATATACTTAAACAATTAGATATTATTTATTTAGCAATTAGGAAACTACACAATTCATCAAGGATAACCTTAAATTCTGTATTAAAAGCTTATGCAAAATGCCAATGTAGGGGCATTAACCATTATACTACTCATTAAATTCGCAGACAAACGTGGGTGTTCTGACGTAGCTTGTGAAGTTAACGTTATTAAAAGCGCTGCATATAAACTCAGACAGAATAGAGAATGACTTATCTTCGGTATTAAGCAGCTTTTTATTATTTAAAAACTAGAAACTGCTGTTTTATTAACTGATTTATTAGAAATTTTGAGAGAAAAGTTCAGGGAGTTTCAACATTTTACCAAATTAATTAAGACTTTTATTGGCTATTTAACAGAAATAAATTTGCAAGTAAGAAATTGTTAGGAGAACTTAAAATAAATGAACCAATTGATTTGTTATCTGCAGAAGTACTAGTTCTCTGGGACTGTCGAGCTTTCATCAATTCCCTCCTAAAGCTACATCTTCAGATACGTATCTTTCTTATTACAAATTATTTATTACCCTTTGAATATTTTTCCAAACACTTCTTTAGGAGCTCATCTTATGCATTATTCCTTAATTGTTTATCTTCGTTGCATTCATTGGGTTGTTGCTGGCACGCCGAACGAAGTTAGGGCATATTCCACAAGTGGAACCTTGTCTTGGGCGTCTTCTTTGGTTGTTGTTGGATGTGCATACCCTTGGAAAATGATTTAACGCTTTCGTCAATACGTTTTGTAAAGTATGCAAATACCCTTCCCCAGTTACATTTTATTTGTAAAAATATCGAGTAAAAATTATCAAAGCCGCGGGATATTTCAGAATTTTGTGCTCGAACTAGTCTACGATTTTCGTCTGCCTAACAATAAGCTATTTTTAGTAAACTTCATCAGTTCATCATATTACTTTTGAAATTTCAATATTTTCTTGAGATTCTGTCAACAAGCATAAGAAAAATTTTGTCCTTAAAATTGGATCTTCTTTTTGTGAATGTTGAGCCATTAATGTTTTAACAAGATCGTATGAATAGTTCTCGACGTAATCCTAAGAGCAACTTCTGGGTTTTTTAGCGAGTGCTGTGGAGCATTTCCCATGAATCATTCCTTCCCTGATCATTGCTTCTGTTTCGTTGTCGTCAACATATGATTTTCGTTTTGTAATTTCTTTTTCTAATTAATTAATTGTTTTTTCTTGTCCATCTTTCTTTTCTATCAACAAATAAAATATATTTCTGAACGATACTTGCCAAAATTGATTATGTCACTGTAACAACACGTTTTCAACATAGCGTATTTTACACAAAGTATTAATGTTTCCATAGAAGTGAAAATTACACCTACTTGACGGGGATGCTACTTTAGGAAATCGGCTTTTATTAATTTCGTTTAAACAGCCTGTATAGTAAATAATTAGTTAATGTCTTCCGAGGGTAAATTATGAAAATCAGGAATTTCCTTGGAAATGTCAAGGACCCTATATTTTCTATTTGCTGATGAAGTCATTGAATAATACGGACCTTCTATAATAGTTTAACGAAACAATTCTTCCATAACCAGAATATTGGAACTGTCATATTTTTGGGAGATAATCGAATTTCTTGCAAAATGATAGTTAGGCATAAGTAATTGCATTCAATGTTGTTTCAGAACTGCTAAGAGGAACTCTAATTTGTGGTGAAATTTGAAATAACAAAGCTGACAAATATATTCGACACAACTTGAAGCAGTCTCCAAAAATATTCTAATCTCTGATTTTTTATTCTGCTTCTTGAAATACTTTTGCCCTATGCTCAGAACGCCGTACCTTCTTCTAATTTTTTCTACTTCTTGTTATTAAGATATCGAAAAGAGGAATCGTGTGGGAAGGAAACTTTTTGTAGAGTTGTTTAAATGAAAATGGTTATTTAGGATTTGCTGATATCAAAGATGCAAAACATGTTAATTGTACATGACCTAAAACTGTGAAAAATCAGCCAAAGTACTTTTAAGGTTAGTTTCAAATTTATCCATAAAACGGCTGATTGTAAAAGATAATCTACTGCTATTCATGGCTGTTAATTCAGCTTATTGATAAAAGGTGTTAGCGACCGCGAAAAAAATTGTTTCGTACAAAGTCTTGTCAAAATTAAGCAATTAAACAACAAAAACATTTTAAATATATTTTTTTTTATAATTTCGTACTCTCATGTTTCTCTTTTATTTTTCCAACCAAAAGAAAAATAAAGAAAATTGTTGAATTGCTAATCTCAAATAATTATTTTGTTGATGTGGAAAACTAAACTAAAAAATTCATCTCTGTAACATCGCTATTAGTTACACTAGACCTCGGGAAGCTTTATTACACTATATTATACATTTGAAGCTAACTTAAGCTAACTAATCCACATATACATTTAACATTTGCCTACCCGTATCCACCTTTAACATTTTTTTGTGTCATCCTTTTCAGGAACTAAATGTGTACAAAGACGTTTGACAAAGTAAACCGCAGGATATTGATCTCAACGCCAAAATGTTATGGGACGCTACGCTCAGAAAGGTCAATAACCGTATATCATCAAACTTACTTTTGCTACCAACTTTTTCAATATTCCTTCCTTCTGTATTGTAATTCAATAAGTTGCAGGAAATGTTATTGAATCCTTATTAAGGCATAAGTAAATGTATATTGAAATATCAGGAAACGTATCCAAAGGGAATTTTATTTTTAGCGGCGAAATATGCATCTGAAACCTTTGTTCGGTTCGTATAGTATTGGTTTACCGATCTGGACGGTGTTATTAAATTGGAATATTCTATCAATGAGATACTCTTCGCTGTAGGTCCTGCGATAAGAGCAATGAACTTTCGGTTGTTATTCTTTCGGAAAATACCCAGAGAGATATGCTATAAAAGAAGAAAGTTAGATCTAACGCTGCTGCTCACTCTATATTTTAAAGGACACGTTTGTTGCATGGTAATCTCTGCTTTCTTTAGAAGAAATCTTTTTTTACCTTATATAAATTTCAATCACAAATGAATTGATTTAACTATCACCCGCACCACAATTCCTCATTAACACCGGACCAATGTTTGGATACGTGTAAACTATAATGTTCAGCAGCAAAACTGAAATGTATATTCTAAAACTCCTCTAAACTGTAAGTATCTAAAGAAAATTAGTAAAAAATTGAAATGTTTTAAAAAATGGGAAAACGAAATTGAATATAAAAATATTTTTTTGAGGGTAATAACTTTCAAAAGGTCTAAAAAAGAAACTCATGTAATTTAGATTTTACTACCATTAATAATAATAATAATAATCCATGGTTCCACATCATCCCGCAGCTTTAGCCAATTATTGAGGGCATGGGCCGACTATGAATTATTGCTACCTCTGCTACCGTGGAGTGTTTTAAGATTTGCCTCAACGTTTGCCAAATTTGGAGTAAGGAAAACTATGGAAAACCTTACTCTGAGAGTGCATTTTATCTGATACAAGAAGATTTTTGAGGAGAGAATGAAACTTCAACATCAATAACGACAATAATTTCAATTTTGCTCAACCTTCAAATTGATTTTGGTCTTCTACTTCCACTGAATATTGAATTGAATTTTGCACATCCAGGTTATAAAAAATGTCGTGCCTTTGTATGTATATTAAATACTGGTTTCTGCGTGCAAGAAAATACGAGCAATTAAATTTGAAAATAAAACTTTCAAAATGTGTACTCTATTGAGATGCAAATCTATGAATTGAGATTTTTCGCATAAATGAAGTGCCTGCCGGTTGAATCAATGAATATGCAAAGGAGTTTGTCCTGGGAATATTGAGAACAGCTCTAGAGTAGCTCCTTGTTTCTCCTTCATTGTAACCTACTTCTGAAAGGTTGGATCCGTACGTACAATACGCTCAGCCATACCTCTCTATAAATAACCACACGGAAAATCAGGGCATTGCACCCTCTTGCAGACGTTTACGAGTTCCAGCAGGTTTGCCACTGCGTTACTTCTAATTTCCGCGTCAAATATACTTGTTTTTTAACGAATAATAACATTTAGATTTGACTGCACCTTGTATACGTTCCTAATTTATAATTTTTAACTTCTTTTACCCATAAGAAATACAATTTAATATTTAATTAATGCAAGGGAAAGCACAGTTAGAAAGGTATGGCCTACAGATACCGCCTGATGACCTGGATTCATTCATAATGTGCAGACCGAGCTCACATCCAAGTCCGAAACCATCTCACACAGTTTCATTGTATTAGACGAAGAGCGCAGCTTTATCGTGTGGCTTAGAAAGATTATATTGTTCAACTAGGGGCGACTGACCTCACATTTAGAAATGACGTCATAGATGCGCAGGATTTCGACGAATGGTCACAGGATTATTTGAAATAAATCAATGGAAGATACGAGTAGTTAGGTACATATTGAGAATTGTATGCTCGTCTATGTCTATATATATATAAAAATGCTTGTAAAGATTTATAAATTTTCATAGCATATGTAGGCTAATGTTTATGCTATGAAAATGCTCCTTAATGGGAGAATATAAAAGAAAGTGGTTGCATTATTGCAAGACAATTATCTATTTAGGCGAGGGGCATGTTAATAAATTTAGGAATGTGGTTTCAGAGAATATAAAATTTGAATTGAAAGTAAATTGTACTCTTTTTACCGCTTTTAAAGAAAATTAACCAATAACCTTAGTTCATTGTACCATCTTACTGCAAATATTTTTACCACAAATAAAGAAGTGAGCTTGCAATTAGAGAATTTTTTCCTCCATCTCCACAAGTGAGTTTGGTAACATTTGGACTTTGAAGCGAGAACAAATAAGACGAAGTTCTTTCCTAATGCAAAGGTGTAAATCAGGTTCTTTTTGAATTCTTCCAAATTGAACAAATGTTCTTTTGAGATACGTCCTTTCACTTGTTCTCAAAAGTAAGAATACAACAAATTTCATTTATTTTTGAGAGACTTATCTTAAATGCATGTCGTAGAATTGTTGTAACTTAAATACTTCCTGTTCCAGCTTGATGAGAGCAAAGTGATGCAAATAACAAAACAAGAACTGCGAAATGAATTTTGCGAATTTACCCAATAGTCATATGTATTTAATGTAGAATAGAAATTATAAATTAATAATTTACTTCCCAATAATGTAATACATGACGAAATGATTGACATTGTTAAGGATGCAAAACTTTTGGGAACTACGTTCTCATCAACGTTGATGTTGCACAAGCACTGCCTACTGTTAACATCAACATTAAATTGGGCGATTTCTAAGTTCAGCCACCTAAAACTTTCAGTAAACCTCAACGGAATTTCAGTCTATAATTTTATACGGGATACTCATTTGGGAATCGAGTCCAGTAAAAAAGTAGATGCTTAGCTAACGAGAGCCAGCTGTGGATCATATTTTCAATCTTTCAAAATGTTGACCTTGTATGAGTTATTTATTTTAAAAGCTACATAGTTATTACATACAGAACAATAAATATCATTTAATACAACCAAATAATACACAACTGAAAAAGTATATTCATTGAAATTGAGTGTATGAGCATTTTAGGTATTAAATTGTACATCATCTTCTGGAACATTTTAAAGAACTAATTTATCTAAATTTAAAATAAAGATATGGTTGTAATCAGTGCTTCTACTCGACTAATGAATAATTTATGGCCCTGTATGTTTATCTTATTATATTCCTTTTGTGACATGTTTTATATTTTGTTTCTACGAAAAAAACAACATTATTCATTAAAAAAATATCTATTTTTTTATGTAATTGCGTACTGATACCGGCGCATCCACCAAAAGTTGTATACCTTAATTAAATCGAGTAATTTTTGTAATTATTAATAAATTACGTTCTTTATACATAAAATTAAATTTATTGATTGTATAAAGATATAAAATATAAAGAAAACGGATCGATAAGGTGCTTTATTTTTCTTTATATGCGTTAACCGAAAAGCTATCTTTTCAAAATCATGTTTATTCCGCATATATATATATATAATATTCTTCGTATAGGCTTGTTTTCTACGTTTACTTCCTTTTCTTGCCGTTCCTCTTCTGATGCGTCCGATTACTGGCCCTATGGCAATCGCTGTACTTAAAACGCTGGTCTGCCATAAGGAAGCCTAGCGCGTATTCCGTCGTTTTATGTGAACGTGTGTGACGTCAAATTAGAAGTGCGTGACGTCATTGAATCAGATGGTGCAACGTGAATCGGACCTCGAAATTAGGTCACGGGAGACGGTGGGGCGCTGAGATGAATCCCAGAAATTAGGACAGTAACCGGAGCGAGGTCGGTTCATGAGCGTATTTATATCCGAATGCATGTTTATACAGAATATGCAAAAATATGCAAACATGTTTTATTTATGAACATGAATCGTTGCAGGATCAGGACTTTTGCTGAAAATCTAGCAGTTGTTCTTTAATCGGGTAAGAAATTTAATTAAGGAAGAATCCTCTTGGTTATTGTATACATACATTCGAAGGATAAGTTCAGAAACTTTGTAATTAGAACCCTAGGTTTGAAGTAGCCTGATTAACTATTTCTTTGGCAGGAAATATTTGTATGATAATGATTAATATTTTTACAAAATTATGTCTTCCACAAAATAATGAACACATTGAAAGTTTTTTATAAACCTTCATTTTATTTAATTTTATTGTCTATTTAGTTTATCATTTGAGATCGCAATGAATTTGGTCTATTGACACTGAGACATCTTGTACACCTTAATTTAAAATATGCAAAAAAATCATTAACTCAAATAGTATCTATCCTATTTCGTTCATAATGCATTTTCTGGCAAGAAATTCTTGCCCTTCCAGCTTTTTTAAAGACATGCACTTCTTTTTCTTATCTTCCATATTCTACTCAAATTGGGTTTACAATTTTAAATATTAGTTAATTTTGTTAAAAGAATTTAAACTTTCTAATTTCCAATTCATCTTATCTAATTTATAACATTCCTTTCCTTACTTCTTTTTTCTGGTCACTATTCTTTCTTGAGGAAATTCTCCTAGATGTTTTTTTAAATATCATGAATGAATTCTATGATTCATTTTTTGTTAACTATTAGCAAGAAATAAACAATATAACTGTGTCTTTTGCTTTATTTGTTTCAAAAATATCGTTATTTCATTTGCAAACTTAGTAACATTTTGAAGAACAGCTCGGAGCAGAATCACAGAAAGTGTAATTAGCAGATATGAAAGTTCAAAAATTGTTGCTGAAAAAGTTGCTGATTGGTTTCACTTTGTCGTGCTGATTATTAAAGCAGATTAGCGGTTAAGCGTTATTAAAAATTGTCGTCAAATGGCCGAGAAGGCTAAGTACGGTAAATAGTTCACGGTTATCTAGGATTGCCAATATTGAGGTACGATATGTATGTAATTTCCTAAACAAAATCATGTTTACTGAAGCTGCTACATTTACCACTATAGACATATTTCCATCGCAAAAATATAGATATCAGTTTCCAGATAACCCGCGGCGGTTTATAAACTGTAAATGTCAGTATCCTCCAAAAATTAACGTTTAGCGTGGAATTCTAAACAGTAGGATTACAGGATCATTCCTTTTTATACAAAATTTAAATGCCCCGCGTTTTTTGAAATTTATGGGATGCATTACATGATCTTCCAGTTGTAGTACGGCAGGAAATGTATTATCAATGCCTGTACATAATTCATTTGTGATTAGGGAATTTTCTGGTAATATTGATAGATTGCAATAGTTCGCTAATTGAATGGTTACTAAGATCCCCAATGTTACATCATTAGATTTTTGCTTATGGGAAACTATTAAAAATAAAGTGTATAAAACTAGATCAATAAATACAACTTTACTCAAGTATGCCAAGACATAAATAAAAAAAAATACCATACGTGCTAACGGTGGTTTAGCTAGATTTAGTTAATTAGTAATTAATCATCATTTTTTGTTATCGTATTGAATTAATAGAATAAAATAAAAAAAATCATTGCAAACTTGTGAAATTATTGTTCGAATTTTCTGGATTTTTTTGAGATAATTTTCAAAATGTTTTGCTTTTAGTTTATTCCAACGATAATGAACAACTTTTATTAACAAAAAAATTGACTTCATCAACTTTTCTGTTTATTTTAAATTTTTTACTGTGGAGGAAAAGTAATGAACAATTTAGTGTAGGGTATAAAGTGTGCAAAATGTTTCGTGATTTTCTATTTCATCTCTTTACCGTAAAAGGAGAAGCGCAGTTAAATGTCTTCCAACATACGAATAGTGTCTCGAGATTATACCTAATCTGGTCAATAAAGCTGTTGCTTCTGATATTCAACTTTTGGTGGATTTCAAACCATTAGAATCGATTTTTTAATTGCTAACTCTTGAACATACCAACAAATCTAAGCAGCTTTAACCTTGTCGACTCACAAGACATTGTGAGATATATTGTTAGATTTCTCTCTTCAACCTCAGACAGTTAGACAATTAAATGATAGAAACTTTCGAATTATTGCCAGTCCTTGTACGAAACATATTCGTTTTCAAAAATGTATCGCCTTCAGATAGTTCCAATATAAATGTTTTAGCTTCCAAGGAAAACCCAAGTTTTTTTTGTTATTGTATTAACGAGGAATTAATTAAAGAATTTGGGTTGATTTGATTGATTTGATTGATGAGAATTTGCCGGGTTGAAACCGCGTCGTAATTGCATGAGAATGCCGACGTTTCGCACTCAATTGTATGTGCGAGGAATCAATTAATTTATTTTTTTTTAACTACAAAGTATATATTGATGTAGTTGTCTTCAACTAGTAGTTGTTGTTTAATAACAATAACAGTATCAAAGTTAATATACTCACTTATTTACATATATACGTATATCTGTGTAAGAATTGTAAGACATGTGCTCATATTTACGTCTCGCACGTGGATATGTTTACATGACATATTTGTACGGTTTAGCTTCTTTATGTCTGGTTTTGACACGTTTCACCTTATTTCCATAAAGCCCTAAATAAAATGTTCCTATAAAGGTGACTTTTCGATCGAACAACTTCGAACCCAGTAAATTGTAAACAATGCTCTTTCGGAACAAATATCCAGAACTCGTTCTTTCTATTAATCTTGGTATGTTATATGGAACGTCAATAGCAGTGACGATCAAATTTGATACGCTTTTATAGAAAATGCGCATTTCAACGGTTTTCCCGAATGTAGGAAAACCAAGCGTGTCGCGGAATTTGCGACGTAATAAAAAGATGATTGGCATGCTTCTGTTGGTAAGAAGATAATGATAATTTGATGTTATTTGCGCCAATTTACAAAAGTAGGGCTCTTACTGGAAAAACAAGCAAAAGATTTTATTGGAAATTATGTCCAGTGTAATGCATTTAAAGGGTATCATTTGATTGGCGAAGCATTATCAAGTTAATTTCAATTTTTATAGACGTTGAGAAAAATGCATTATCTTACATTTCAATTTCCTACGCACGTGGAGCAAAACTTCAATTCCCGGTTTCTTTGTTGTATTTTTATGTTTATATCGAGACGAAGTTTCAAGGAGACATACTGCATGAAATTACTTTTATTACTGCTTTTACGATCTTCTCATATAGATATATACGTATGTAATTATATAGAATGTCTTTTGACAATTAAGCGAAGAAGTAATATGCTATTTAGAATCTAGGCTTTGTCTTTGGTCAGCTGGTGGTCGTAAGTCTGTATCAGAACGTTTTCGTACCGGAAAGTTCTACTATGGTATATGCGAACTTACGCACTAAAGCACGGATCGAATTTTGTTTTGTAGAAAATATAATTCTAAATGGCGACCGCCAAGTACAGAACGTCCAGCGAAAAAGTGTTATGTCATTTGCTCTATTTGTCGAATTCGTGTTAATTACTCGATAATGCAAAACCCCAAACAATATGAATGACTATCTGGTGATCTTTGGCATCAGTCCACCCATTCTGCTAGATACTTTGCAAGATTCGCGTATCGTTCAGCAAGAAAAAAAAGATTTTTAATTTAATCAACTCAATGCCTGATAGATTGCATGCTATATTTGGAGCAAGAAGTGGACATACCAGTTATTGAGGAGTTCATAAAAATTTCGAACGGCAATTGGATAACTAGGGTTTTTTTTTGTCGTTACTATTGTTGAATTAGCGTTAACCTGCTGAAAATTCACAATTCGCATTTTCATCAGACACTTCATTTTTGTTCAAACTTGTCTTTAATTTGATTATTTTTAGCGGTAAAACTAATGTTATATCTCCGTAACATTTATTAAATGGTCCGAAATTATAAAAGCCACATTATTCAAAAGTATAAATAGATTTAAATTTCTACAATCATAGAATTCTTTTCCCTGACTAAGTAAAACTGTCAGAAATTCCAAGAAAAGTTCGTATTTTATCCTTAAAAATTGTATTCCTTCAATTACTTTTTCATAAAATTTAAAAGGATCAACATTTAAAGAATATAAGATTTTCTGTAGAACCAATATTAGTGTATTAAGCGTATTTTATCTATTCTTCTTCAATCTACCTTTTGTAAAGTGCTATTATAATTGTTTATGGAGGAATATGTATAAATTGGAAATATTGTAAGGATTTGAATAAATGCAGACAGGCGTAGGCGTAGGAATATGCACAACGCCTACAAGATTAGCCGTTGCTTCCACGGTAAATTTATCTTATTTTGCTGTCAACAGCACAAGCTGGAGGTAAAACTTTTGCCTAGGTGATTAAAGATAAAATCACGCATTGATTAGGCAAGTTCCACGTGTAAAATAAAACTATTTTATTTAGAGTCTTTAAAACATGCAAGCAAAGAAACTGTTATCAAATGCTATTTGTATCTGATTCTTAACTGCACTCTGGTGTGATGTTACAATAAAACAAAATTAATTCAATTTATAGAATTTAATTTGAAATTCTATTTATAACCAAAATGTCATTCGCGTTGATATAAAATTAGACATCTGACATGTATGCGCTTGACTACATGTGTCTCTATATTATTTACACGGAAAAAAATCTATGCAAAATCATTTTATAATTGAAATAATTTCATTTGCTTGTATGTTCTGTTCCTTTTTGCAAAATGAAAAATTAACGTGATATCAACAGGCAACGATTTTTGTTCATGTCATTACTCAAACTCTATTATTAGAACTCCTGTCGCTAATAACAAAAATCATTTCTGCTTAGGATCGGTTTCTATACGTAGGTGACACTAATGGCAATTATTGGGTTATTTTGATATGATGGAAGTTAGAAGGGAGACGCACTTCTACCAAATTTTAGTATTGTACACGGGAACTGTAATAAATCCTTAAAATCTTTCTGAGATACATATATCGAAATAAAAAGCCAAATTTTGCAATTATTTTTGAAGATTAAAGCCAAATCAAACAACATCTCAGTAACGGAAAAAGTATACAATTTATTATATTCAAAATAATTAGTATATGTTTTTCATAAATTTGATAAACTTTTAACAATAAGCTACATTAAATTCTACTAAGTTTACGCTATAGTATGCACATCTTAAAATAATTGGCCATAAATAATAATTTCTTCTACTTAAAGTAGATAACGATTGAAATTCTGTCTTGTCGATATTATAAAATCTGCTCCAAATTCGTTGTTCTTTCTTAGAACTTGATTAGTTATTTACTTTTTTACCAAATAAACTACTTTTTTTCATAGTTTCTGGAGTTGCAAATGCTGTAGTTGATATTAATAATAATGTAATTAGATTTTACGTTAGTGAAATTTCAATTTACTCGGGGGCTTTTTATTGACCGCATGCTTTTTTTTTTATTTGAACTTACCATAATGTGACATAAGACATAGGCACAAAAATGATTTTTTTGTAGAATGGGGATTACTTAATATTAACTGATAGGTATGAAAGATATCAGAAAAATCTTGACGTCAGAAATACTAATATCTGAAAATCTCTGTTTTCGCTTGTACCTCAGCTTTTCTTATTAGGTAACGACTACCTCTTCAGTATTTTAGTTACATCGATAACCTCTTCTAAGACTTGAAATAAACGTGCAACAGTATGATTGAGTAAACTTTGTAAAAGGATTTCTTTTATAGATTTAGTGACGTTCAAATTTTCAGGCAGCATTTTTTCTTAGCCAGGGCGATTAGGGTAGACATCACTATTGTGTGCTCGATCTGCGTCTATAAAATATTTTGTTGAAACTTTGTGACTTTCCCTTTTACAAATATCGATAAAACGTTATGGCACAACACTATTGTAACGTCCTATTGTCCTTCTGCTTGAAGTGGCGTAACTTAGTTTTTCAGAGGTAAATTATTTTGCAAAATTTTGTTGCCTTCCCTTGCTTAAATCTTTTACTACTTTGATTTTTATTGCAAAATGCCTGCATATTTTTAGATGTAGCAGCCTGTGACGCAAAATGTGTTAAGATTTGTTTTACATTTGCTGACAACGCATCGCTTCCGACAGCCCTCCTTATTTCATCGTATAGGTAATTACATCCTTCTTTGAAATCATCCAATGGGCAGCTTCTTATATATGCAACTAGTTCAGGTTAATAATTTACATATTTGGAAACGTGAGCGTGAAAAGAAAAGGAACACGTAGGCGTGCATCTTCCGCTTTTAAAATATGCCAACAACGCAAGTTATACTAGCTATTTTTTTGAAAAACACATTCCATAGCCATGTAAACAAAGATTCCACACTTGATCTCACTTGATAGACAACTTCCTGCTTAAAAGAGGTCACAAGAAAGATATTCTTTTAATCATTTAAAGTAATCTACTTTAAAAGCACTGTAGCCACGTATACTATAAAATGATCTGTTTACATTCAGTAACAGGTTCCATAAGGTTCTACTTATGGTGTTATCAAAAGAATACCTTCGGTTAGTCTGTCAACAGTGAGAAGCGAAGATTGTCATAAAGACAAATTTGTTCAGGTACCATAGAAGTGCACAGTTACCTGAAGCTCCAGTGGAAATTTTTGAATACCTTTATATGTAAATGTGTACGTCATTAGAAAGCACGTAGATATTACTTTAATTTGAAGGTAATAATGCAATTTAAATTTATAGCGGGACTAAAGCAGGAGTGAAATTACAATCAGTCAAACAACTAAATTAATTAACGTAAAAGCGAATAAAATTCTTTTTTGCTTTTCAAGAACTGCTCATTATCTACTTAACTACTAGTTTATTTGTGTTGATTTAGTTGATTAGACTATTCATCTACCGTTATAAAGTTTTCCACGAACAAACCATTATTGATCCACGCTCTAGATTAGGTGCTGTATTTTTCCTGAGCTAATATGTGAGTTAATTAATTTCTTTCGTACACCTGCATGATGTCGCCAATAAAGTGCAATACTGGACATGGTCAATGTTCGTCACCTCTATTAATTACTCCTCTGTTCTAATATTAGACGTAGTGACGGAAAGAGACAAAGATAAAAAATCTTTGCTTCCTTTCCAGACTTGGTGTTTACGATGTTTACTCGTCTACTTCGTCGGATTTACGTCATGTGCAGGATTTAAGGTTTACTCGATTGAAATTGGTAAATGCAGATCTATTTTGGAATTATTCCAGTCGCGAGCTATTTTTTCAACGTCGGTTGTATGTTTTATAGGTATACATACATATTTATGTGTCGTTTGACAAATCTTTGGTTTTTTAAGTTCAAATGGTGCGTAGGTAGTAACTTTTAAAGGGAAGTTGCTTCTAGAAATAGAAACTACTTCTTTTAATAGAAAGCCTTTGGGGGTGTTACACAAACAAAAATTGGGAAATTGTTTTAAAGTTATTCAGACTGCATAGCTTGATATTGATGCTTTGTTGTCCAGCTACTTTAAAATAATAAGCAAAAAGGTAATGGAAGCTGTTTAGATATCTTGTTATATAGAAGAAAGCGATTCTCGATTGACGTAACGTAATTAGAAGCAACAAGACTGTATTTCTTTACAGTTTAAGTGCATAATACACTTATTCTATTGAAGATCATTATTCTTTTATTAAATATTCTTCTAAACGAGAAATTTTGTCTATCAATACTCAAGATTTAAGATAATCTAATATAGTAATGAAATAGATCATTTTTAGTGGCTAATAGACTCTATCTCCAAATGTCAAAATCAGAATCAGATGAAACTTGGTGTGGATGTAGACTACGTTCAGAGACATTTTTTTATCAGTGGAATTTCACTTTGAAAGGGTGAAACGCCCTTCCGAAAATTGATTAACTTTCATTTTATTCGATACAATTCTCGACATATAAGAGTTAGAGGTGATGTTTAAATGTTTTTTGAAAATATGGGGAAAGGTTGTAAATAAAGGTTGTTTGTTGTTTAAATTTACTTAAAATCGCTATACATAGTGTTTCAGACGCAAGCAATACCAAACAAGAACGCAAAGTGCACTCAGAAACCATGTCTACTGCAATATCGATTCTAACTAACTGCATGAAACAACTGCGAGATGTACAGGGTGTTGCACTTAGGGGCAATTTTTTAACTATGGTCGTATTTGTATATAATATAGAAACATGTTTTAAACGAAGATTGTTTATCCACCATTCAGATTGATATTCTAATATGATCTCCAATATAAAAAGTGTTGCAAGTACGAATTTCGATTCTTTTATTTGGTTTTTATACCTAATTATGATGTAAAACTATACTTAGAAAATAATGTCGTAAAGGTACAATCTCTAATACGTAATCAATTGTTGTCGCCGAAACATATTCGCATAAAAGTGGTTA
Organism: Oryctes borbonicus; assembly: GCA_902654985.2. Lineage (NCBI taxonomy): Eukaryota > Metazoa > Arthropoda > Insecta > Coleoptera > Scarabaeidae > Oryctes > Oryctes borbonicus. The sequence continues at coordinate 6,203,620 of LR736857.1, forward strand.
GGGAGAGAATCGACAAGGATCCAACTAACATTGCTTTTTCGAATCAACACTTATCTGTATCCATCACGTTGTTCTGCTGTAACTCCTTGTCATTTATTCGCTGCTTTTAGAGCAAGATTTTTTATCGCTTTAGTCACTTCTTCACCTACTTTCAGTACCTTCAACAAATACAGTGTCTAATTTGTTGTAATAAATACAATAATTGACTTGCTTTTCTTGATCAAATACATGTTCATGTAAATACGTATTTACAATTTTTGTATATTTGTAAAAAAATATTGTAAAGACTAAATAGTATTGTTTGCCATGTTTTAGATGTTTACACGCACCTCATTAAATATGATTATAAAAAAATCCATACTTGGGAGAGATACTTTTAAGATAGAAAACCGTAGTAGAATATCTTGATTATAATCAATCAGAATGATAATTAAGATTTAAAGGATCCCGTACTACTTATCTCTGAAGAGATATAACTCTAAACAGATTTAAAGGATAAACAATCTTGATTCGGTATACACGATTTCAAGTGAATTTGAAAAGTAAACAACTTCTATTTAAAACATAAAATAAGGGCGACCGCTGTCATGTTTATATAGAACATTTCGACAAGCCAGGTGAAAGGGGTACATATAATATAAAATGAAATGGAAAAAAAACATTTTTTTTAGAATTTACATGTCCCCATTAAAAATTTCTTTTCTTTATTTCTATTTTAAATTATTAAAATAACAAGATTTTTTTAATTCTTTTATTGTAATTCTTCATGACATGTAATGTATGTGCCTTTTAGTTTAGCTATTAAAGAGTGTGTACTTAATTTAATTCTGACACATAAATTAAAAATGTAGATTCGTCTGCCATGAAGAATTATAATAAAAGAATAAAAGAGATCCTTTATTATTTTAATCATTTAGCATTGAAATAAAGAAAAGAATTTCTTAATGCGCACATCTACATTCTAAAAAGAATTACAATTAAGAGAATTGCTTCTCTGTAAGTATTCTGTACGTATGCCTTTTAGCTGGGCTGACGATGTGTTATGTACTCGAAACTCGAAACCGGTCACCCTTATTATTAAAAATAGAATTTTGCGAGGCAAGAAATTTTTTCTTTATGCCTGCTTCTTCGATTTAAATTACACAGCAGAGTCATCATGGATTGTAATAAAAATAAAAATACAATAATGAACTCAATTAACTCAAATGCACATAAAAACCAGAATAAAATATTCACAATTATTTTTGGTTTATAAACAGTTTTTCTGAAGAAGTATTTATTTTAATGCAGTAGATCTACTCTTTCGCTTTAAAGAATATTATTAATAGAAAAAGTTTTTAATTTTTAATTTATTTTTTTAACTTCGTTAGAAGTAGATTAAGAATACAGTATTTACGATAAAATTAATTTAACACTCACTAAGTTAAGCAATTTAATTCAAAAACCGTAAGGTAAATTAAATTAAAAAGGATACTTAATCACCAAGTTCATGTTTGCCAATTATCCGCGTTTTATTTCTAGGGAAAAGTTATTGGGTTAAGATCAGAAATATTGAATGTGTTAATGTAATAATAATAATAAAATTGGAAAAAAGTACAATGTTATGTTATAAAGCAAATAATTAATTGAACAGGTAATCGGTCTCTGGTGATTTGAAGAAAAAAAGAAGTCTTCTTTATTCACTAATCCAATATTTCGCTCTTTACTTATCAGTATAAATATGAAGATAATTTAAGGCAGCAAATTCGATCTTCGATTAGGCATCACAAAAAATTATGTGTAAAATACTTGTGATATTTTAAAATAACTTCAAATTAAAATTTCAACATTATTTAACAGGGCGACAGAAATTACTAGAATCTTGTTTCTAATCATTTTTCTCCTCTCTAATAATAATAATAATAGTAATAATAATAATAATAATCTTGATTTATAAAATATTGAAACGCAAAATGAAACGAAAAAGGAATAACTAGCTTCATCTATCTATAAATTCACCTAAATATTGTAACAAAAATCTTTTTAGTTTGTTTTGTAAATACTGATAAAGTATTGATTTGCTAAGGACATGTGTGTATTGCCGTATATGTGTGCGCGCAAGATATATGGAACTATTTAAGTTTGTTAGGGTTGTTCACTTAAATAGCTCATTACAATTTTTGTTGGCTTTAAATACAGCTTTATGGTCATAATTATAATATGACAAATTCAACTTATATTGTTTATTAGCCTCTTTTCCCCTAAAATGGGAAGAGAATCTTAAAAGCTCCATTACTCTTTCTCTCTCTCCTAATTAAAAGTAAACACACTGTGTTATCGAATACAAACAATTGTAGTAATTAATCTCTTTTTTAAAATCGCACATCTTAGTGATGTTATTACATTTACTTTGATAAATGTCTTTTTTTTTAATTATGTACTTAATACACAAGGGGTGATAGGGTGACAGAAAAATAATAGGAAATAAGTCTTGTAAACGTGTTTTATTTATTAATAGTTAAGTCGTTAACATTAAGGGGTATTAATCTAAAAAGGCACTAACAAGTGGATACATGATATAAGATCTTTTGGTGCTTCGTGTTGCAATATTATCGTTATTAAAATATCACAACAAATACAAAGTAGTCAGTAATATTATTAACATAATACAGAATTGGATATGTAGACAGTATACGCAATTATAGATTTGTTGGGTGTATACATCAGTTATATAATCAACAGTAACAAATTCGCGAGTAAATTAAGAGAACAGTGCGTCTACAAATCTTAAATCCTTAAATTTGTAGTGAGTATTCTGATAAAAAATGATTATATTAACAATACTTCCTTACAATGTATTATTTTCGTCGTAAATCGTGTGTAAGATTAGCAGTCTTGAAGACGAATTTTTATTTTACAATAATTACAGTAAATTCGGATTTATCGTATACCTTAGTTTACCGATTAAGGCCGGTCATATAGTGCATACTGTAGCCGCATGGATTGTTAACATACGATCTAGGTATAGTGATTGGAATTCTTTGCGTTGGTAGGCCGCTCCAGCCTTTCATGTAGATGTATCTTACTGGAGGTCGTAAGATTCTTTTAGGCGGATTCTTCTTGTTCTTCTTCTTTTCCTTATTGTTTGTCGTGCAACTTTTCGAACGTGAACTTATTGTTAAATTCTGAAATACCTTTCTGATGCTATCGGCTGAAGAGTGACGGTGTTTACTGCATGCGACTTGTAAATTGCTACCGGTATCGCTTACCGAACTACTGGACAAATGGTGTGTCGATACCGATCTGAAGTCACCCTCTTCGGAAGATATTAGATGTTTTAATTTTCTCGATCGTGAACAGCGACTAATTGACGTCGAAGAACACGAATCGGTGCTGGAAGATCTGCTGTCGTCTTCCCCGAGGTCTTCCTGCGATCGTCTAGCCAATTTCTTGCTGATCGCTCTGAATAAGCGGATGCCTTTCATGCCTCTGGAAGGTGAGGGAGTCATCGGCGAAACACTTCTTTTTTCGGGACTGTCGATTGACATAAAAATCATATTTTCGCTGACCGCCATCAAGTAATTATTTTTATTATGTTTTAATGTATAACACTTGATAATGTTACGGAAGAACGATTATTCTAAATCGGAAGTAGTAGTGAATTTAGGATTAGATACTGTTAGATTTCGTAAAACACTGAAGCGACTCGCTTGTTTACACGTCCTTTTATAAGGGTAGCAAACGTGAGGCCAGTTGACGCAGACTCCCTTCGGGTGAAAGCACGTGAACAATATTTTAGCTGTTGAAAGGGGGTGGAGAAAAGGCGACGGTTCCGCTTCTCCTTCCACCATGTCAAACAGGTGCTCTTTAACGACTGCCACCTTATCAAAGGATTTGATTGCCGGGGTGTGCGCGGCGATGGAAATCTTTACAATTACTTCAAACAACTTATTCGTCTTATTTCGCTGTTACTTTTTAATTACGTTCAGCTTCTCTTGTTTTGTATTTAAGGTTTGAATACTTTTACGTAGTTGGGAGCTATTATACAAAATTTATGTAGGTACATCCTTTTTATATAGAATTCTTAGAAATGGGAGGGAGAAACGTGAAGAATAAGGCGTCAGTGAAAGTGAAATGATTTCTAAGAAATCTGATGTTCAATTTTGTATATTTTCAGGAAATAGATAGATGGTGTAACGACTTTCTTTTCATATAATTTTCAAGAGCTGTATATTTTTGTACGTAAATATGTGGCATATCTATTTGGAAATTTCATATAAGAGTAAATTAGATAACTTTAGAATCTCGTTTTTTTTTATTTGAAAAATATTTTTAAATTTCAAACCGCCGAAAGCGCTGCCAGTGTTTGGGAGACAATGTGAGAATGTTAATTAAAGAAAAAATTTTTTTAGTACAAATCGTTTCATTGTTTTTCAAAATATTGCCCATTGAACTTTACACATTCATTCGATTTTGAAGGTGGTATTTCCAAAATATGGGTTTTGAAGGTTTCAACTGCTTCTTAAGGCGATGTCCACGTGTTTTTTGCTAACAAGACTTTAAGCGATTGTTAAAGAAACAAACAATAATATTCTTGTAAGTGCTTCGTGAACGAATTACTCTTCTGCATCTTCTTTAATCTGATGTAACTATAATGAAAATAATGCTAACTTGCAGGTAATGTATGAGAATCCATGACGGAACGAATCCAAAAAAAAAGGAGATTAAGCTGGAAGTTCTGATAGAAAGCTCTAAATCTGCATAGGAGGAATTGAGAAATGCTACAGAGTTGACGGCTATTACTTTCAATATTCACTATATATTTTTTTGATATAGTATGTAAGGCTGTGGTCACAGTGGATCGCTTGCAGGCCGAGTTATTCGTAGCGGTTTATCGGGCAACTTTTCCGAAACTTTCAATCGTAATAGTAGGTGGTCATAGTGCAATCGACAAATTCGGCCGACAACAACCGACATTGGATCAATTCAAATTTGTTCATTCTTTTCGGCCGTATTCAACCGACAGAAATTTTATTTTTATATTTTTAGAAGTTTATTATCGTTTATATTTGTATTTGACGGTGGACTGAAAAAAATTAATACGCTTAGTTTTTGAAAGAAAGTGTCAATAATACACATATTGTCATCGTCATTATTATTGTTACTTATTTATTATTATTATTTAGAGACACCAATACTTACCATCTTTACGTATGCCTTGATCAGCATCTTTTGTTAGGAAATACTACAATGAACTATTATCGACATGAAGTGGAACATTAACAGGACATCAAGTGAAAAACCTATTGTTTTCCTACACCCATTTGTCGAAAGTGCAGAAATAAGCCATCTGGCAATGTATCAAAATTTTTAACAACGTAGCACAGTCGCCAGAGCAGATATCTTCTGCCAATTTATAAAAAGTTGGAAGAATATTTAGTCCATCTAGAATTTTATAATTTGAATGACTTTTCGAATGCACCATGTATTTGATTTTCATTTTTATTTCTTTGTGGTAATTTTATGTATACATGAAGTGCTACCAAATAAACGATTAAAATTTCTTTTGTTTTTGTTACCTCCAATTCATTCATCAGTGCTCTTTAAGCCTACGCTTTTTCTTCAAACATCGCATTCTGTGGTCTTTACAAAGATTTTATTCTCTTTGTGTTCAAAATATGTGTAACGAAGTATAAGTTTATCAAAAGGTTTCACAAACTTTTCGCTTTAATGCCTGGCTAACTTTTATGAATTGAAAGAAAATTCTGTGATGTGTGTAATATTTTATTTCATGATGGTCTAAGTTTTAATTGATAATTTTTTATGATGTTAAAGGAATGAAAACGGCTGGTTTGCTTCTGCCGGCTTATTTTTCGGTTTTAACATAAGTTAATCGTATACATTAATAAATAAAAGTCGACAGTTTAACATTAAATTGGGGCTTTATTACATATTATTATGGAATTCTGCTTGAAAGGCACTACATCTCAGAAAATACATCGAAATGGTGAATGTCCACTATCAACCTTAACAATGTGAAAGGCAACTTATCGTTATAAAATGGTGTATAAAATTTATTTACATCGGCTTTAAATGATCCATATTTGTTGACGTCAGTCACACATTACACATATGTAATTAAACAAATTACATTGATCAGTCTTTCTTCCTTATATAAACGTATAAAATACAGACATAGAGTAATAAATGTTTGTTAACAAATTTTACATACTTATCTATTAAGACCTGCAATACACTGTATTCTGGGACCACCTGGATAGCTGACATATGTTCTTGGTACTGCAATTCTTTGTGTTGGCAAACCACTCCAACCTTTAGCGTAGACATACTTAACTGGTGATCTCAGGATTCTTTTTGGCGGTGGTTTCTTGCTTTTCTTACTTTTTTTCTTATCTTTCTCGATGCCGCCGCAGCTTTTTGATCGCGTATTGATGGTAAGATTTTCGAAAATTTTTATTATATTATCAGCGGATATTGTGTAGTAATGTTTATTCTTGGTATCCATGCCTTCCTTCGTTATATCTGCAGTGCTGCTTGTAAAATTCTGAGATGATGTTATTCTGAGGCAGTTCTCATTATAAGATGCGGCGTTATTCTTCAGTTGTCTTGATCTGGAATTATGTGATGTTGATGTTGAGTTGGATAAAGATGAATCGGTGCTGGAAGATCTAAGGTCGTCTTCTTCCTCACGAGATCTTCTTGAAAACCTCTTACTTATGGCTTGAATTAGAGAATTGTTTTTTATCCTTTTTGTAGCCAAAGGTGAAGTAGGCACAATATTTTGTTCGTTCGATGCTACCAATACCATACCTCTGATCTTTTTGAACTTTCAGTTTTAGACAAGTTGCAATATTTTATTGCGTACTTTAATTAATTTACTAGGTAGTATGTGGGATGCAAATACCACTACTTAGTAATGCGACGACTAAGGGTGGTGTACTGGAGTGGCTGTCGATTTTACGATCCATTATAAAGGAGCCGTAAACGTGATGGAAAACGTAACGCAGATTCAATACGGTGCAATGCACGTGAGCGATGAGAAAAAAGGAAGTTTATTGGCTGGATGTTGATCCCGTATTCCCCTCACTTCAGGTAGGCAAGTTTTAGAGAGTGGCTTCAGTAGCGTGCGCTTTGATTAGAAATTGCAATCGAATTTCTGTTATTCAAATCATATTGTTTTGATGTTTCGACAATATTCTGTCATCACTTCTTTCCTTTATATACGAATCTTCTACTAATCATATTAGATTTTTAAAACAATTAACTTTTTAGATATTTGATTTATTTCTAAAAAATTTACGAATGCAGTAATAATTTGGGAAATCAAACGATTAGGTGTAAAGTAAAAAATATTAAATTTCGGAAATTGCAATTTAATCGATTAATTGTAATTACGAGCTCAGGCAATAGGGTTGAATGACTTTGAAAAGGTTACCACGATAACAATGCCCTTTTTTTTTTCTTTTGACAATAAATAAATAATTAATAAAAGATAATACTGTATCTTTTTGTGTTGCGATTGTAAATTGGCCTATCAATCAATGGTTTTTTTGCTGTAAAATCGTTTATTCTGACTCAATCCATCGTTTAAACTCAGAGCTTTTTGATAATAAATTTAGTTTGCCATTGGGCGCTGGTGACCCATCAAGAAACGCCGTTATGAGATGGGTAAGAGATCACTGAAATAGGCAGCGTATATTTAAAATTCCTCGCCCATATCCGTACAACTCGTATGAAAGGGTCAGAATTGAAGTTGAACGTTGTCCACAACGTTCTGTAATTCGGCACTTAATTGTACTACAAATTTTTTTAAAAGAAAACGACCACATTGTTAGTTCGATATGTCGAAATATTGAAAACATTTCGGAGCTCGGTGCCAAAGTTTCCACAGCTGGACGGATCATTGTTGTTTTACAGTGCTTGTTCCCGAATCGCTTGATATAAAAGTTTGGTGATAATGCGTATCCAGTAAAATCGTCCGACCTCACCGTCGCGAATATTTTTTTTTTTTGGGTTTCCTAAAGTTTAACGTGTACTCAATCCGTCCCCGTACTCGTTGATCTCGCGGGCGTTTTGCTTAATTTTAGGAGCATATTGTAGCAATGCATAGAAGGAGGCGATGACCATTGCCTCCTTTTTAACCATGTTATCTTTAAAAACAAAAGAGCACGCTAAAACTGACTTTCAACTTCCTTATTGACGAAAACTCATAATCAAAGTGTTACGAGACCATTTTGACACGTGTTTCCCTTCTTATTTTCCTTCTTGCCCATAATAGATGACGTCCTACTACTGGTTACCCAATACTCCGCCTCTTTCTGCCATATACACATTGAACAGGTATAATAATGCTTTGTCCAAGAATAGTGAACATTATAAGGAATGTTCCACGCGCCCGATTTGTGTGTTTGAGGTCAAATCACTCGCATTTCGCAATATTTTGTTCGTGTACATTATAGGTATTAAATGCACAATTCTTTTGTGACTTATTAATTAAACTGAAAACTTTGTAAGGAAAAACAAAGAAAAGCAACATGCATTAAATAAAATACTCGTTTATAAGTTTATTTACTAAAAATATTTTTTACGATGTATGTATACATCTTAAGCTTAAAATCGAAAACTTTCTCAAGAATCTCATGCAATCACTTGGACTTGATGGCATCCTTTATCTAATAGTTGGTGCAGCGCCTCGTAGTGATTTACAGACGTAGTGTATACTAATAATCCCAAAGAGAAAAATCAAGGGCGTTTAAAGCAGACGACCTTGCAAGCCATGATACAGGTTCACTCTTTTCTATCCATCTTTGTCTAAAAGTTCTTTTTAAATGCTCTCTAATGGCAATCGAAAAATGCACCAAAGTACCATCTTGTTGCCTTTGATTCAAAGAAATATCGTCAAAGATCACTCATTGTGTTGTGCAGAAGGTTTAGGTAAGTAAGGTCTGTTAATCAAATGGCAAAACAACCGGATCTTGTCGTCCAAATGTCTGGATTGCATGGTAGCATAGGGATTTTTGTCAGCCCATATACGCGTATTGTGAAAATTATTTCGACCCACATCTTCAGTGGGGTCCTTCCAGTTTGTCGTCTATCGTGACATTACAAATTCTGTAAAGATATCCTTGACTACTTACCTTCCTTTTTTCTTTTCTCGTGGACAGACCGTCGAATCGACTAAAATAAAACGTTTCGTGTTATAAAAAGACAATTTTTCGAAACCATTACCGTCCGTCAAGCTAAACTTGTATGAAAACTACTGCGACTTTTTGGAACAAAATTCTGTCCGGCGCTCTGCAGAAACTAAGACTTTTTTATATATCATTTAAATAAGTGGCCTTCTAATGTGCGATGAATATCTTTCAAGTTTTTACAAAAACGATGAAAGAAGAAAAAATGTTGGTACAAATCGATTCATTGCTTTTCAAGGTATTCGTCATTAAGATCTATGTATTTTTGCATACGTTCGAACTAATTCTCAGAGCATTCTTTCCATTCTGAAGCTAGCATTTTCAAAACATGGCTTTTGATGACTTCAACAGCTCCTTGATGTGATGCGCTGTCTACGCATTTTTTTGTTTGATATGCAGGAACAAAAAGAAGTTGTTAGGCAATAAATTATGTGAAGACGGACAATGAGATTAATTAGATGTTTCTCTCTATCATATAATTGTTTGACGTGCTGTATGGGATCTGGCATTGAAGGATGGTGCGAGGTTGTCGACTGTTTTTCCTGATTTCACCACCAGATTTTGAAGTTTCTCCATTGAATCCTTTGAGCATTTCCTTACTCCAGGTAATACTAACTTTTTTTAGTGCTTTGGTCAAATTATACGAATCTTTCAGGAAGCGATCTTTCTCGAACTCAAATGTTCATATAAAATCGGCCCTCTATAATCATATTGCCCACAGCATCGATGTTTTTTGGAAGAACAACCGATTTTGATTGGTTTTTACGAAGTTCATCGCTAACGGAAGCACGACTACGGTGAAATTCTGCAGACTAGTTGTAACCAGCTATTTCTGACGGTGCTATATTACCGAAAGGTGAACGAAGCAATGCGAGGCATTGTTGTTGTGTTGGGCCTGCTGAAATTCAAAAGAATCACCCTTTCATCTGAAATTTAATTTTTTCAACAAATCGCCTTTTCTAAATGTTCACTGCAAAATAAGCTATTAGGTCGATTTTTCTATTGTCATTGCTTTAACAATAATGAAATTTTCGGAAAATGGTAATGTCAAATCTCAATAGCCCTATCTCGTACATGGTGTTAATTATTCAAAAGAATACGGGAATGCTTGAAGGGAAAAGTATCAGTATTTTTCATTTTAAAGGAGATTCACTAATACATGTATAAATAATTCCTCTAACTCGGCAAAATAATAAAATTGTTTACAATCTAATGTCGTTTACGCCTAAAAGTTTTTTAAAGAGCGAACTAACACAGTTGAAGTTCTAAATCAAGGGTTTATATTACTTAGAATGGACCTAATAATCGTTGTGATAAATCCCACATTATTTAATTCATCTCAGTTTGCTGCAACTTCGTTCATGTCTGGTGGCAATTTGAAACTGTCCACCTCTTCTCTTAATTAACTATCGGGTAACTATGTCACCATTTTCCGTCCTTAACAATTCCAGACTGTTTTTCACGCTTGGAGGAACTTGTGCGTTTAAATCAGGAACGACTTATAAATTTCCGAAGTACCCGTCATACGCGTTTTTAGAGGAAAAGTCGCGCTCCACGTGACCGTCTCTGACGTACTACCTTATATATCTGCTACATTCTCGTGCGAATCCTGCTGAATTAAGCGTCTGATATTTGATATTATCAACGGTTCCTTTGCCCGTCACCGACGTTATTGTTATGTCGCTGCAACGCCGGCAGACGCGGAGGTGTTATTCACCCTCTTGTCAACGTGACCGCGATTTCGTTTGCCGCTTGACACGTGATGTATTTTCGAGCATTTGCTTTTTGTGTTATCGTGGAAAATAATTAAGTCGTACAATGACACCCTAACCTGATTACCAAGGGATTTGAGTCTGCTTCCGTGTTATGTTGAAAATTTGTTTTTTAGATTTAAAGCGACCTGAATTTTTAAAGTGACTTCCTAGAACTTTTTTTCCTGAAGATATATTTTTTAATTTAAAATGTGGAGTATAAAGGATATTGATTATGAATTGATTTTTTTTTGGTTTATTACGTTGTATTACGTAAGCTCCGCTGTTTATTAGAAAAAACTTCTTCTCGAAGGTGTTGCTTGAATAGTTAATTTAACTGTTCTATATTCTAGACACTAAAAGAAATAAATTTGATTTAATTAATAATTAAATGTAAGGAAAAATATGTTTCTTCCAAAAGGTAGATTTAACTGCCATTGCTTACGAAATGGAGTCATGTCATCCATCTACGTTACGAGCATTTTCGAACTTGAGCATTTTCATTTTATCTTTGCTATTTTCGTTAATGAAAGACCCTCGCAAATCCCATTCGATTCTGAATATGTTGTAGAAGACTTTTACAAAGCGTAATTGTAAAACCAAGTAAAATCATTGCTTTTAAACTATTTGGCTTGAAAAGCAGTGTAACTTTTAACTTATATTTGATATAAATCATGCGAATTTGGTACAGATTTCCTTTTTCTATCTTACATCTATAGCCTTTTGTCTGTCTTTATTATTTTGTGACATAAAATTTGTCATTATTACAGTCGTCATTAGATTGTCGTGAGACATGCGATTTGTGAGGAAAGAGACCTTTGCCAAAATTTGCTGCATGGTGGAATACGAAAGATATAATTTAGTGTCTTGGCACTGACGTAAAAAAAAAATTGCACTACAAAATATTTCCAAATAAAAGAGGAAATACCTTTGTATGGTAAAGCTACAATTGTGACTGAGGAAGATATAACTGCAGCATGTCTGTTAGGGCATTATTAAGTTTCTTTATTTAATTGCCAGTTTTGCCCAGTGGTTTGGCAACTCGTTGGTCCTCGTTACTATTTCGCGACTAAAATTATATCCAGTATCTGAGTAGATAGATAAATTAAAATTAAAGGCACTTAAGCGTAATTAGTGTAAGAATTTCAAGATTTAAAAGTATGATGCAGCTTCCTGGCAGTATCAAAGTTTCACGTATACTTTCACATTGCAGTAATTTCACACGACTCTATACAAACGCCACACAAAAGTTTTCAATTTCAATTTTCCTATCTGCCCAGGTATTGGATATAGTTGCGAAATACTAATAAGCTCCAACAAATTACCAAACTACTACTTGGCAATTAAATAAAGACACTTAATACACTCAACAACCGTGCTGCACTTAATTTGCACATTTTTCAGTCGAACCTTGAAAATACGTCAGAAAATACCAAAGAAATTCCAGATTTTCATAATTTGCCGATGGAGGCCGAATTATATTAATCAAGAGTCGAGTGTTCGAAACCGGTTAGGATAGTGGCAATTTTTGTGGAGCCTTTACGGCGAAGAGGTGAAGTAATTTGCTGTGGATTATTGACAAAAAAATGTTCCGTATGAAAGTTTTGCTTGTTCTAAAACTTACAAATAACACCAGCCTTTGAAGTAATTTTTTAAATACTGTGTAAAATATCGTTAGGGTAATTTTTGAAGCGCAAAATTGTTAATACTATTTCCTTGGTTTCCGGGTTAGAATCGCGTCGTTGTGGTTTCTTCCACCTATGTACATTTACTTTACATTTCCCCTAGACCTTTATGGTTTCTGTTACTTCTCACATCATGTGAATTACTATCACACAGTGTTTAATTAAAGAATGGAAATTTAAAATCGTCCGAAAATTCTTATGTTGAGATATTTAAGAAAAAAACATTAACAGGAAACAAACACATACACGAAAAATAAAACTTTACTTTAGAATATTGTATATATACGGCTTACCAAACTCAAAAAGAAAAAATCTGATTAGTTAACTCGATAAACTTAACACAAAAAAGGAAAACAAATCTAAGTGTGCCAAAACAAGGCACCTAATTTAACGCTAAAGTAATATTTTGATGTTGCCTGTTTTTTCTATTAAATTATCCAAAAAGGTTAAGTGCTTAAGAGGTACATAATCTAGCATATCTTCCGAATTCTTAACTTTCTCTGCGGAAATTCGCGATTTTTGCAGACCAAGGGATCCATCAGGTGAACTCAAACTTAACTGTAGGTCCTACACCTTTTCTTAAAAGATTGTATTGATTCCAATGTTCTAAATCGTTAAACGATTTTTTCTTTTTCATTTGTAAATTTCTCATTCTCAGTCAGAAATTCTTAATTTTGTCGTATTTACACATCTCTGCTAATTTTTGGAAGTCATCAGCAGTCATTCTCAAAGTATTAAAAGGTTGTTTATGCATTCAATATAATTTTCTTTGTCATCATGTACATTGTTACATGTTTTATATTACATGTTACATTTTTTCGTTTTTTTATTTGAGCGGAATCCCTATCGCACAGGAGATTAGAATGGTCGGACCTGTAACTTTCTCCTTCGTTCTAAAGTAAGCTGTACTGTAACGTCGCTGTTGATTCTGCCACATCACGATTTATCCTAGTTCTAGTTTTTCCGCCTTCCTATGATGCAACTCAAAAGCATTTACGAGATTTCTCTTTTGGGGATTATTAGCTCCTAATGTCTTTATGTTACCCAGAAGGAAATGGAGGGAAGTCACCTCAGATAATTTAAAAGAGAAATAAATAACAAATTGTAAGAGATAGGGAGCAGCACAATTATGCTCCTAAAAGGAGCCTACTTAAAGCTTCACTTAGGTGTAACATTTACTCTGGATTCGGGGAATTTTTCATAGGATGCAAGATGCATCCGATTTATGTTCAGGTAAAAACTCAAAAACTCTTGTGAGGACTTATTGCGACTATAATGGTTTTCTTCTCATGGAAAACTGTTAATGTGCTCCCTAATGCTTTCGCGTATTTCTGAAAAATACTTTCTTATTTTTGTCCGTTTGCTTCGCCGATTATCTACTATATTAATGCCCGACTTTGTCTTCTCCATTAATACTTGTATCCTACTATGTATAAGTGCAAATATTTTTGTAATTGTCTTCCTGCAGACTTGGACATGTTGGCTACCATTATCTGCAATTGCATAAAATGCTGTAGGTTGGCATCTGCTCCATTCCAGTTTATCATAAGTATTATTACGCCTTCGATTAATTCTGCTAATTTGTATTAATGTAATGTAATGTAAGTAAGTGGCTACTCTGCTGTTTTGTAATTCATCGAAAAGTGATTTCTTCTGGCTAACAGACAGAGTATGGCATTTATATTTGCAGCAACAAGCCGCCTGAAAAAGAGTATACTAAGGTGTATTTTTGTAACTGTTTAAGGAAAAAGATGTCAATCTATGAAATTGCTAAACCCAACATTATTAACACAACATTACAGTCGTCTACGGTCTAAAAATAATGGAAAGAGCCATTTTAAGCAATGTTACGAAATTTATTTCAAAAGTTTTGTATTCTTTGTGGGTTTCAAAACAAGTCTAAATTTTTATGAAGAATAATTAGTTCGTAACTCCGTTGTAAGTTTTTTTCTGTTGGGACAACCATCCGGACCGCTCACCATATTACTCTGTTAACATCTAGGTATATGTAACGCTTTGTCATGCATACCATCGTAAACTATTATGTAATTTAATTTGGGAGAAGAAGGAAGGATAATGGGGAAGAGTAGCTTATTGTTATTCAAAGTCGTATTAAGCTTACCAAGTCCTATATTCGCCCGTTACACACGAACAAGCAATCAACGTCCAAAATCCGGTCGTGGCAACGTTTATTTAGAGACTACATCCATCATTTGTAAATTACCAACATTAAGCTGGAAAAGGGTCCGTCCTAACAGATGCAGACCGCGTTCGGCTGGTTTAAAAGGTCGTTGAACTTTTAGCAATTTTACGTGTACGGAAATGGGCTTAGGAAAATTTCAAAGGCTTCTTGCTATAACGTGCAAAATAAGCAGCAGGAGCATAATGATTGTAGTTTTATAATTCATCCGGAGGTTTATCGCTGGTCGGAAATGACCAATTCTTTAATTAACACTGGGTCGTGAGGCGTGTTTCAACGGGATTATTGGCCCTTTTGCGATTTAAATGAAATTTTATGCGCAGACGAAAAAGAGTTGAGATCCTCTGTATTAATTATACTCAGAAAAGTGTGAGAAGCAGGAAAACAACTAATCCGCTTAGGGTATTGCCAGAAATTATGCGGTTTCGTAGTCAAAATTACGTCGGTTTCGATTAAAACACATTTCTACCGGATTTTGTTATAAGAAACACGTTTCAACTTCAAATAATAATTAAAAGTGTATATTATTGCCGGCTTTAGTACTTCTTACAAAAGAATGTTACTAACTAATTTTGAAAAACAAAATATTGTAGCATATAAGCGTTTCTACTTTTGTTTGAGATCAATCAGACATCGGTGCTTCCTCTGTCAATTGACAAAAACATCAAAGATATTTCCCGTTAATCGTGTAATATCCTGTTTTTTGAGCAAAGGTGCGAATATGCACACTTTACTATATAACGTGATTATAAGGGGATGATTAAACTTACCAATGATACAAGGTGCAGTATTCTAAACTCTTTGATCTTCATTTTGCTAGAGTAAGAAGGTCGGTTGAATGCTAAGGAGATAAAACAGGATGTTCAAAAACTAATGTTTTGAAGATCTTGCACAAGTATTCCGGTATGACGAATATTAGCGCAAGACGAGTCTTAACATTGTTCAGCGTGGTTCAGAAGGAACAATGTGTCGAATGTAGTCGAAAACTTCAGCTGTACGCCGATAACACCATAATTGGCCAAGTAGTGACTAGGGTTGAAACGATGGTTCTAATAACCACGATCCTGTGTTTAAAAGAGAAACAATGAGGTGGTATCGGAAAGGCAAACTCATCCCTAAGAAGGCCAAAGTGACAGAAAGCACAAAAAAGCCTTGTTAACCCACATTAAAGAATGTTGTGCTACAGAAAACGCAATATATTATCCCTACTTGCAACGCCAGTTCTTATACTTGTTAATCTTGTTATTCATCCACCTAACACAACAACATATTTTTGAAGCTTAAACTCATTGTTTTGTTTCATTATAATAAAGTTTCAACAAGTGTCTCCGGACTCTATTAATTACACATACAAGTAAATCGTTGTGCAATAGTTGCTAATTTAACAAAGGAGACGTGACGAGATCATATTTCTAGTAGAGAACAACATTAAAATTCTCTAAAAAAAAATCTTAAAATAAACAATATTTTGGAAAGTTAATAGCAAGATTATAAAAAGCAGTCGTACGTTACTGGAGTAACTTATTGTGCAAAAACCCATCCCTATGTTAACAGCAATCCGTTACACCAGATTCCATTTGTTACATCACTATTACAAGGCTTAAACTTAATAATGGTTAGGTTATTACCACCTCTTTATGCCGAAACGAATGTTGGCTTAAATCATAATTTCTTTGAGTAACTGGAGGAAGAAGGAAATTAGGAAGTTCTAATAGAAAGTTTATTACTGGTGGGGGTTGGTATGCCAATAGCCGTAACTTCCTTTTTACACTATAACTGTAAACGCGTGTATCATTAGATCATAGCGTATTTACTTAAAACAATGGTTACGATTTGGAACTATAGGTCTATATACTCGTGGCTCCATTTCTCACCTTTGTGCGGTTTCCTTTAATCCGTTGGCTAATACTTGCGAAAGTTGTCCTGAGAAAGCCCCGGATACGAAACGTGTTTCAAGAATTTTGTTCTACCTTCCTTTCCTTGTTGGACTTGATTCGTGAAGTGTTTGTTTACCGAATTGTAATGTGTTAAAATTAGTAATGATCAATATTCATATGATAGAAAATTATTCTCTTTTTATTACTATTTTCTGCGTTTTGATTTATTTGCTTTTGCGTTTTGAGTTACTCTGTTATTGTTACGAGTAATATTCATAAAATTAACTTCCATAAAGATTTTAGCGTTAATGAACACGTAGACATGCTGTGATCAATAGTAAGGGTGGAGAAAATGTTAAGTAAGCGGAGCAGTTTTTTGAATCGAATTTCTCTTCCACATAAAACATACATAGTGTTTCAACTTTTGTAGTTTAAGTTGCCTATGCTTCGGTGCACGATGAATAAAAATTTAATATACATACACTACATAGTTAGAGACCTGATAGTATGTACGAGTATTACAGTTTACATCTATGTAGTTTAGAAAAAATAAGAACTTCGCTTAGGTAGCGCCGATTCTTTTATTAATTTTGAAATTGAAAAAAGAACTGATTTCATCGTCTTTTTTTTTCTTTTCAGTAGAGTCTCTAGAAAATATAAAAAAAAGGCAGACATGAAGATTTCTTATTAAAGGTATTTCCAAAAACAAATATCTTCTATTATTAATCCATTATATTTATTATTTCATTTTCTCATTCGCTTCATCTTTATCGGTATCTGTAGTTCCGTCTAGAGTAGCTTCTTCATCTGAAATTATAACGTTCATCACCACCTATAAAGAGAGGAGCCTTGATTGACTGACTCATCAACGCAGAGCCGAAACTATTGAAGT
Organism: Oryctes borbonicus; assembly: GCA_902654985.2. NCBI lineage: Eukaryota > Metazoa > Arthropoda > Insecta > Coleoptera > Scarabaeidae > Oryctes > Oryctes borbonicus. The sequence goes on from LR736857.1 coordinate 6,221,216, forward strand.
TAAAAAGACGAAATTTGGACAGTAGGTTTCTTTTGCGCTTCAGGCATGCAATAATTTTTGGAAATTAAGCGCTTAAGAGTATAGAATAAGAGCCGGGAACTCGCTTTAGAGTGTCGTTGTTTTTGAATTTAGAAAAATGAAATTTGATACTTAGATTTCTGGTTTGAAATAAAAAAAAATACCATCAAATCTCGGAACCTACTTATGCAAAACTGTCCTTTCACAATTTACCCTCTTAAGAACGGATTTTATCCCGTAAATTCTGCAAAAACACTAAAATCGTATTTTTTCAATAGTAAGTAAGTGGATGCACATTATATATTATAGGTAGATCAAATATTTCACCGATGCTGCCGTATAAGAGACGTCTGCCTTCCAAAAATCGGCAAGGAAATTGTGCGCCTTTTCTATCCTTGTGCTTTTTATAATTATTATGCTTTTTGTAATAATTAAAGCTATTAGGCTTATACGCAGATATCATGAAATGGTTTCATCTTCATTTTCTTTTAAATAAATTTACAATATTGTAGCTTCTTGGTGCTTTTAATGGTATAATTTTAACAATTAATGCAATATCTGTCTGACGATAAAATAGTTTCTTTTTATATACTATATAATTGGAAAAAATTAATTCATCTTAAACGTAGCAGGAATAATTATTATTTTTTGAGTTAAGTTCATTTATTACAAACCAGACGTTTACGGTGCTATTTTTTTAAACATTTTCCACGAGCTTTCATTTGATATTGTAACAATAAATTAAAGGCAGAACTTCATATTGTTTGCTTTACCAAGCTTCTTATTTTTATCAACTTTTGCTAAACGATGAAATCATTTAAAAATTAGTGCCACCATCTCCCTAACTAATACAGAATGATACCAGCAGACAATATTAGTGTTTTTCATAAAGTTATATGTAAAATTTTGTCAAAACATGTATATCATTATTACAATAATTTGTGGTATCGGGGATAATGGCGGCGATTGGGGCTGGAAATTTGATCTTTATTCAAGGAAAAATTGACCAATTTAAATATCCCAATATACTACGTGATAATCGATTGTCCGTCAGTCTAGGAAGTCACTGGATTTTCCGAGAAGATAATGATCTAAAACACACGGCGATCGTTGTTACCATAAACTATTTATTAAAAAAAGTATTTAAATATAATTTTCTTTCCGTGAATTCAATTTATATTATTATTACTAAAAGAGTACAATATATGCAATATATATTCATATCATTAAATTTTAGATTTAGGCAAAGATTTCACGAAGTATGCAGACTTTTACGACTAACTACAGCTACATGTAAATAGTTATTATCCTTGTTTTTCTGCCATGTTCTTGGATTATTCTGCCCCTTATAAGAGAAAAAGTGTCCCTCGTTAAGAACCTATATTATGATTTGGGTGATAAACTGAAGTAAGTTTTGTAAACATATTTGTGTAGTAAACAAGTTGCTATGTTGCTAATAACAGGGTTCTAATTCAGGCGACAATATTAAAAGTAATTAACCTCTTAGACGCTGACGTAAAAGCTTAATTGAATCAGATAGCTCTGGGTAGAAATAATTTTCTGAAAAAAGCGTATATACGGAATGTTTATAAAATACCTATTAGCGCTCCTCTGACCAAAACTTGGATGATTTAATTTACTGCAGCTGTTAACCTTCAACAGACTGCATCTTTAATTACATGTAAATATGTAAAAATATTTACTGCAAGCACGAGAAAGATGTGTTATTATAATAAATTAAATAAAGCGATTCTGCTCTGAATTAATGAACACTAAGCAGACTATTAATTGTCATATTATGAATCATTACCTAATGTTCTGAATATGTAGATCGTTACGCAATGCACTTCGATGCGTTTGATTTAATGCTTCGTATTACATAAGATGTATCTGAATAGCTCGGCCTAACTTTTACCAACGTGATATATGGAACAAAATTAAGAAAAATCCCTAAAAATATTTCTCCAAAAATGTTTCCTTAAAAAGTTACACGCGATTTTCAAAATTGACGCAAGCTTATCTGAGTTATTACCTTGCTGTTTCTTAGCAAGATTTGGGCTGGCGTACTTAAATAATATTTTTCCATATCGTTGGATTAATAGAGAGCGTGGCCCTCATGTTCTCTAGGCTGCAAGCCGTTAGGCTTTTTTTTATGGAGCCAGTTATAGAAAATCTTGTTCCGATTTTACCTCCGCGATCGAGTACAGCATAGTTTTTGTGTAGCCCCGGGATTCTTGAGCGAGTTCGATAATTAATGGTCCGAGGATGCGAAGTCTGCATTGCTGCTGAAGGAGAACATTTCCAGCAATTACTTTAAGGTGTAATCATAACATGAACTGTGTTAACAACAATTGAAATTTTTCTTGCTGTTTTAAAAGAATTGTTATTGATTATTAGAAATTTAAGCGTAACTTTTTAAGCAAGCATTTTAGGACACGTGAACTTTCTTTACATACATCACTTTGATAAATTTTGGCCAAGCAATTCAGATACACTCTGTACTATTGTTTATTCGTAATTTTTTTTATCTATAAAACATAATTACTAGAGAATATTAAAATTTCGCCGTAGCTTAAGAAAAATTTTTCGAGGATGAAATGAGTTATATATACTTTTTCTTAAGTAAATGCATCGTAAATATACAAAATTAAAAATAATATAATGGAAAAGCGAGCGCTAAAGCGCAAACTTTCTTCTGTTGTTGCAGGTCTTCATTGTCAACTCCATCAGGATGCCTCAAATCACGTATGTTGTGAATTTAAATCAACTTAAGCATGACGTAAAAGTTGTTTCCTAGAAAAGTGTCGGTATACATATTATAATTTCTTTTTATTTTGCTTTTAGAGAATCATCGCAGTTGGGGTGCATCTCTCGGTTATGTATTTTTATAAACCGCGCAGTGCCAACTTTTAACAACGACATGGATCAATTGTTATTGGTTTTTGCCTAAAAAAGATCAAATAGCATACAAATGAGCAAATTCTTTCTTGAATAATTTGTTATGTTCCGTTTGTTAAATAACGACCATTCTAATATTTTACCGATCGAGCACGTTTATTTTTAAGATATATATCTATCATGACCTTACTGCAAAATGTATTCTTTACGCGGATCAACTTTAAGAGCTTTCTGGATCTTTTAACGATCGAAGCTGAGGATACGAACAACAAAGTTGAAAGCTGGTTTTTAATTAACAAATTGAAAAAATAGAATAGGAAAAATAACAGGATGACAAGGCGTAAGAAAGTTGAGATAATCAAAAGTGTCGTGAAATTGCAAAATTCAAAATTAAGGAAATTTACACATTACAATACGCAGTAAGAGCATTTAGGCACATAAGATTTCTCACTCCAGCTTGTATGTCGTATTTGCTTGTAGAATATTGATTATTTTTTGGGATGTATTTAATTTAAAACTTTGTACACAACAAACAAGAAATACCTTTTTAACCTGCTAGAATATGTTAACCAAAAAAAAATCATATAGATTTAAATGAAGCAACAATCCGTACTATACGAAAAAAATAGACCAGAATTAGAGCTTACGTTGGTACTACTGGTTCTAATTTGAAAAATATGATTTCTCGTCCTAAAGCGCCAATAATTGAGAAGAGTGCAAAAGCTCTTAATATTTGGATTGAAGAATGTTCCAGAAAACGGACGCCAATGTTATTTAACATAGAGCTTCAAAAACTGCAACTATTTAAGGGAAAACTGAGAATCTGTAATTAACGCTGACTTTGTTGCCCATTTTAGAAGACGCTTTTCATTTCAAAACATTAAAAATACAAGGAGAACGCGTATCGGCTGATACAGAGACTGCTAAATTTATTCAAAGCAATTGCAAGCAATTATTGCATAGGATAAATATTTGCTGCATCCTGTTTTTAATGTCAGTGAGATCGCGAGTTGGTAGAAAAGATGCATAAGAAACATTTATTAAAAAAGAAATGAAAAAGTTTCAGCAGTTTCAGGCGATCACATGATAAAACCTATGCTGGTTTATAGGTCTTGAAAATTGCTTCAATAAATATATTTCCTTAATTATAATAAGATAATACAATATAATAATGTAATAAAATACGTAAAAATTCTTAGAGCATAACCCCCATTTTTGCATTAGTTCTTTGCTTCGTATAACACGTAATTTTTTAGGAGCGTTATTACCGTGTTGCAAGGGAGTTACCGGTACTTTTGAGAAACAGATCCTTCATATTATCGTTTACCAAAATTTCGATTACTTTCAGAGATACGTCCAGCAAGTCAACGTCGTGAATTACTTTGTATTAGTAACATCCTTTCTTGTAATTTTAGTATTGCAGAAGTATTCGCCGAAATAAATAACGAATAGGATACGTTCTAACCGAAGCAGTCGTCACTCTTTCAAAGATATCTATTATTATTTATCTACCACTATATCGGTAGGATTACCTAACTTTGACATAATAGAAATAGATTATATGAATGTAGCTAATTAATATGACGCTAGTGTACCTTTACCTCATTAAACGCAAACAATGCTTCCACACGTAATCTCGTTTCTGTTATCTGTGCCATTGATGCATATATACACTGGAAGGTACGCAACTTTAACAATTTCGTAATCACATCGATTGCCTGCGTATGTACAGCTCGTACCTATGTGTACATATTTCCCTCTGCGTCCATACTTTAGAGAATATTTTTTTTTTCATTCGATTAGATGGTCGATCTTGGCACCGAACGTAAAAAAAGGTTAGTTGACAAATAACGCCTCCATCTGTCTAGAATTTTAAGCGAACAGGAGATTTCTACTTTTATTATTTCGTCGAAGAGAACCGATCGACGCAGACATACCGTACATATGTGTAATGTAGGAGACGCGGCGGAATCGTAACGAATTTTAATGCAAAAATTGCATAATAGGATCGTGTCCGTGCATATCTTTGCGTTTCTTTGGGTTTTTTGTTACTTTTCTTAATTTTATTTTGCGATTTAAAATTACAATGCGTGGTGATAGAATTCAAATTGTTTGTTAAAAACGTTAGGATGATCGAATTTATTAGGTATGTGATCCTTTCTAAAATTTCCAGTGTTTCAAAGGTGAGAGTTTGTCTTTGCTCCGCGAAATAAAGCAAGTAGATAATTTGTTTGTTTATAAATTATGATGGTATGGGGGTAGTGTTATCGGAAACATTATTCGTCTAGTTGAAATAATTAATTAAGCAGTGTTGCAGCTAATTTGTATAATTTTTTAAAGAATAGATCGATATTAATGTTTTGTGCCTACCTACCATATCTATGCAGATAAAAATTCTGATGCCGGGCAATGCTTAGCAGTAAATGGCGAAAGCTGTTGTGAGATGTGAAAAAATTGAATAGTTATTGTTATTTGGTTTAATTGTTCTTTCAAGCCTTACAATTATAATAATACTGCACAATTTGTGGTTGTTTAATTTAGAATGTTTTAATCGTCCCAATGATTGTTGCAATTTGTATAATTTAATGTAGTAACTCTTAAGATTCGTTTCATTAGCATTTCAATAAGTACGATATATATGTTTATCATATATATTAATGAGTTATTGAACAACACAGGAGAAGATGGGATTGTTTTGTACACTGACGATACATCGCTTTTAATTACAGGCAACAATGAAGAGATGAAGCATAGGAAAAAATCAGACAGAAAAATGGCTTACGGCCAACAAATTAAAAACAAATGAAAATAAAACACAAACTCTTATCTTCTCTGGTGCGCGTGCATAACCAGCTGTATGTTTTCTGGGTCTTATCCTAGATGCGAAACTGAGTTGGAGCCATCACTTTAGCAAGCTATGTAATAAATTCAAGCTCTGCAATATATACAATTAGACGAATTAAATCCGTCTCAACAATTAAAGCGGCAAGAATAACTTATTACGAAAGCTTCCATAGCACAGCTACATATGGGATTCCGGCCTGGGACACGTCCATAGACGCTGATCATGTTTTTCCCCTACAGAAACGCGCTATCAGAGTGCTATTTGGTCTGCAACAGAAGGATAGTTGTCGTGATTCTTTTTTGCGCGGCCGAGCATCACGAATGCATACATTCTAACATGTGTAAAGCTCATACATAAGAACTTATCAAGTTTTAATACACTTTCAATTGTCAAACTAGGGCTAAGGACGCTTTAGCGATTCCACTGCATTGGCTTTCCGGTACGCAACAATCGCTCTATTACTGGAATTCAAAATTGTACATCCATCTTCCAGAAAGTATAAAAGGAATGAACATACAGAAGTTTACTGGCTGTGTAAAAGAACTCTTACAGAGAAATGTTTTTTAGGATATCGCTGAATTCTTGTCATTTACCT
>LR736857.1:6249017-6496864 GCA_902654985.2 Oryctes borbonicus
AACAGAACAGAACAGAACAGAACAGAACAGAACAGAACAGAACAGAAAAGAACTTTTTTGTTTTGGAAGAATCAAATATCCCATAAATTGACAGAAGTAGGTCGATTAACTACGAAGGAATGGGGGTACTTTGGAATGGCTTGATTTTTCCATAAGACTATTACACAAAAATAGCCTGCCTATTATACAATCACATTACTTTTCGCACTGACATACATAATTTAAATTCACGTTTTAGAAATGTGTTAACACCATCAGTTTATCGGATGACGCTTTTAGATCGCACGTTTTCGTACCAAATCTATATTTAATTCACTCTTCACTATGCGAGTGTCGTCTGTTACCTGAACTTGCTTTTAAGTAACTGATTGTCAATATCTCTAGAAGCTAAATATTGTTGCTTACTGTTCTATTTATTTTTCTTTCTTTTATATAAAAAAATATGTACAAATATTACTTCTTACGGGTACGAAGGAAGGAAGGAAGGAAGATGCTTGATTCACATCCTGCATTTTTTCAATTAGTACCTTGTATAACTATTATTACTTTTATACTTGTACGTGTATTGGTCGAGCAATAAATAACATTCATTATTATTATTTTCATAAATGCATGAGAGAATCTAATTATCTAATCATATAACTTGTCAAAATAATTGCAACATCAGTCTAACCTCATTAATTTAATTAATTCTTTAGCTAATTAGGGTGTTAGTTGATACGTGCAGCCCTCAGATTGTGATGCCAGGGACCCCTGGTCACAATCGTAGCAGTGTTTGTAAATATTTCCACAAATTATGTAATTGGGGTAGCTTTAATTAGATTCTCTCATCATGTTTCTACGTCATTCGTGTTTATACGATAATTAATCGATTGATTACCAGTTTTCCTACATGTGCACTGATCAGCTGTTATACAGAGTAACCCGAGTAATCTTCTTGAATATTTCTGCATGTATTAAAAACTGAAAGAAGTATTTTATAAAAATTATCTTATTATATATATTTCGGAAGTACATAGAACATTGAGAGATAATAAAAGCTTTGGTAAACAGTACTTAATTTCACTCTAGGAAAATTTAGTTTAATTCGATTCAAACTTTACTCAAAAAGTCTTGTATTTAACTAGCGGCTCGAAAAGACACTAACATTTTGGTTGTATGTAAAGCAGTTAACACATAGTCCGGTTGCTGTATAACTGCATTATATTCAATTATACTATTTGGTGATGTGGTTCGACACAATAGAGCGGTATGCAAGTAATTTAAATGCCTTTGTTGCAATTCGCAAATTGAATCAAGGTAAGATCTAATTCAATGACAACATGACAAAATCGAGTATGTGTGCATATGTGTAGGCACTTGAAGTTCAATTATGAGACTCAGTAAGAGAAGAATAACTAGTTCCGCTCATGTAAATCAGTTTTTTTTAGGACAATACCTGCTTGTGATCCAGTAATCCAGAAGAAAAAACTTATCCCTCCTAGATTTATGGTAATTTGCGTATTGTCTATCCTATAAATTGTTACCGTTTGGACGGATCAAGACATAGTTCGATTGTTTATCAAATCAAACGCAAAATGTTCAAATACGTAAGTAGTATTTGGTCTGTGCTTTATTTATTCTATTCTTGGTCTCATATTGGTATTGTTTCAGATCTTATTCGCTGCTCTCTTGGCTTTTGCTGCTGCTAACCCAGAAGCGGAACCAAAGGCTAAACCAGCTCTCGTAGCTGCCTACACCGCTCCATATGTCACTCCTTATGGCTACTCTGCATACTCTCCAGTTGCTCCGGTTGTTTCTGCTTATAATTACCCTTACGCTGCACCTGTCGTTGTTTGAGCTGACCAACTTGCATTTAATACAGTTGTAAATATAATTGTTACACTTTTACCATGCGCTCTGTACAATTGAAAAATCAGTTTATTTTGAAATATATGCCACTAATCTAATCTGGTTATTGTTTTATTAATCATCTAAGTAAAGATCACAGATGGGACAAGAAAATTTCTCATATTTTTCTGTATGACAAAAATTTTCGGGATATCTGCGAACAAAGGAATTTTATTTAAGTAAAGGTGTTGGAAAACGTGACTCTTTACGTGTCATTCCCTTCAATCCAATTCTGGAGTACACATGGTCGAGAATAGATAAGAGGTGCACATTGAGAATAAAATGTAACCAACTTATTCCGTATGCAAAGGATCTAATCATATCGGGCCGGGTATACACAAATGTGCAGAAGAATAGAAACAAATACGGGCAGTGAACGCAGCTCATTAGATGATTAACAAAACGCTGTTTGAAGTTAATTATCTACAATGCCAAATGGAAATCAAAGTACACAAAGAATAATAAATCCTATTATAACATATGCCGCAGAGACAAGAATGCTAAAACGAAAAGAAACAACGTAAATTAAAGGTTTTCAAGAAAACCATACTGATAAGAATGGTGTGGTCAATAGACCAGGGAGAAATGGAGAGAGGAGGAGAGAAAGAATGGAGGGAAGGAACATTGAACGAATTGGGAAATAGAGGGAAAACTAGAACAGGAGCGCTTACGAAGTATAAAAATGGAAACAAAAAACGAAGAACGGAAAAATTTGAAGGAGCAGCCGAAAAAGCACAGGATACTTCAGTATAGTTGCGGCGGGTAGCGAGGTCAGTTACAACGCTTTGATCTCCTCGTGTATATCCGATACATAGTACACGATATTCTACAGAAAACAAGAGAGACTCGAAGCGTTGTAATGCAACTCCGCAGCGTTACTCAAAGTAGGTAGGAGCTTTCCATTCGTATTAAAAGTTTCAGGGACTAATAACTGAACCTGGGTTCACGTAATAGATTTATTCATGTTAGCGTGATTAAAATCGGTGCTACAATGTAAAATGTAAATTTTGCTATAAGGAAATATAACAAAATAAATTACTTTCCATGGCGCAAATTTCACCTGGTTTCCTTTTTAATATTTTCAACACAATGTTTTTTCGGTAAATACATCACAATTATATGGAAGTCTGAGACGATGCTACGACCTACGCGCGTCCTAGCATTGAATGAAAATTTGTATCTGACCTTGATCTTGGTTTGAATATGAAATACAATTTAACGAATGTTTAACGGGTGAATGAATAATGTTGCTTGTAAATTACGAAATATCGAACAAGATGCCGATGAATTTACGAAAAACCTGAATCGCCGTAATGTCTTTTATATATAGCAGATTTTTATATTACATCGAGACAAAGTTTAAATGAAAACCAATAGCTAGAATAATGTAATGTAGGTGCGAAATAATATATAAGACGAAATAATTTCGCGAGTACACCTTTTAAGTAAAATTAATGGTATATCCTGGCGTAATACGATTTGTTCCTCATGTAAAAAGAGGTTAATAGAAGAAAACCTAAAATAGTTGGCATGTTTCAGCGAATAAATTGATTAAAAATTTCTAGAAAGCAGCAGAGGCGAAGCTATTGAATGCACAAGGACAACGCTTTGATTTCCTCGTGTACTCTTTTAAAGTAGAGGATACACGATATGCAACGGAAATACACGAGGGAATCAAAGCGTTGTATTTGACAACTTACTTACGACACCACCGCCACTGTAAAAGCAGTATACCGGATATTGTCGGATTCCATGTAATAAAACCAAATGAACATTTTAGACGAGTTAACTAAGATACAGCTAAACAGAAACGTTTACAATCCTGGTTCATTGTTTTTTTTTTTGCGCTTTTTAGGACTCCGAAACCGTTTCTAACAAAAAAAAAAAAAAATAATGGAGAGTAATCGCAATTAGAAACGTCGTTCCCACAGGCATTCATGAAACCATAAAGAACATAGAAAAATTAAACCTCCAAATATCCGCTCTAAACATTCACAAATAGAAACGGTAAACTACTGAATATGCACTTATCCCACTGAGGCTGCTATGTACTATGTATGAGGCTGCCAACTTAGGGAAAAAATCGTTAGTTCTAGTAAAATTAAACCTTAGAAGGGGAACGGGAGTGACTGTTAAAAATTAACAATGTTTTAAAACAATGATTTAAAACAATGAAATTTTTTCAATGGTTATTTTGAGGGGTCTGATAATGCGATCTTTTTACTATTGTTGTAAATTATTGATTGCATTATAACGTAAATCTGAAAATTTCATGATGCAATGGCGCAACTCAATGACTCAAAAGTAACATTTTGCGAAAGGTAGCGCTTTTTTGAGGTGTGGAGGTCCAACACTCCAACAATTTTGGCAGCTTATATTTAATAAAAGAAAAAATTGTGGATATTGTAGAAACGAGTGCAAAATCTTATAGCCCATAATTTAGCTCTGTTTAATTTTCGATATTATCGGCTAGTGTTTGTTTGGTTCACTATTTGAAAACTCTTAATTCTTTGGATTTAGTTTGTTATTCTTACTAGATTAGTATAAATTCCACATTGTTTCCCTTTATTCTTACATACAGCCAATCACAAAAATGTTCCAGAATGCTGTTGAACGTATTCAATTACGTTCTACAATTTGGCAATCCATTGCACTGCAAATTTCAGAGCGAAGCTTGCGGCAAGTCTTGCATGTAGCTTTGACATTTCATCCGTATAAAGTGCAGATGCTTCAGAGATTGAATCCCATTAACAAAGTTAGTAGATTCAATTCCTGGAGGTAATTTTTGGAAATATTAAACAAAAATGCAGAAATTCTCAATAAACTGATCATGTTTGACGAAGCTCACTTCCTCACTCAATGGGCACGTTAATAAACAGCACTTACTCGTTACTGGGCAGGAAATAACCCAAGAGAAATACACGAAAGCCCACTTCAGCAAAAGATAATGGTGTGGTGTGGGGTATCCACATTTGTTATCATCGGATCATACTTCTTTGAAGAAAACGTTCACATCGATTCAGTCAATTCAGTTCGATATGTCGAAATATTGGCAACATTTGTAACAGCGATGCTCCAAAGAATGGATCAAAACTAACAACTAGACGGACCATTACCATATTATATCACCTGCTCCCGAATCGCTTGATATCAAAGTTTGGTGATATTGCATATTCAGCAAAATCGGCCAACCTCATCGTCCCGGATTTTTTTCTGTGGCGATTCCTAAAGCCTAAAGTGTTGTGAGATAAATTCGATAAACGAAGATTTACTCAGATGCGTTATGCTTAATTTTAGGAGCAGATTGCAGGAATGCATAGAAGGAGACGCTTGCCATCTTATCTTAAAAAACTAACATTGTTATTAGAAATTTCCAAAGTTGTGCCTTTAATTTTAGTAATAATTGCTCCAAATATATCTCTTATTTCTTCACAGTGACCTATTAAGGAGCATTCACTACTATTGCCCAATAAATATGACATTTACCTAGAGGTAGGGTTTATTTTAGGTTTTAGGCGATTGTGCAGCATTCAAATTTGTTAAAGGCGACGCAGTTTTTTTTTTTTAATTTATTTTTATACTCTTGACACACAAATTTTGTTTCTTTTCATTTTAATTTTAATATACCTTGCAATATAATTAATTATGATCGCACTTTTTAATTATTTATTGTAATAACACTAAAATATTCACTTAAATCGATACCGTTCTCAATGCAACCTACAATATAAACTTTTATAACTTAATTTTTACGACAATCAACTAATATCAGCTTATTGCCGTATACTTATAAACTTCAGATACATTCGTATTACTTACCTCCTGCAAGCTTTTGTGCAATGACATTTATGAAAGATCAACTTGATCTTGAAACGTACGACAACCTGATATGAATTAATTCCACTTCGTGAAATTGTGACACTTGCATCGTACCCCACTCTCTACCGAAAAATATAGATATGCACCTTGGAATGGTATAAATATCCCGACAGAAATTAATTTCGGCACAGTTTGATTTTACTTACGATCAAATAAGCTCCAAGAAAATGTTCAAAGCTGTAAGTAATTTCGAAATTAATTTTCATTGTTAATGTAGATCACTCTTTATATTTTTATTTACAGATTGTATTCGCTGCTCTCTTGGCTTTCGCCGTAGCTGCTCCAGAATGGAAAGCGAAACCAGGCATCGTAGCTGCTGCCTACACCGCTCCGTACGTATCAGCTCCGTATGCCTATTCTCCTTATGCGGCTCCATATGCTTACTCCGCCTATTCAGCGTATCCAGCCTATTCACCATACGCATATTCGGCGCCGTTGATATACGCTTAGATCTAACTTATTTATAATGTTCCAAAAATTGCTAACTTATTTGAACAATCATGTAAAAATTTCTGGTATTTGGCATTAAACAATTATATAGTATAATCTTAGGGTTTTATTTGTGGCTTCCGAAAAGAATAATTATTTTTTACTGTCAGTGGATTAAAAAGAAAATGTAGATTCAGCATTAGTTTAACAATCGTTGTTCATGGCGACTTACTGCTAGTCTTGTGAAGATAATAGCTCGGTAGTACAGTTGTAAGCCGGCGTAAGCCTGACTGAACAGAGTTAGGCGCTGTGTGTTCGCGTTCCGCTAGGATCAAATTTTCTTAGTGGATTCGATACCGACCCCGAATCTTGGGGCACAATTAATTGCGCTTCGCTCTTTACGGCGAACTATTAGAAATAGTAACTAAGCCATGGTACACTTTACACACAAAGGCTTGTGAGGTTACGACAAGCTGTAAAAGAGCTTATACAGGACACTAAAACAATTCTTAAATTGGTGAACTAGGAGTGGTTTTGCTGCTGGTTAATATGCAGTTAACAGGATCACGAATTTTTTTTCATGGAAGAGGTTTTTAAAACCTTAAAGTATAGCTGAATTTTTGATATATTTGATTTCTTTTTTAATAAATAATAAGAAAGTTTTCAGATTCTACCAAAGGTACACGTTTGTAATCATATATTTATAGTAAGCTCTATGCAAAACCAAACAGTATGTGTCTCTAAAGTGGTAAAAGGATACATAGATTAGTTTGCCCCGCGTTCAATAGTTGGAGCTTTTACGCTTACAAAGTAACGTCCACAACGTGAAAGATTCATATTATTATGTTTTAATTGACGAAAAATATAATATAAGGTTAAATAATGCAGCCGTGAATGTTGAAACTGGTAAACATACCTATTATCTTTCATTAATAATAGAAAAATGTCATACACTGCCGTTCAGAGAAGTTCGGTCGGTTGGTAAAAAACATGAAAAGGTTACAGAAACAAACGAAACTAAAAACAAAATGCAATTTTATTGTATGTACAGGTAAAAAAGACAAAAATAAATAAATAAAAAGTTATTCTGGCCTAATATAACATACTGAACATTATATTTTTTTTTCATCGAAAAAACCTACTTTGCTGTTAATCACCGCTCGAACTATTCTAGGCATTCTTTCGATAAGTTTTCTTAAAATGGATTGTGGAATATTAATCCATTCACGTTGCAGAATATTCCGTAAATGTTCTTGTGAAGTTGGACATATTTTTCGGATCCTCCTGTCCAGTTCATCCCACAACAACTCTATAGGGTTCAAATCTGGTCTTTGTGGGGGCCATGTCATTACTTCCAGGGTGTGCTGTTCTTCTTGCTCCTTTAGATAGTTCTTACACACTAACGCAGTGTGTTTTGGGTCGTTGTCATGCATGAATGTAAAGTTACGGCTTATTATACGCAATCCTGATGGCACTGCATGATTCTGGAGTATTGCAAAATAATTTTCCTTCCTCATTACACCTTGCACTCTGTATAAATCTTCCGTCCCAGCAAAGGAGAAACATCCCCACACTAACACAGAACTACGCCCTTGCTTCACCGTAGGCACAATGCAGTTCGGGATCACTTTTCGGTTTTAGATCTTCGGACATAAACTCGTCGATTTTGCCCAAAAACCTCAACTTTGCTCTGATGCCCCGGCGTAATAAGGGTTTTCGAATGGCAATGCGTCCATGAAGGTCCGCTTGTTGAAGTCGACGTTTTACCGTACTCGCCGAAACTTGTTCTTCACGGCCGCGATTGACTTCGGCTGCTATTTGTGGCGCTGTTAATTTTCTATTGCGTTTGCTTAATAATACAATTCTCAAATCTTCAGCTTTTGTTGTTTTCCTAGATGCTCCAGGACGAACACGATTTTCTATAGTTCCAGTTGTCTGATATCGCTTTATGATGTCATTTACTGTTGAACTTCTCATATTTATTTTTTCAGCAATTTGTCGCCCCGAATATCCTTCTTCAAACAGCGTAATAATGCGTGAACGTTTTTCTACACTGGTAGGCTTGCCACGTGCCATTTTGAAGTAAATTTTCTTAAAACTTTCGCCCAAAAACGACAGATGCACACCAACACACGTTTAACAGTAAAATGAAGCAAATTTATATCTTTACGCCTGTGATAAATAAACAAGAATGATACTGCGGTATATTTCCTAAATGTATTGTTCGTTAATAATCCCCAAACGACCCGTTTCAAAAGATCGGTACTTCCGAGAAATTCTTGGAATGATAATAAAAGGGACTTTATTGTGATTGTCGCAATATTTCTACTTTACATAATAATTTATGGCTTTAATCCCTTAGAAGAGAGTGTATGCTTAATATTTTTCTAATTTTATGTATTAATAATTGTATACAGTGTGAAATAATAGATTTTTATCGTATGGACGAACTTCACTGAACGGCAGTGTACATCAATGAAGAGAAGCAAGATATGTTAAATATTCTTTTATTCATCGCACCGAAATATAGCAATATCGACTACAAGATATTTACAGTTGTATCCAATATAGAACGGTAACAGCCATATTGCATTATTTTTTTAGATCTTCATAAAAACATGGCCCAGGGATTTTGAAGGATGTTTTATAAATGGGAAATTGAAGGTGTATTTTTGCAAATTTAGCAGCATTGTTTTGAATTAGCATATTTGTTAAATGGAGTATCTTTTAGATGTTTTGTATTTGTAACTGTTCGTTCTATGTATTGTAATGTTTTTAACGAGATGAAGTTTGGCAAATTCTTGAAATTTTACGAAGGTTTTACATTTACAGAAATTGAGGGTCGTGAATCCGGGAATGTCCCTAGACACTCTTTCGGCAGATGAAAAATTGTTAGATGAGACGTGTTAAGACGTAGAAATGAAAGTAACTACTAAGCTTAAATCATGTAACTTTCCACTACATAAATACCAGGTTTAAGTCCTTCTTCAAACACCTCTTCTTCAATACTATACTATTGAACACACTTTTGAATAAATTTTAAATTTAAATATTTAATCAAAACTATTAAACTTGGAGGAAATGCTAAGTACAATGTGCCTGGACTACAGCTAGACATAAAGTCACAGATAAAATTGGCGTTGTTTTTCACCATTGTTAGATTACATTCGCAATTGTCTTTTTTTTTTAATTGTCCCCTATGATAATTTTTTTAGCTATTTACAATATACTATGAATAAAATAGATGCCGAAATGAACGATTTTTGCTGTAGCGTGATGCAGAGACGCAACTGATGTTGGGATTCTGTGTTCTTTGATGACACTCTTGACCACATGCAACACTACAACGTTAAATTACGCTGAGAATTTAGATGAAATGGACCGAAAGACTTTTGCTTGACAGAGATAACTCTTATACGACTAACGTATGCACCGGAACTTGCTGTAGAAATTTCTAACATTAATTTAATGAGAAAGAGAGTGACAGATAGAAGTAGTTAATATAAGTCTTCCCCACAATTGTCGTTGGTTGGACTTACATTAATTTTAATATTTTTACGCCTCTTTAATATTCGGCTAAACACAAGAATCTTTCTATAGGGACCGGGCTTCCTACCAACAGATGGATCCTCATATCCGATAGGTGGACAATGTGAAATGCCAAGATGAGAAGTGAATATAGCGCCGGTGATAGCTAATCTCGTTGATGTTATTTTGTAACATAACATAACAACAACATCATATGCGACAATAGAATTTTTCTATTGATTACACACAGCAACCTCAAGACAATAGCAATGACGAAGTACATGTATGGCATAACTATAACAAACCTTCCTCACCGTTTGCTCATGAATAGGCAAACAATTTGAATAAACTTGAAGATGCCCTATGGAGGTCGCCTGAAAATGTGGTGAATGGATGTAATTCAACATGTTGGCTAAGTTTCTGAAGAGAAGACACTTAAGGCTGAAAACAGCAGAAACTCACAAAAAATAGGTTTTAAGTCCGTAATTTATTGTAATTTCAAAATGTCAAACTACAAAACTCATCAGTAGAAAAAATATTATTAATAAGATTCACTTTTTGATTCTCAATAAACAAACAATGTTATTACCTAACGAAGTTGGCAATCTTATGAGTTTAGTCTGTATCATTGGCAGCTTTCACTAAGACGAGCAAAAATCAGTGATTTGACTTTCTAGTTTGGGAATGGTTCAGCCGCCGAACTTTATGTTGTTTTCCGAAATATATACTTGAAGTAACACCCAAACAACCATTATACTCTTTGGTAAGCTGTCTGGGAGTTTATTTGGAATACTTATTTACCACGATTTCGTATGGAGAGACACGAATAATGTAAATGTGGTTTTCCACTTTGTTAGTGGTCACTCTTCTCTTAGCTAAAATCATTCCTTCGGCTTGTTGAATCTTTTCATCAGTAGTGATAGGATACTGCGGTAATGTACCCTCTATGTTTTAGCCAAATCCTATATTAAATTTTGATCTTTGTTTTTTCTTGAATCGAGGGAAGAGCCTACCAGCACTGCTTCATCTTGCAAACTTGCAGCCATACGCAACTAAGAATACAGACAACCTCGCTTTCAAATGCAAGTAAATAAAAATAAATAACAATATATGTATATTACGTAAATTTAAAACTTTGCTAATATTTTTCTCAAACTTCATGTTTTCAGTTTAATTAACAACAATTGATGAACGCATTGACCAGTTCTATATTGCAATGTTACAGTTATGGTGCGCTTCGATGTACAAGCGTCCTCACCATAGATAGAAGACAAATAAAAATGTCAGCTAATGTGTACCAGTTCAGTTTGTAACGTTTTCAATATAGTTTAGCGTTGGATACAGATGTCTTGCTTTTGTTGTTTATTTACGACTTCAAATTCCATTATTCTAGTGCAAAACAAAATTTGCTCCACGTGGTTCTATTAACTTTTGAAAAACCATGTATCTATATGATAATGATAAATAAAACCATAGATTATATAGTATCCAAATATTAGAAATTTTCACATAACTTGAGAAATAAATTTGTAAGTTTGGACTAACAACAAATTAATTACATCTAAGCATAAATCAATGGTGCTGAATATGGATAAGGGGAATATGATGGATATTCCGAGTAGGCGGAGTAAGCATATGGAGACGCATAAGCCGAGTAAGCATAAGGAGCTGATATGTACGGAGCGGTGTAGGCAGCAGTTACGATGCCTGGCTTCGCTTTCGGTTCGGGAGTAGCTACGGCGAAAGCCAAGAGAGCAGCGAATATGATCTGAAAATAGAAACGTAAGTTAAAACGCTCTAAAAGTGAAAAATAGGAAAATACAATCGAGGCACGTTTATACATAAAGTAAAACCTTTAAATTTCATACTTACAGCTTTGAACATTTTGTTAGAGCGTATTTGATCTTCAGCAGAATCAAACTGTACCTAAATAAATTTCTGTCGGTGTATTTATATCACTCCGAAGTGCTCATTAAATTTATGCATTTGTAGTTTTTGGTGGAGAGTGGGGTTATGGTGCAATTGTAACAATTTTACAAAGATGTATTAATTCAAATCAGGTTGCTGTACGTTTCAAGATCAAGTTGATCTTTCATAAATGTCCTTGCACAAAAATCTTGCAGCAGGTAATTAGAACGCGTTCGAACTTTATCGATAATAATAAGAGGTTAATGCAAGTAGGTATATGGACAATAAATTGATATTGCCTGATTGTCCCAAAAAATACAACGGAAATTGATTTATGTATTTTTACTTTCTCTTGAAGGTGTCAGGTGTATATTGCTTGGATGAAGGATTGTATTTATTAGAGGAAAATAGCTCCGCCAAGAAAACGTCCTCGTGGTGGACATTTGTCTCTGGATGAGGAAAACGACATTTTGAATAGATTTAGGTATTTTCATTCAAAGGAGGCGATTGTGTTTAATATTTCTGATACTTTGGAAAGGCTGTAAGTGTGTATTTCTCATTATTTATGTATCTGTCTTAATATTATTACAGGAATAGCAAAAGAGTAGTGATAAAATATAAAAAGAAAGACCAGCTTATTTCATCCAAAAGCAGCCAAGCATTCTAAATTGGGAACATTTGATGAAAATTTGAAAAATCCTTTCACAATAATGAACTGCAAATGCCAATATAAATAATGGCAGAAATAATTTCATCAACTTTAATAAAATTTCTTGTTTAATCGTATTGTCAGCTTCACATGAATTTCAGGTATTGTAAACGTACAAAAGCTATTGCTATACAGTTCCTGAGGCCTCGTATTTATATAAGGCTTCAGGAATACATACGATCATATACGATATCTTATTTTATTATATAAATAAGGAGGTCGTCTGTATAATATAAGCTTGTGGAAATACAGCCTTCTATTAGCCACATTCAGCCACCACGAAGTATATGAAGCACCGGGAATATGTTGATATTTACGAATATTATAAACAAAACGTAAACATACATTTTGCATCCGCTGTACACAACTGCTACCGAAGGCGTCCAAGCATCACGTCATAACAGAAGCACAAGCGAACCCAGCAATCTCAATCTTAAGCTGGTATCATAGTAATGGCGGTTTATGTAAAGAGTTCTTAAGGTAGTGTACGCCTTTTTACCAGCATTAAATCCTTCGTAATAAGAAGTTAAATACCCAGAAACTAGAATAAGAATGGGAATAAGTCTTCCCTTCGTTTGTAAAGTAAAAATCTGAATTAAATTGTCGTTACGAAAACATGTATTCACATATTGGAAAATTATTCGGCCCTTGGTACAAGTGACAAATAATACAGAAAATAAATGAAAGGAAAGATAGTGGTCAGATATTAAGATTATTTCCACTATAAATTTTGAATGACCCTTCTTGTTTTGGATTATTAACTTTCTAACAAAATTTAGAATTTTTTTTTAAATGTCTGTGAACTACTACTCCAGACTATTTACACATGGATTTATTGAAAAATGGTGCGACATCCCATGGCAAGGAAACAGTATTTCGCAAAAATCATCCAAAAAAATAACAATTTGCCTATGGCCTGCGTATTCGCAGAACATATATTACTACAAATGAAACAATTCTGTAAATTTTGTCTTCTCATCTGACCTTATACACTATGTATCATGGGAATAATATGTATTGTTCACTCCCAATTATAGTACAAGAAAGTTAGTTCTTAATTGAATGTGTTCATTTGGATAGGAATCGACGAACTTTGCAGACGATGTGAAAATGTTATCCGGGAAACGTAAACTTTTTAACAGTTGTTTCCATCTTCGCTATTTAATTTTCTGCAACTAATTGTTCTTCGATCATTTTCAAATTTGGTGCTCTTAGTCTTAAACTTCTTGGTAACATTTTGCACTCCTCGTCCTTCGAACTTACTGCAGGACTTCTTGATTGTCTTGTGTCTTCGTACTTTATAATACTTGATATATGATTTAATATCAAACAAATAACCTTACATCAAATTAAACTTTGAATTATATCCAAATAACTTAAATTATGTGTAGATTAATGGTGCAGAGTAAGCCGAGTAGCCAGGATAAGCTGGATAAGAAGAATATGCATACGGAGCTGCATACGCGGAGTAGGCGTAAGGTGCTGAAAGGTACGGAGCATTGTAAGTAGTTGCTAGAACACCTGGTTTTGGTGTAGTAACTTTCAGGTACTTACAGCTTTGAACATTGTCTTTGAGTATATTTGATCTTCTTTGAAATCAAACTGTATTGTGATGTATCTCTGTCGCTGTATTTATACTTCCTCAGTGTCAATAATACATTTTTACCTATATTTTTTGGGCAGAAAGTGGGAGTAAATTCACAACTGCAGTATTTAAAAAAGAAACGGGAATTCATTCAGATCAGGTTGCCGTACATTTCAAGATCACGTTGATCTTTCGTAAAAGTCCTTGCGAAGAGACTTGTGATACATAAATAATGTATAATTATCGGTCATGAACTGTTATGGTAAGTACACACACACATATACGGGCAATTAATTGTAATTGCTTGGGTGTAGTAACAATTTTGGCAATATTCACTGTAAAATGTAAATATTTAGATACAACAGAGGTAACGAAAGTATTATTTAATTATATATTTATGTAGACGATAAGGATGTGTATAAACATTGATTACGTACGAAGGAACAAGGGCGTGGGACTTGCTTCAACAAGTTTAATAAAAAGTTCTCATTTCGATTAGCCTTCAAGCAACTGAATCAGCGTGACGCCGACGCACTGTTGAACGAATTGAAATCGAAAAATTGAAAACTGGAAACGTGTTGTAAAATATACGTATGTCAACAGTAAACGAATCTGACTTTCATATTGAGTACGAAGTACTTCATTTCAACGTTGCCATAAAAAGTTACAATTTTTCGAAAACATTCAAAATGATATACCGCTAGAAAGAGAGTTGATGAGCTTTTCAACGTAATCATATTTTAAATATTTGACTTGGTTAATGTATAAATGAAGATATGTTTAATTTAACAATTTCCGGGGTTTCACTAAGTTTTTAACTATTATCTGGATTTCGTCCCGCAGATTTCATTTTTGCGATGATGTCTATTACCACAGAGTAAAAAATATGCACTTTTTCACCTTTAATCTACAAGAAAAAGGTAAAGTTGATGAATCCGTGAAGTCTAAGCCCATACACTAAACCGTAATTGGTGCTCATCAACATCAACATTATTAGAAGTTAGTTTATTCACTGAATATTAATGTCAGTGTAATTAATGTAAATAGGGTATGTTTTCTAACAAATAATAATAATGTAAATAAACAGATGAAAACGCCATGTTATTTATTGCAAGGAATATTTTGGGTCGTGTAATGAATTATGTAAGTCTAAAAACTAGCTTAAAAACAGTTGCAGGTGATTTTGTGGAAGTGGTAGACAAGTTGGGTGTTAATGTAAAATTTAAAACAAAAATATGTAAATCTATGTCATTGTTGTTGATAAATTGCAAAATTGAAAGGTCCCTATTAGGCAGATAGCTAACGTAACTTTAAAATTTGATGCAGCTCCCACCTTGCAACTTTCCATATGAATTAAGAGACGCTGCAGGAAAGGAAATTGAGGAAATAATACAAAATGGTATCCTGAAATCGACTCGTATTCGTGGATGGGCTATTGCCCGAAAAGAAGCAAAAGCTCCGAGTATATGTGGACTCTAAAACAATTGTTAATAAGTATCTGCAAAAAAATCATTATTCTCTGCCTAGAGCAGACGACATTTTAGGAAATGGTCGGGTTTTCACTGCGCTTGGCCTGTCAAATGCGTACTTGCAACTGCCTGTAAGTGAGTCATGCTAAAAGGGTATAAATACATACTTATACATGATTACCTCATGAAATTATCTAGGCGCCTTCACCATTTCAATCTGTTAAGAATAGATGAATATTAGGCAATTTGGACAATATAGCCTGTTGCATTGATGCTGTAATAAATGCAGGAAAAGATTCAGAAGAGTGTGTAGAAAACGTTAATCAAGTCTAGGAGAAACTCAATGGTCAAGTTTTAGAAACAACGAATTAATTAATAATAGACAGATGTTGACGACCTATCATGGTAATTATGTTCAACTGTAGCTACATCGCTCTACGGAGTTAATTATACTCAATTACATCGGGAATCACTGACAATAGCGTTTGCGGCTCAGAAATGTGCACATACTGTCTACCTATGACTATAACATAGAGTATAGGTAGTAAGATAGGAAATGTGGACGTTTTGTCTAGATTGTCTTTGCCAGACTACTGCCAAACTGCTCAAAATGAATGTTTTCTTTCTTTTTGGAACGCAATACAATTCTTTTATTATACATTTCTATTTGCAGCTATCACATTTTATTAAATTTTATAAAAACGTTATTTCTCGTAGTTTCGCAATTATGCATTGCAGGTCGTGGATGTAGTAGGAAGTAGTGTCTTGTCATTGGTCCTATTTCTGAGCTAGGTAGGTAACAGACGAAGATCAAGGGACTTGACACCCACGCATTTCTACGTGTGGGGATTTAGGAAGAGCCATGCTTGCGTTACAAGGGTCAATACTCGTAAACAACTCATTTAGCGAATTCGTAAAGTTGGGGAAATATTAGGAAACAACTTGCGAACATTCGATGTCCGACGCTATAACAAGACGCCTTCAATTATGTCATATTGAACATTTTTTATAAACCATTATTGTTTATTGCCTGTTTACCTGGAAAGAAAGTTGTACGGTAGTTTTTAAAGAAATACGGAAAACTTCTGTTGTTTTGTTTATACTTTATGTACGAACATAAGTTTCGTTTAGAATTTTGTTAGGTACCGTAAACAGGGATGACTATGATCTAGTTTTTGAACATTTTTTGGTCTTATCAGCCTAAATACGGACACAGAAATAAACTTAATTAACAAAATGTGAGTCATAGCTGGCTCATGGAAAATTTCAACGTTTTCCAATTATTTTAGAGTGTTGGACACTAAGCGGGATATGTCTTTTGTACATTATTTTATTTGGTACCTTGGACCATTTCCAGTTTTTTTATTGACTTTTCTATAACTGTTGCCGTATAAACATCATATATTGTCTCTATTCCCAGGGAGAGTGTCCCTTGTAGTTAATTGCAACGAACCTGAAATGCAACAACTTGTTTCTGGCTCCTGTTGCTTTCGGGCACTGGTGAAGTATTGTTGAGCAGTACTGTTACCTGGTCGTGGGTTAAGGAAATTACCGTCACAAATGAAATCTTCTGCTTTAGTCCCAAGATCTTCTAGCCGGTGATTTATACACGGTGTACACTGCAGTTGTCATAAAGTTATTCTTCAGAAGTAACGATCTTTCGGTTATGTTTTTATGAATCATAAACCATACATTAAAACTATGTTCAAATTACATACTTTCGTATCTCTTAGTATGCGTTGCAACTTCAAAAGAAGCAATTATTAACTTCAATTAAAATTCTAATTCGTAACCATCATTTACGATAATCTGAAGGTTGAACGTTACTTGGTAGCTGAAGCTGAAAACTTACGTTTAGCTTCTTTTAAGTCGTTAACTTCTTGTCGAAAGACCTTTTTTCAAAAGTGAAGAGCGCCCTCAAAGGTATTGCAGCCTGTACTAATATTAAAGTTATGAAGTTGAAATTATGCTGTGCAAATTTGTTCTGAAACACTTCACTATCACCTTTACCACAACCATTCCTTGATATTGGCCTCTCGTTTCGATAGCCAAACTGTCATCTTCAGGAATAAAACTGAACTCATACTGATAGCGAAGTGTTTCTAGTCCCACAGCACCTAATTAAATATATTTTTATTTTGTTTAAATATCTTACGCAATGTATCGTATAAAAATAAAAACGCATATAATATGTTTAAATAACGGTTTATTTCATACTGTCAGAATTTTTCAAAGTCAAATCGAAATCATAATTTTGAATAGATTTAATTTAATTATCCTTAAGCAACAACCAATGGCGCTGAATATGGGTAGGCGCTGTAAGCAGAATAAGCTGGGTACGAATACGCTGAGTACGCATATGGTGCATAGGCAGGATATGAGTACGGAGCAGCTACGACAGGCGCGGTGTAGGCAGCAGCTACAATACCCGGTTTGGCTTTTGGTTCCGGAGCTGGTGTCGCTACGGCAAAGGCGAAGAGAGCAACAAAAACGATCTAAAAATAATATTTATATTATACAATATATTTTAAAAATTATTAAAATTAAAAACGCTTAGTTACGTTACCATTACATACATAACTTAGAAATAGAATTAGAGATAATACTTACTACTTTGAACATGTTGTAAAAGTGTATTTGATCTTGTCTAGAATCAAACTATAGTGCAATAAATTTTTGACGGCTTATTTATACCACTTCAAAGTGCATATTAAGTATATGCTTACAGAGGGTGGGGCAAGAGTGCAACAATTCCAATTTCACAAAGCATTAATTCAAATCAGGTTGTCTTTCAAGATCAAGTTGATCTTTCGCAAAAGTCCTTGCGCGAAGACTAGCTCTGAATAATGGACGCAACGTTTATCGGTCATGAGCTAATGAAATATCGCTACTACAGAGAATCGTTTGTAATTGTTCATTACAAGAAAGTAAGTAAGTGTTTCACAATATTTTTTATTATTCTTATATGTTTTAATATAGCTGCGTTATAACATATGATGATAGAATAATATGAACGTGTTTATGATTTTTTATCGTTACTCCATATGGTAGGAGTATATTTAGAAAATCTTCGTTCCATATTCTTAGTATATTCTAACCATCAACAAACAAATGGAAAAATTGCGAATTAAATGAAAATCTAAAAAGTCTTGCTTTGGTGTAATTCTTTTTAAAAATATATATGTCCTGCTATCGACCACGTAAGTTACTCATTACTGCTTTGATTGGAGGATTAGGTATGTGAGTAAATAAGGAAATGTCAAATGTTTTTCGAAATTTTGGGCCAGTAGTAGGATAAATATATGATACTCAAGCCAAAAGTGCTTTTGCAGCTTCGTGCAACATACTTGACCGAAGGACTACACTTACGTCCCTTGTGACATAAATAACTATTTCCAGAAGCTGCTGTTAACTGTTACTAACATTTTCATTCAGTTTCCTAAACGTCATTAAGTGGTACTTTAGTTAACTGGAACGAAACACCTTTCTGTTCTAGTGTAATACGGTCTTCTTCATACAGGTGTAACTTTCTTAATGTGCGGTGATGGCCCAACGGGATGTATACGGTTTCCTAAAGCCTGTCATAACCTTAGAAGACTCTCGTGTATAAATTGTGTTCGTAAAGCCTTGTTGCTATCACCCTCTCGTCGTAAACAGTGAAGCGAAGTTAATTGCTTCCGAACTACGAAAGATAACTCGGGATTTTACCAGATCTACTAAGAAAATTTGATTCCAGAAGGACTCGGACGTACAGCGACTAATTTTAGGCACAGCTCCTCTTACCACTGGAGCATCAAGGTTTACTAGTTTAATTAAGTAAATTACCACAATAATTTTTTTAATAAAATTATTTCAACTAACCAAATTTTACATCTCAAATTAATTAAGCACCGTTACTTTCTTTGTTCAAAATTACACATAGATTACAAATTGAAGTTACCAATATTGCAGTAGATCAAAATTATTCCAGGCCAGGACGCAAGGTGATCTTTTAAAACCGTATCTTTTTCTGCAGGAATTACTTTTCAACGCTGACGGAGCAGCTACATCAGAAATGTCAACCAATTTAGAAGACATTATATTTAGTATTTGAGTTTCGTTCTTAGTATATTCTTTGATTTACCTTTCTGCCGCTGAAATAGGCTTGCAACCGTCATGCTTTTTGACAAAGGCAATGCCTACACCAGAATCATATATTTCCCTAATTTTCTTAATTGTTTTAATTCTCTTAGTTTTCTTTTCAACGCACCGCTTTTTGAAGTCATGTTTCGTGTTGTTACAACTTCAATATCCAAAACCTATTTTTCTTTTCAAAAATTTGCAAGAAAATATTTGTTTTCTCTTTATTCCTCTTTTAAATTTCAAGCATACAACTTTCAAGTTTCAAATTTTAACCTTCTTCGAGAAGAAATTTTCCAAATGAATAATTAAAAACCAAAAAAATTGCTATAATTCTCTTTAATTTAATTTTTCAATTGGCCATGTAAATGATATAAAGAAAAATATCATTTATACAATTATCAAGGAATGTTAACAAAGCTTTTGCGAAAGGACTTTATTAAGAGAGATGGGTACAGCTTAGAAAAGCTACTCACATCAACTTTGTCAAAATCTAAGAAGTTATGTAGGAATACATACATATATGCGAATAAGGTGGAAAACTGAAAACCAAAACGAAATTAAAATTGATGGTGCAAAATCTTTTAAATATTTAGAAAACTGGAGTTCCTAAGCTTGCTAAAATCGATATGTAATGTTCTGCTTGTTGCTACTGTTTCATAAATTAAATAGTAGCATTGTATACATGTGTAAGTTTGCAGCTTTCTGAAAATTGTTCTAAAATATTCTAGGTGAATTATGCATTACTCCAATTCTATGATCCAAAGTTGAAAGAGATGCTATAGAGGTTTCTACAAATGAAAAATGAATCGTCCAGAAAATGTTTATAGTTTACAATAGATTTATTATGCTTTTGTGGCGCTTTTTTTTATGAATTTCAAAATTTCTCTTGCTACTTTTTCTGTTTCGAATATTGTGGGAATATTCTTTCTTGAATATTCGGCAGTAGGCAGCATTAGAATTTTTCATAATCAAATTAGGAAAATTTTGTCGAATTTGAACATCAAAATCGCCTATTGCAGCATCTAGAAACTTCTAAAGCTTACCTATTAGATTTGGGATAAGTTTACCATCGCAGGCCCACGTTATTTTTTTAACCTGAATTGAAAATAGAACTTTTGTTCCATTTGATTTTAATTTTTGTGAAATGTAGAGGCTGTTTTTTTTTTTTAGTGAAAACTGATTTTCTTGTAAAAACAGGTAAAAGTTATACAACTTCACCTTAGAGAACTCCTATTATTTTTCGGTTTTTATTAAGGAATCTACGTGATTTTACTTACTGGACAAACATTTATTTCAATACCTATTAGAGACTTTACTATATTACGTAGGTTTGCATTAGTCAATGCACTTCTAATTTCTATCATGAAGTAATGCAATTCTAGATACATTCAGATATCTTTGTATAGTTGTGAAAATTAAATGAGAAAGCTGCATGGTAGATGTGTGTTTTGAATACTAAACTTGCGTATATCATATGGTATATATCACTTCTTTTTAGAAATTGGGATCAGGAATCGGCGACTGTTTGTTTCGTAATCGAAATAAAATTATTACCAAACAAATTCGTTAAATGAAGTATTGTAAAGTTAAATTTTCGTTTTACAAAAGGTAGAGAATTATACATATTTTTTGAAATGATGTTGATAAAACGTAAGCGTAACGTAAAAGCGTTTGTTTAATTTCGAATGTGCAAATAGCAAAGAGCAAACCCGTGTTTATTAAATATGTTACTATTCTGAAATTTCAACAACATCGATCGACAAATACTGCAGAATTTGTAGTTGTTTATAGCATCCATGTTCAACACGTAAACATTTGTTGTGAGAGATAAATTTATTGTCGGTTTAGTAGTGAGGGATGCGTGGTAGTACTGATACATCGAAAAGACAAATATTGCTCAAGCAATCGTTGTTACCCGGTAACCACTAATCACTGTTTTTCACAGTTTCGCACTACGTCATGCTGTTATCCTCGGACAAAATAAGCTTTATTTATACGTCTAAACCCCCTGGCATTAATACAAGGTTAATCTGAAAAGTTTCCAGCCTAACATAGAAACAAGTACTGTTTTTGTCAAATTTTTGTCAAAATTTGAGCTTCTGAAAAAGAAAAAAAGTCGCTGGGGGCTAGATCTGGTGATGGTGAATAGGGCGGATAGTCTATTAATTTGAACCCCAATTCTTGATTTTTTGCCATGGCGACCACTAAAGTTTAGGACGATGCATTATTTTGGTAGAACAAAATTTCATTTTCCTTGAAATGCGCCTGTTTTCCCGCAACATCAGCTTGTGAAGTAAATATGCTTAGTATGTCCCTGTTAATGCTTTTCCTCTGTGACTATTCCAAAAATTAGTCGCTATCACAATCCTGACCGATGGAATAATTTTCGACTTTTTGAAGCCGATTCGCCCTTCGCAGTCCACTATCTCGATTGTATCTTGGATTCAGGTGTGTCTAAGTTTCATTTGCAATTGTTAATCGACGTCAAAATTCTAACTTATTTCACTTAAACTGCTTCAACTAGGCTTTATGGTCTTATGTTCTTTTGAGGTGCCTACACTCTCTGCTATTCCTTTAACCTTAATTCGATGGTCGTCTAATTCCATTTGGTGAACTTTTACAATGGAAGAATTTGATGAGGGCTCGATATTCGGCTGCTAAACAACAATTGTCCGACATGGCCGAATTTTTTTTTATGCCTACGCAATTATATCACTAGAATATTTTTGAACCTTGAGACTACCCTTGTATAATTGTAAAAATATTGGACCAAGTACAACTTGTGAACTACTCGAATAGAGTAGTAAAATTTGAATGGTTTATTCGCTTTTGCACTGCTTCATGGCATTTTGTTTTTCTATGTATTTTAGACAAATAAGTGGAGATTTAATTTTCCCGTTCAGTTGTAAACATTTAGAAATGTTTAGGTACCGATAATGTGTTGTTTTTAAAGGTTCTTCATTTCTCGAAGAACCATACGATATTACACAGGATATTAATTACCATAGTTAAGGGACTTTATTCTTGTTTAAAAAATATTGTTATTCGTACACGAAACAATGGTATGTGAATAAAAACGGTAGTTATTTTAATATCATTTTATTGCGGACAAAATTTCGACAATGATTCCAAATAATCCACTTTGTACCACTCTAAAGAATTAATTGAGCCGAATACGGAGAATATGCTGGGGCTACACCATAGGCGGAAACAAGTGGTGCTGAATAGGCTGACACAATTGGAGCAGAGTACGCAGAGTATGCAGAATAGGCAAGAGGACCAGCAGCAACAAGCGGCGCGGTGTAAGCAACTGGAAGTCCAGGCTTGGCCTTTGGTTCAGGTTCAGCAGCAGGCGCAGCTACGGCAAGAGCCAAGAGGGCAGCGAATACGATCTAAAAATACAATCCATTTAATACACGAAATTAATCACTACACCAATTAATACATACTACTTTGAACATTTTGAATGTGTTTTGATTTGACGAATGTCTTCAAACTATACCATTTGTGAGCATTTTCGTGCTTTATATACTTAAATTCGCTTGGAACCTCGATATGATACATAAAAAGTGGGAGAACAGGACTATGCAACAGAAGCCGTTTGTAAAATTCGTACAGGTTTCAAGTTCAAGACAATCTTGTGTAAACGCATTACTAAATTTATACATGTACGCACTATTGGTAATCTCCAAGTTCGATTGTGTGCGTTGTTATAGAAACTATTTTTTTTTTACTGTCTAGTGAATTGCCTTGACTATAAAGTTTTAAATGTTATTTCTAATAGATATTAATGGTATTTGGGCGTTGAGTTACACAGATGTATCCTTACTTGGTTCCTACGTGAACATTATTTAATTGTTATAGTAGTAATAGTAATAGCAATAGTAATAGTAATATTTTTTTATACAATATTATACATAATTATGTGATGAGTACGTCATCGTTTTCTACTTAATGTGTATAATAAAACAAGTATAACAAATTAAAAAGAACACCACAGCAAATATATTTTATTATCTTGTATATTTGCCATTTAGAACCTTATATCTGAACATTCTTAATTCATTTTGTTTTTCAAGATTTAACACGACAAAAGAAATGAAATATTAAAGTTAGCCACGGGGAATTGGGGCCAATTGGGAAATATTGCGATCCGTTTATTTATTAAAATATCTTGATGAGAAATCGAATGATGCCGGATAAGAATGGTTAGTGCTTCACAGTTAATACCACAACATTCGAATTGTCGATTGGAGTAAAAGCCCGAAACCACGCTGACAACAACGAGTAGGCAGAAACATGTCCGCGGGTAGTGTGTTGTCTTCTCTCCTTGCATCGGTTTTGCCATAAATACCACCAGGGAGCTATTTCAGCATGATTTTTTTGGTTATTGTTTCTTAGTAAACAACACATAAGTATCGGCACCCTCCGCACCACACAAGTTTAATATATTATATAGTAATATAATAAATAGTCCGGGAGAATTAGATGCGTACGAGACAGTTTACATAAAAAGTAATAAAAATCTGATGAACAGAGAAAACGAACCGTTGTCGTACTCTGTCCTTTTTGACCTTTTGCAGTAGGCTGGCATTTGTTTATATTTTAGGCCATAAAAGAGATCTTCCCGTCCATCTGGCCGTGTTTTTCGTTTGTTGTTGTAGTTTAAGACGCGTAGAGGGTAGAATTAGGCACTTACAATATTTCTTCTCGGAAGAAGGGATAGTTCATGCATGTTATTTTTCGCACGTCGTAGCTTCAAGGGGTGCAGGAGGTAGAAATAGGCACTTGTAAAGAATATCTGTTGTAAGAAGTAGGGATAGTACATGCATGTTTAGTTTTAGAAAAAGTTTTTTCTCACTTCATTCGGTCACCGGTTGATGAGGACCATTCGTGTCCTCGAAACGGCCCTCCCGGACTATTTATTATGTTACTATATAATAAATTAAACTTGTGTGGTGCGGAGGTTGCCGATACTTATGTATTGTTTTCCATACTACGCCACAGTCCTTGCTATCATTATTGTTTCTTAGCATTTTCTCATGTACGTGTTATGTATTTAACACATCACACTATCTGTGACAATTATTTTTATGAAGCGCATTTATGATTTCTGAAAAATATGTATTTTGTTGTTAACATCTCTATGATCTCCTGAACAAATACTGAGAACAGGGGGCATCTAAAGATTACAATTTTATACCGTAGAAATAACGGCATTGTGCTTCTCGCATTTCCACCTTATTACATCCACACAATCTCTTGATGTCGGAGTGTATGAACGATTTAAGTCTAGACTTAGGACATTTTTAACCACCTTACTATGAATGTTACTTGCAAAAATAAATATTTTTGGGAAGGCTCTTTTGTGAACTCCACGATATAATCGAGGCTATTAAATTAAATTAAAATCGGTATTTCGTCTCTAAGTTTTTACAGATAAAGGTTTCCTGCGAGCATTAGCCGCTAGATATCTCAAAAGCTTAAACTCGTGGTGTCCATGGATAGTTAAACAACTTATAATGCTAAATGCTATTTAAATTAATGAAACAGGGAGCTCTTGGCAAACCACTCTAGAAAATCGAGTGCCTTCTGGTCCATCCGACTTAATTAAAAATTATTATTATGTTCAGATTTTTAAATCTTGGAAACTGCATTTAGTTGTCGTTATTTTCTTCTAATAAAATAACAACAAAGGTGACTACAATCAAGAATCGAATTTATACTGACGAAATATCAGTATTCTCTTTAGGCAGCAAATTGGCAATTTGGAGTTCTGCATGATTCATCATAACTTTAATCCGAAGTTGTGCCTTCACATAAATTTCAACGGATTAAGCTCTTATGGAAATGATATTTCTTGGTTCTTCGTTCCTATTTGACTGGTAAACACTTCTTATCCGTCAAATAATATTAACGTTGAAGAAATGAAGACGTACAACAATATTTCAAATTAAAAAAATAAAACTAAAGCTTTATGTTTAAAAAAATTTATTTAGTAATTTTCGTAGATTAGCAAGCAATTGAATTTATATTGACCATCTAATTTATAATATCAATGGAGCGGTGTAAGCCGAATAAGCTAATCCTGGTGCTACTCCATGGTAAGTTGAGACAACCGGGGCGGATACAAGTGGTGCAGAGTAGGCAGAATAAGCAAGTGGGGCAGAGGCAACAACTGGAGCTGTATATGCGGCGGCGATGAAGCCTGGCTTTGGTTTGGGTTCTGGTTCAGCGGCTGGAGCAGCTACGGCGAAGGCCAAGATGGCAGCGAAAACGATCTGAAATACATCACAAATTTAAACAAAAATTCATACGCTTGTAACATTAAACCTTACAGCTTTGAACATTTTGTAGGTTGTTTCTATAATTTGATACGATATCAAACTGAAGCTACCAAGCGCTATCGGGCTATATATACCTGGCGATTTCTGTTGTACAAGACAAGTTAGTGTGAAAGAGAGAGAAGTGGGGCGGATTTTTCGTTTAAAGTCACTCAAGTTCAACGAAGAATTTTACGTAAGAGCTTTCATTGTTTATAAGTGTAAAAGAAGCGTTCCTTTTGTTATTCATTGTTGCTTACTCTTACTTTGTCCTTGCCTTCCGAATAATATTATTGACTGCATAGTATACTTTATGCTTATTTATATTTTTATAACTACAATTCAAATATTAAATTATAAGATTCGTGGATTTTTAAACAAAAAAGTATATTTCAACAATCTATTCAATAATTAGCACAAAAGCGATAGGTTTGTATGCTTTGCAAACTAAAAATATTGTAACATGTATACGACGAGCCAAAAATATTTCATTTGCGTGGGTGGAAGGAGAAATTCTTTTCCTAGGTTACTTAGAGAAATACTTTTTAAACAAAAAATATTCGGAAACAAGAACATTATATGCAAATGTACAGAATGTCCAGTTCAAAAGTGTTTATTAACCCTTTCGCTCACCAGGCCTTCAGATGAAGACAACCTCTTTTGAATTTTTTTCCTATGTAGCTCGGCTTACTATGTTTTAATTCTTAGGGTTCCTAGGGTTACCTAACATCTATAAGATAGCCATCGAAGTGGTTGTCGTGTTTGATTATTGCTTTTAAATTTTTCTGAAAGGTACATTTTTCCAGATATCATACGCAAACCGTTCTGAAATTTATTTATAAACATATCCCTATACCTACAATGTGTCGTTCTTTGGTAAATTACACATGAAACTAGACAGATAAGTCTCGCTTAATAATATAGTTCTGCGACGAAATTCTACAAATTCTTGTTTCGCTAAAGATATTCATTGAAACAAATGTGTAAATATTATTTTTTCTGCTACATTTACATGATGTTAATAGTCACAGCACGAAAACGTCAACAATTTTCAAACCTAAACACACTTTGATGTGTTTTGTTTTGTGTGCTAAGTTTTGATTTTTTTGATTTTTGATAAATTAATCTTTGCAACTATGACTGATTATCGACTTTTCAATTTATTGGGCAACATTTTCGTATTATTTAGGTGTTATCTGTATTATGGAAAGGAAGTAGTAAACTCAGCAGAAAGTGAGAAGATGGGGATTTACGATAAGCAACAGTTCGAAGGAGAACAGGAAGAGGAGAAGTATGGGAAATAATAAGACAATTGGAAAAGAATAAAAGCCTAGGGAACAGTTGAAATGATTAAGGAGGTGAGAAACTAGAAGAACAGCTACAGCTGATTAAAGGAATATGGACGTGGGAGCAATTACCTAACGAATGGACAGAAACAATAGTGCGTCCCATAGTAGATAAGGGAATAGCGTTGCTTAATGTAGTTTATAGAATGTTAGCTGTATATATCTACTACAAACAAACGGAGAGAACTTATCATTGGGGAATATGAATGTGATTTTAGATGAGGAAGAAGTACAACAGATCAAATATTTATATTAAGAGAAAAACAGGCGGGGAATTCCGAACACAGAAAACCGACTTTTGTAATGTTTACAGACTTCAAACAAGTATACGAGCGGGTAATTAGCAGAGAGCTCTATAAGGCACTGAGAGAGATGGGAATCTGAAAAAAATTGAAGATAACGTTTAAAATGATATTAAAAACGACTGAAGGATAAATAATAGGACGGCGGGGAAATTTGAAGTTAAGGAGGGCGTAAAGCAGGGAGACCCGCTATCGTCAATATTAATCAGTTTGCCCCTGGAAAAGATTATTAGGGATGCCGACATTTATAGATCGGGAATCATATATCACAAAAAACATCAATATCCAGTTTTTGCTGATCATTTGGTGATACTAACAAGAAATAAATAAGAGTTAAAGGATGTATGAAAAAAATTTGGAGAGAAGGCGCAGAAAATGGGGGTTCGTATCAACGAAGTAAAGACTAAGTATATAAGTCGGACAACAAATAATTCTTAACAACAACAACAGATAAAAATAAAACGTACAGATTTGAGGAAGTGGAAAGATATGCTTACCTAGGGACCCTTTACAAGAAAGAAATGAAAAAATAAATGAAAAAATCCAGAACTAAATAATTAGGGTCTATACAACATACGTCCTATAGTTACTTATGGTAGTGAACTTTGGACACGAAATAAAACAGAAGAACAAATGATAGCAGTCAGGGAGAGGAGGAATCTGCGTAAGATTTGATGACGAACTAAAACATCTTTAGAAGGAGCCTCATATCATAGGAGTAATAAAAGCGCAAAGACTACGATGATTGGAACATATACAAAAAATGCTTGGACACAGAACTCGACGAATATTATTATCGATTTCAATTGGTGACATAAGAAGACGAGGAAGACCAAAATCAAGATGGAACTGAGGAATATGAGAAGAATGAAGATGATGCATGAATATAGACAGAGAAGCCAGGAAATAAGAAGATATGGAAAGAAATAACGAAACAAGCCATGCAACTTTTATTTATTCATTCAAATTTTATAAGCATTCATGTAGTATGTGCTCCTAACGGACATTTGTGACAAAGTTTTCAGAAATTAAAAATTTGCATTTGTACCCTAGATACTATGTAATCTCAACAAGCTTTTGTAGATAATGATAGCAAGGACTGTGGCGTAGTATGGTAAACAACACATAAGTATCGGCAACCTCCGCACCACACAAGTTTAATTTATTATATAGTAATATAATAATTAGTCCGGGACGGCCGTTTCGAGGACACGAATGGTCCTCATCATCAACCGGTGACCGAATGATGTCACCGGTTTATGTCCTCATAAAATTACAAAAATTGTTTCATCAACCATAATTCCAAGAATCTGATAATTTATCTTTCACAGTAATGAGCGCATTAATCTTGTAGCTCCATTGACCAGTTTTTTGATTGCGGATTCGGCAAATGTATCAGAGTCTCACAGGACGTTGCTTATGAGATGATATCATTTAATATGTTTTAATTAAGTAAAACTGAAAATAATATATATGTTTTAACTAATATCTTAGATATTTCTAATTAGGACACTTTTTTTTCAAAAAAATGTGAGGTTCAAGGTAGCTTCTTGTCCATTGAAAAAATTAGGCGATATAATTTTTATAGAACAGGTATAATGAGTGGAATGCTTTAAAAAATCGTGGCTTACTTTCATGTCTTGTTTTTATACCCAAAGATCCTTTTCTACGGACATATATACTTTGAATAAAATTAATTTTGAACATAATTACATAATACGTTGCCTTTAGAATATTATTCAAGTTTCTGCCAGCCTTAAACATGATTTCACGTTGAGTAATTCGCTAAATGAATAAAGAAGATGTGATAACATTATTTTTAAAGTGTATAGAAATATTGTATAAGTTATTCATATCAGTAGACCTGATATTGTTCGAACTCGAACACGGAACAATCTATTCAAAGAACAGGTTAGCTGTCGAACTAATAATTTTAAAATATATTAAGTACGCTCACTCACTTGCACACAACGCGCAATGACAAATAAATGACATTTATCTGTTTTTCTTGTTTGCCATGCCAAAATGTAAATTATTTACGTCCGTTTTGGTACACGTTTATACAGAGGAACGTAGGCCCAGATCTAATTTATATGATTTATGAATTGTATTGTATTTAAATTAATTATGATATTATTTCAACGATTAATTGTTTTTCTTTATTTAACACGTAGAGATTAAAATTTTGCATAGAAACATGAGGAAATTCCTGTTATCACTTTAACGAGATTATTCTGTCCTTTTACTGCGTATAGATATATGCTGGACAACTAAATTTTCAAGAGGATTAACTGTTTCGTAATAAAGTTAAAACCTCGTCGCTACTTAGGTAGTTAATAAATCCAGTTCAAGAAATCTGTCACTTTATCTAGTCAATTAATGAGAGGTATCGAATAAAATGCCAATATATGGGCGGAGGGCTCGAAAACTGATTGAATTCTAGGTGTAAATGGTGTTGATTAGTAACATATGCATTCGTATCAAAGATAATTAAAAAAACGCGGGTAGTCAAAACTGTACTGTTTAGTTCCATGAGACAATTAGTACAGACGCTCGTTTCTCCTTCACACCAGAGCCGTCATCTTCGGTGCTTCGTAGAAATTATAATAAAATATTATAAGTTAATTAAAGAACGAAGAATAAATACCAGCTTAAAGTTATAACTTATACAAAGACTACCGCATTACGTTCTTTGTGGCATGATGGAACTAGCCAACGGACATACGCGCACCCCACCTTAATGCGATAATGCACTATTTATAAGATACTTATCCGCCTAAATAATGTTATCACGTTGTATTTTAAGTCTGTAAATTCCCGAATAAACTTATTTACTTCATCTGCAAGTGATCGATTTTTAAGCCCATATACGTTCAACATAATTAATTAGCAATGCTAAAGCGCCGGTGTCTAATAGCACAGTGCATTGCTAACACACGTTTGACAACTATTGTGAATAATTGTAGCCATTCGAAAATGGACACAAATAAAAAAGAATCATATCGTAGAAAATATAGTTTCAATAGAAAAAAAATATGCGAGAAAATGTATCGAATTATTTAGCCAGTCTTTAAATTTATTCATATTTCTAAATTATGCCCAGCGAAATTTAATCCACAAAAAAAAATAGTAATGATGAAAGCTGAATCAGAAGAGCCTCATCATGCAGCATTTTTTACCAAAAAACGTATATTATTAGTATAGACTATTGGGGATCATTGGGGAAATAGCGGATTTTGAAACTAAATACGGAATGGGAAACATTACAATCCGATTGAAGGATGCTAATTAAACTCATTATTTTTTTTAATTAATAATTGATAACTTTTATTAAGTAATAATTAATAATTAAAGCCTCAACTTATAAAAGAAAGATCAAAAACATTTGCTGGTAACACAAAGTTACAAACGGAAAAAGAAAAGCTTCCCTTAGAACATTCCATGGACAATAGCGAATGCTAGACCTTATAATTCCTATGGTAGTTGATGACATTCTCTCATCAGAAATAATGTCATTTTGCTTATTTTAGATAAAACAGCCTGTATATTGTTTCATTTTCTGATAGCATTCTTGTGAAAATGGATTTTAATGAATTGACGCTTCATTGACGCGGAATGGAGAATAAATAACTGGGAAAGAGTTTAAGTTACAAGCAAGGTGAAAATTTGTGAATTTGTAGTCAGTACATTGCACTACTGAACAAAGTAAAAAAATCGTGAAAATAATGATACATGGTGATCGTATTAACCAATAAAATGCAATAACTCACTTGTTTTAAGAACACCATGTATTATCAGCGTATATGATTTATCTGACTGTTCTTTATAAGAGTTAAATTAACACTTAATTTTAGATATATAGTAACTACGCAATTAAATAAGTAAGAAAAGTACACCTATTTGAAATAAGAACATAACAAGCAAACAAATTGAAATAAAAGAAATTATACTTTTCGATAAAAGCGTTCAGATCTTCCGTTGTCAAATAAGGGTGTGGAATGGATAATTTGGGTATTCTAAAAAGAATTTTTAAATTAGAAGTGGATGATAGGAATTTTGAACACATTTGATAGAATTTTGTTTATTTGCTTATATTCTTATTTAAATATTTTTCCGTTTGTTGCTTCTGTCCAAATTTTTGCCTAACATGAAAAAAGTTCATATAACTTATAAACTAGCAGAAATAGATATAGGGAATATCAATTAAGAGAGAATAATATAATATACATGGTGTTCCATTGAAAATAGTGCATCTTATTGGTTAATATAATGAGCTTTTGTATCGCCTACTCTTTAACTTTGTATAGTAATACAACGTACTGACTTCATATTCAGAAAATTGTAATCTTGTAATTTAAACACTTTCTCAGTTATTAACTTTCCACTCCGCTGTCAATAAAGCGTCAAAACTCATTAAAATTCGTTTACCTCAAAAGCGGTCAAGATAGAATAATGTGTGCTATCAGAAAGTGACAAAAAACATACAGGATGTTCTGTTTAAAATAAGCAAGGTGACATTTGTTTCTGATATAACAGGAAGTAATTCAGAGTTGCAAATATTTCTATTTGAAAGGCCAGTATCGAAAATCCCCGAAGACAAATTTTCAACATTCAGCTAGTATTAATTTCTAGTATCCGGCTAACCGATGGTTTAAACGTCACACAGTGTATATGCCGAACGTTTATTCTATATAAGGACTCTAAGATTTACAGTGCTTTCCAATATTGAAAATGTAAAAATCAATATTGTAAAATTCCATTGCAACAGAAACAAAATAGGAATTTTTCTTCCAAACGAATTTATTTATTTCAAGATCAATAGGAAAGTTCCCACAACCGTAAATATTTACTTGTTTGCACACTGCATACTTATTATGTTACTGTTTCTGCTTACACAGAAAAAATAACTTCCTCAATTGTGGCAAGCGCCACTACAAATACGACGCCGATAATTTATAGCAATTGGTGCAACTCGGAACTTCGAAACCGAAAGCTGAGTACAAAAAAGAATGAAAAGAAGTTTTTCGTTGCGACATACGCTAGCGAATAACCAGTATTCGTTCTAAGGCAGGAAACATTTGGTCCATGCATTTAAGTAGGCTTCGATAGTGAAACCGACTGTAGAGATAAATGATGATTTACTTGAAAATTCACTAATTTCCTATTATTTATTTTGAGATAGGAAAGTAACAACTCTACGATAGGGCGTAATGTAATGCAATATTATAATGATTTGTCCAATATGCAATTGTATAGACATATGGTTAGAATAAAAAAAATATTAGAGATCTATTATATCGTTTTTTATTATTCGATTTTGAAAATATATACTAAAGATATATAAGCAGTTTTACGTTTTATACAGAAGAAAAATTTTTTTTTTGATTTTTTAAAAACTAACATGTACAAACTTAGTGACTTTTTAGTTTAACTTCCGATACAATTAAAAACATGAACACCGAGAAAAAATATGTTCTTAAAAAACTACTGTCTTACACTAGAAACTCTTTACGTAGTACTAAAAGAAAAGTACTATTCGTCTTCATCTTTTTACATTTCAGCCCCTCCGTGCAACTACCTCTATTACATTCACTAACTTTTCTTTTTTGGAGAAGGAGGAGAGTATTACATAGTTTAAGTTGTTTAGCCAAAAACTATTTTGTATTATTCGTTTCCATTCCACTGAACAACAAATGTCAACAGTTTCGGGCAAGAACCAGACAGCTCCGGGAGCTACCTTGTTCTTATAGAAAACAAAAAGTCGGCAGCTCCAAGTAAATAGCTACCGTCCATATTTTCAACAGCAGCTATATCTAATAAAAAAACAATTTTGACAAATAGTTGAGCTATCTGGCACCAATCACATGTGTAGAGCTTGTAACAGTTGAAAGCTCAGAGAATGAAAAAGGATAACTTTAGATTCTCCGAGAAAATGAGAAATCTTGAACAACTTGCATGGTACTTTGTTTTTAATAAAAAAACAGAACATTGCAGAAATGCGATCAGATGTAACGATATCAAATTGCATAGTCTATGAACGGTAGCTTTGTTAAAAGCAGAGTACACAGATTCAATATGAAGTCTCTCCTCCATGTTATTCTGGAATTACATGGATTCTAGCGGCTTGCCTAGTGTTACTTTAGCACATATTGATTGGTACTTAGAGATGTCAGTGTGGTCACTAAATTTGCATTATGATAGATATTAAGTTGTAAAGTTTGTCGTATATATAGTGTGATTGATATGAAAATATTAATAATACGTTTTTTCAATCTTATAAATATTAAAAACTTAAACTTTATTAAGGATTAAAATTTTGTAAGTGTAATTGTGAAGTATTATTTGTGATATAAACGCAGGTATATACAAGTGATACCTAATGAATCCAAATCAAAATTTGTTAATTCTCATTCAACAGTGACATTGTGATAAAGACGTCGCGTTGTGAAAGATTGACATTAAACAACGTTAAAATTAAAACAAAAACTAGCTGACTACCAAGTAAATGTTACCGAACTGGTTTTTATTGCCGCAGATATATTGAAAAACTGTGTCCATTGACTTCCTCGAGAGACACGAATATTATCCATAAACATTTTATTTGAATTAAAAGCTGCAAATTGAATATTATTTCTAACGCGAATTTATAGAAGCTAATTCCCCACATCTACCCTCCTACCATTTCATTTGAACCATTATTATTAGATTAATCAGAATTTCAAAAGGCTTAATATTTTTTAGAATCTAAAGTTAAAAAATCAACATCCACCAGAGTTTATTTAAATGGTAATCGCTACACACTGTGTTAAAGAAATCAAACATCCATGAAAGCTCCTACGAAACTAATAATTGGAATTAAACTGAAGCTTAATCCGAATTATTAGTTTCTATTATTTAGCCTGAAGGCTAAATAACAGATTTTAATTATGCTTGTTATTGCATAAATTGCCTGCAGATTTTATCACAAAATTCGTGGTAGCATGAGCTTATGTACTTAAACCTTCTGTATACTTTTCAGAATTTATGCTTGATGCTATTTAATATAAGTCATGATTTCTGTGCCTACTTCCTAGAATAACAGAAACACCTAGCATAAACAGAGATACATAATTTACTACAGAATTTCTCCGCGTATATTCCGCGATGATCTGATTTTTTTTTTAACAAGAATGTAATAGATTACTGGAACGACACAATGATAAATTTATGCATATCCTTCACAAAGTCAACGCCGAAACTATTTGTACGTAGATAAAAGGCGTTCGGAATAATAATCGGGACACCTATGACTATGTCCAGCTTCTGGTGTTTATTGATGTCATGAAGATGTCTCGACAGCTCGTAGCCGTTACATAACAATGTAATAGATCGTTCTGACTCTTTTTTTCCTTTTTGGAAAAACGTTGGGCGTTGTTCGTATGCAGAGGTTCACGGACGGATTCCGGACTTGGCCTTGTCTTCAGATGTTGGCATATTAGTCGTAGTCGTTCCTATTATTACAATCATATTCGCAACAACATTAGATTTCATTACCCCACCTTGACTTGCTAATCAATATTGCACTGCGAATTTTAGTATAAAAAGTCGGTCACTTTGCCGTACAAGACATAGTTTGATCAGTGATCGACATCAATTCATCTAATCAAAATGTTCAAAGTGGTAAGAATATCTAACTATAGTTATTTTTTATTTATTTAGCTAACAATTAAATTGGATGTATTTTCGTACCATTTTTTCCACATATAGGTTACATTACAAACGTGTTTTTCGTTTTCAGCTTTTCATTGCCGCCCTTTTGGCCTTTGCCGCTGCCACTCCAGAACCGGAGCCAAAAGCTAAGCCAGCAGTCATAACCGCCTACTCTGCTCCATATGTCGCTCCATACGCTTATTCTGCTTACTCTGCTTTCCCATATTCTTACCCATACGCCTACTCTCCTTACCGTGCGCCCATAGTAGTTGCGTGAGATGGATTCCTGATTTAACTCCAAAAATGTGGAAAATTAATAATGGTGGTTATAATATGAAAAATTGAATCTCTGTACAATTACAATAAATCTAAATTATAAATATTCCATGTTTGATTTACTTACTTACACTTACCTCAAATTTTTGTTATAAATGAAACCTTTACAAATTCAGAGCATTTCCTATGCTTTGCTTTCTACATAACATCAATATTAATAATGTCAAGCAAAAAGAACTATTTACAAAAAATCTGAAGGAGTTTATGACAATTTGCAATCTATAGACAAAATCTAAAATATTGGAAACAATATGTGTTTAAAATATGAAAAATCATAGATACGTAGTTAAAGAAAAGAAATAGGTTCAATTTATTCTCGATCAAAAGCTCCTGCAAAGCTTAAAGTTAATACTAATTAACTTACTTACGCTGGTATTAAGTAAAGGTAGTGAAAAGTATAACGAGTTGGACAGAAATGAGATAAGATAAAAGTTGGATTTGGTTCATTTGTGGTTCAAGATGTGTGCCTTCTGCAACAGACTCATGCCGTTGTTTTATAGGTAAGTAACAGAACGTTCTAAAATAGGCATTCTTCGATAATTTTGGTGAATAATCCAATGCGATTTCAATTGTTAATCAGCTGTATTATTTTCGTTTATATACAGCGTGTCCCCCTACTGTGGGAGTGGCAATCCCTACCCTGAGAAATTTAAAAAATTATTCGGAAGCAAAATTCTGCACAATATAAAATTATATTGTTTGTATTGGATGCAACCCCTCAGTTCTACTTATACTTTTCTAGCCTAGTTTCTGAGATAATTTAGATCATTTCGGGATTCCTTCTTTAAGGGGCGATATCTTAAACCCAATGATGGAGCAATGGTTCAAACGTTATTCGATTAAGAATATCGTGCAGTTTTCGCCAATATATCAACAAGAGATGTATATTGCAGTGTTATATATGTTGGAAAACAGCATAGAATCAGTGTTTGAGTTGCATCCTTACATTGTGTTGCATAATATCGCTTATAAA
Organism: Oryctes borbonicus; assembly: GCA_902654985.2. NCBI lineage: Eukaryota > Metazoa > Arthropoda > Insecta > Coleoptera > Scarabaeidae > Oryctes > Oryctes borbonicus. The sequence continues at coordinate 6,285,506 of LR736857.1, forward strand.
ATAAGGGTTTCCGTTTGTGTTTGTGTCATCAGTGTATTTTTGGAAATGTAAAATTAAAATACAATCATTATCGCGATTAAATAAAGGACTGACTTTGGTTGTACTTCCAGTCTGAAGGTGTGTATTACAAGAATTCTACTTGGATTTTGAAGTTCGAGTCACGTATGGTGGCTGGAGAAAGCTGAATACCAGAAAGAATCACATAAATATGTCGGAATATCGCTGTATCAGGTTAGTCTCGTTTTAATACTCACTTAAAATTCCATATTTCGATTTCTTGAGATACCCCCAATTCCCACAAACCCTAAATTTAATTAAGTAATTTCGGAAATTAAATATTTCCAATTTTTGCCCTTGCATATAATATTACAATATGTATCCGTTTCTATGCATCGACATCGTTGCCATGTTTGATTAATATTGTTAACATTTGTTTTAATAGAACGCCTGCGAATATTATTAGAATCTCATAGATCATAGAAAAACTATTCAAAAATGTTCTTTATAAACATTTTCTTATACCTGAAATGTGCCCGTTTCAGTAAATTAAATATGAAACTGTGCAGATAGGATTTTTGGTAAACTGCATAGAGTGTTGCGACGAAATACTGCAAACTTTTGTTTTTCCATTTTTGTCCATTAAAAAATTAAGGAGAGAAATTTTTTTACTTAGCCAATATTGCGCGATTTGTTAAAATTTTTTGTAAGTTCTTCTTTTCTGGTGTATGCGATCCTTTAAATAAATCTATCATTTCATGCCAAACTATAGTCAAGATTTGTCTTCTTATTTTCATTACGTATTATTTATGCGAGCTTGTTAATTGGCTGGATAACGTATGTATATAAGAAACCGACGGTCATTTCGAGTCAATATTGGATTAGTACCAAATAATTCTAATAACTATTTTTGCGGAAATAAACGTGGAGTGTATTTCGCCCTATATTTCAGCAAAAACTTTTTTGGATTTGGATTTCATATTTAATTTACCAAAGAAGGGCGTATTTTGGAGTGGATCATTGAGATGAAGTGCGTTAACTTTCATTATTTTAGATACTCCTGAAATATCCTGCACATTTGCAGAATTCGAATTAATTTTATTTATTATTCAAATTCTGACATTTTGATAATTTCCGTTGTTAATATGTATTTTGCTTGAAAAAGACTTCATTAATATTACTTTGTAGGGAGTAATGAAAGTCTCAATAATTTACGTTTTGGAAATATTTCTTGGAAAAACACCAAAAAGTCATACAACACACATTATATAGAATCCAGCAATATAAATTGACAACGTCAATCCGTAAGATCTGAAATGATCCTGGTTAAAACCAACCACAAGTATCAAGTTGTGGGATTGGCACTCCTAGGACAACGAATAAACGAGACATCAGATTTTTCGAAAACAAAGCATCTAGAAATTTAATTTTAACTAGAGATTAAAGCATTTATTTATTATTTTGCCTTAATTATTTTCAATAATTATTTCTAAAAGCTAAAGAAAATTGCTTTGGGAAGGAATTATCTTCCCCCACACTATAGGTGGATACGTTGTATATAAACACACATGCATGTGATTATTTTACTCAAATATTTCCAAGTGAATATTAACTTTAATTGTAGTTCAGTGCTAGTGTTATAAAGCGTCTTTGACTCATCGTATTCGCATCAAACGTAAATATCATTTTAAAAATTTCAGATGTCCAAAGATTATTTGACCAAACATGAACAAACGTTAAAAGCTTGGTTAATTGTAAGAATAGACATAGTCCTTTTCTAAGCAAAATGATTTAATTTGGGAAAACAAGCTTTCTTAATAACAAATCATTTAAATTTTCTCTTCTTTAAAATGAACCCTCGATTTCCAACAGATACTGAAGAAAATTTACTGAAAAAATTTACAGCGTGTATTTTTAAGAAAATGTAAGAAAAACAAAAGTCGAAATTTGTGAGTCACACTTTGGATTTGGAATCTCTAGATAGATGAGAACAACTTTTTCTTAAGACAAGTAGTGATACTTGGGCGTTTGAAATTTTTAAATGGTTTTTACGTATTGATGCGAATACGATGGCACAAATCTTTTGGAACATTTTTTGGTTTCTGATGATACAAACACTACAAACACTTTAAAACTTTTGGAAAATTAGCCGGACAAAAGTATTTGGTGAAACTAATTTACTTGATGTATTTTTCTTATTTTTATTTTTACATTGCTTCAGGAAGTTAACAGGAATTTCCCAAAACAAGTAGCGTTACAAATTTCAAGTTTTCTATGACACCAGTAGCACTGTACATTATATTACCATAATTTATAGTAATAGATCGTTTGAAATGCCATGAACTTAAATGAAGTGTATCAATGTCTTATCAATATTCGTAGACTGGCGATCGCATCTGAACGGCTGAAGCCCACGCGCGATGCATTAAACGGTACCTTTTTAAGAAATGGCAAACAATCAATCCTGTTACTGACAGTGTTGCATAAAGTAAGCAAATCATTTGCTTTTCTTTTATCTTTTAGGGATAATAAGTTATGTGCGTAAGCTAAATGTACAATTGAAATCGGTGATATTGAGGAATTTAAAATCTATAAGCTGAAATATATGAAATAGTGAAATCAAAAGTTATTATTCAAATACCACAGCGCTACCTGGTATATAATAGAAACTATAATTCGCTTTAGTTTGCATGCAGCTGCCTACCTAACCAATTTGAATATTGTGTTCATGTCTATACCTAGATGTTTGGTAAGTTGTATACGTAACATGCTTTAAGAACTACTTGTTTGAGTGATTTTAAAAGGAGCTTTAGAATGCGTATTTAGTAATTGGCATATTTAAATCATTTTTTAAATTATATAAGCTTACTTCTAATTAAGAGACTTATCGCAAATTATTAAAATTCTACAGTAAAACTTGCGTCTATGCGGAGTGATCGATAAATAGCGAACCAGGCACTTACCCTGTTATGTAACATAACGCACCCTTTTGAGAAAATCCTGTGGATGAAGGTTTTGTTCTTGCTACTATGAAAAATGTCTTCATTTGTATTTTTTTAAGACTATTTGAACGGATACTTGGTAACGCTGTTACTATTTCGTCATTAATTAACTTTTTAAACTTTTTCCTATTTTTTCTGCCTAAGCTGTCCATATTCTAAACAATCTTTAGTTAATCGAAGTACATCTTTAGACGGTGTTGGCTTGTCCGGGTATTTTCACCGAAACAGCGTACATTCTGCCTAAAATTCTTCCAGATTCTCCATAAATAGTCGACAAGTTCAAGTAATCCTGGTTTGCCACTTCAAAACGTGACATTTTCTTGTACGTATAAAGAAACGTGTATCGTGTATAAAGAAACTAGATTACGAAATTATAAATTTAAACCTATACCCTAAATCGGTGATCAACGTTCATGGTCTATTTTTGAACTTTTGAATACAATAAACATTAATTGTGGGCAATCCATTTAAGAAAATTAAATGTACGTTACTTCCGGTGAAACCAGAAGTTGAATAGACGTGCCGATATGTTTTTAAAAGTTAACGAATTAATTCTGCAAATTTACAAATTTTGAACCTGCCTAGTTTCTAATATACAGCTACCGTAAGCTCGTCCTGTGACACCTGCATATACGTTTGTTTTTAATCTGTTTAACAATGGTATTAATACGCTAAAAAAAAATACAAGGTGTTCAGCATTGAACTCCAAACATCACCAAATTTAAATACTAGCAAACTTATTTTGTTATTGTTACCATAATACGTCTTTTCTGTATCCACCGTATCCGTATAGAAACGTTATTTTTCTAACATTTTTGTATAACAATGCATATGTCTAATATTGATAGTAAAACGGTTAATTACAGTTAAACGTGCATTTGGAGCATGTAGTTCGTGGTTGCTGGTGTTTGGTTAACATGACAATAGTTAACGAAAGGTATTGATGTTACTATTGGTTCAACATACTGAGCCCTAGTGAACAAAATGTGAAAGAAATGGTGTACTCTGACCAATGATGTCTACAACCAAGAATAGTTGTCATTTTCATAAAAAAAAAAAAGATATTTTAACAAAAATTCGTACAGACTAACAAGAAATGATGGAAAGATAAATATATCAGGATAACTTTAGAAAAAAAAAATAATAATCGTTATTGTAATTTTTATTACAATAATTAGTGGCTACCTACTCACTTATCTGTCTACGCTGAACGTTCGATATTCCTTCCTTCCACCTCGATACGCTTATGCAATTATTTGTAAAAGCTGTTCAGCACACCATCTGTTGTACTTCGAAATGCTTACATTTCTAATTTCATACATAAATTACATGTATTAAAACACTTCTTGTAATTAATTTTGCAAGCTACTTAGGCTTAACATTTCGAAACAACAATGTCAGTATGTTTTGTTTACTGTTTTCATGGTAACTAAACCTCCCCAACACAAGGAGCCACTTTGAAGCAAGACGTATGCATCATTATACAATATTGTTGATACATATGAAATATAAATTTCCTCTATGGTGGATGCAGGTAAATTATATGGTGTCGTTTAAAATAAGTTTCTGGTGTTTGGCGTTCAATATTGAAGATCCTGTACATTTCGAAGACATTACTAGATGGAGTCAAGTCTGCAACTAGTCTCGTAAAAATATGCATTTCGGACTTTTTGAAAGAAAGCCGGTTATTATGCCACATTTTTAAATGCAACTTTAACTGTGGTACCTACATAGGCAATACAAAGGCTTCAGCTACATGTTTTTGGTAAAATCGGACTCGGAGAACCGATTCCGTCCACTCTTATTTACCTACCTTGTTTATTTTTCGAATTACACCCTGAAAAAGGCTAAAGATAGGGATCAAAGTTTCCCATCATTCTAAAACTTGTAGCTTGCTTGCCGTAAGAGAGAGAAAATCGGGGTTAACTTTTAATGGATCCAACGTATCGAAATCTATACTTGAAGCTGTTAATTGAAGAGATATAGGAAAATTAAGAAATTGGGAATTCGGACGATTTGACGATATAGCGACTTACACACAATACAAAGGCTTCAGTTGTGATAAACTGCTTAAAACCTGATAAGCAAGCTATGATAGCCTCTCAATAAATTAAATATCAGATAAACAGTAACTATATACCCAGTAGTAATTTTCTTAATTTCGCGGATTTAAATTGAGAGTTGCGGCGACAAAGGACACATTTGCCTGCAGTTAACTGACTAGTAATTTAATTCACTCGCGAAATTAAAGAACGCTATGCAGATAATATTGGTTATAGATCAATTATTCTATTAATAACATGCGACTAAATTTCAAATTTGGAAATTTAAGAATTTAAATTCAACTCAAAGAAAAAAGCTACCAACAACAATTGAATAAAAACATTGAGTAGATGTGTCGGATGAAGTTACACAGGCTGCTTTAGAAAGTATGGTAAATACTTTGGAAGGAAGTAGTAGGAACTATTTTGAATGATAGAGATTCTATAAACATATGTTTAATTCTCAATAGTTACGAAATTACAGCTACTTATAATATTTACTATGTGCAATGCGATGAAGTAATTGGTGTTTCCTTTTTATTTTTTGATCTGGTTCGTACCTATTTTTTTTCAATAGCATTGATGTTGCTAAAGAAATTATATTGATAAGGAAAGTAAAACATTAAGTGAATTTTCGATAGAAATGTGATATTGTGTAATAAATGTTAAAAAAGATGACTGCGGTTTTTTTAAGGCATTTAAGTTATCCTTCCGATTTAGCGCGTTTCATATGAAAGAGGAAAGCCTCACTTACTCTCTGAAGTGTGTTGTAATAATACGTAGTAGCATGTTAAAGTGTCATTCCTTCAAGATAATTTATGCAATCGCATTTGCATACAATACCATACCAAAAAGGGCACATCCAAACAAATAAATTGATACATTAACCTCATTCCATCGGCTTTTATTGGCGTAGAATTTCACTTTTATACCTCAATGTAGGGTTGATTAAAATTGGGCCACGCACTAGTGCCCCAGTTTATTCGAAAGCGATACCGTGCAGTCCCCATGCTATCCGGCATTTGTCCTTTCTTAACTTATATAAATAGCGAAGAGGAAGCATTCGACAATGACTTGAACGATTATCATTACTGAACCATTTTGCTAAATATAAACCGGAGGAGAGAGTTTGATCGATATGCAGGCTGCAACAAAACATCTCCGTCATATTGTGCTGGGCGAAAAAAGCCTCAGTTTCTGTTGGCTAATGCAGCAGGACATATCTTGATATACGTGAAAGTATCTAACTAGTTTGATTCTATTCATCTTTACTATTAGCGTTAAGCAAAATGACGTTGTCTAAATACGATTATTATTGGTGGGATTACGATAAAAAATGTGAGTAACTATTTACTACACGAATTTTTCAATTTTACCAAATTCATGGCACATACTTGTTTTATGGCACAAGAGAAATTAATGTTTTGATTTTTATAATTTGATGTTGTTAAGATTAATTTTATAAACGAAATGTTAAAGCGAAAGTACCAGCAATTTTAAAAGAAATGGAAAATAAGCAAGTACAACAAAATCTCTGTGGGTATAAGGATTTTTTTAATTATGCAAGAGATGGTAGCTTTGAACATTCTTTTTGGATTATTGGAGACAATTATGTTGTTTATCACGTTTTATACATGGTTTGTAGGAGTTGCTGCCTAAAATACAATAATATGCAACTACCATCAATATGTTTGAAAAAGTCACGATTAGCGAAGATGTAATTACTTCAGTGACCAATACCATTCTCAAGTTCGTTTATAAGTTGTAAAGTAAATTGAAGTAAAATTTCTTCTTTGCGCTTTAAAAAAGTTACGTTAATTGTTAATTCTTTTAGTTGCATTCAATCATTTTTCTCAAGTTACCAACAAGACGGATTAAAGATACCAGAAGTACTGCTTGACTTCCCATATTTATAATTCACTTCCTTCTTCATGCAGGTCATAATATACTCTGCTTTTACTTCATTCCAATTAGCGACAACAAAGTGATTCACCAATCGAATATAAATATAAATACTTTGCTTCATTTAAATCGATAACAATACACACATAAGGGCTTTGCTCGGAATTTGTTCGTTCTCAAAGCTTTCCTGAAATAATGGCCTGAAATAAACGTGTTAGTCTGCAATCTCTTCATAGTTAAAATATATTTCGTATCTCCAAATTTACATAACCATTTGTCCACTGGTTTTATAATTTCAATTAGCGGATTAGCTACTGCTTTTGAAAGAATTGGCATTTTTGAGCCCTACAACGCATAGTAACTGTGGAAATTTATGATGTTTAAAAAGGAATTTACAATGGCTTCTGTTCAGTTACATTAAACATACATCTTTTGGAAAGTTATTAAATTTCTTTGGCTAAGCATCTCTCTGATGATTTTAAAATGTGAGTCTCAACCTAATAATTATAACGATAAAGTTAGACATTTTAGCATATTTATATCTTCATATTTCATTGGCGTACACAGTTCAATAAACCCTGCTTACCCGAAAATATAAAATAATATATGTAACTAAGTATTTTGAAGGGGAATTCAGATCTTTTTGTTATTCTTTAAAATACCTTTCCCCTTACCAGTACGCCTCATTTTATTTGTATTATGTGCTTTTTCCATTGTATGTTAAGATAAAATGCGATTATCTATTTGATCTTTTAATCAATTTTTCCTTTTACTCCTACTTGTACCACCTTTTCGATATTTCTACATTTCACCTATACCGAATTTTGTCTTACTTGTTACTGCAAATATAACTACGAGCGTCTCTTTCTCTCGAACCTGCGTCTTTAGAATTTATTTATTCTGCAGCTTTGATGCAATCCCTGTTTCGCAACGTGTCGCTTAGATAAATCGCTTGAATCAGAATAAGCTCTACCGCGCTTGTCCCATCCAACAAATTCATCCTCCGTTCGCCTTTTTCAATGTGGGATTTCAGTTTTGTTGCTTCTCGTTCCCATATACTTAACGGAAACTTATTTGAACTGCGTTCACAAGCAGCACCTCTTCAAGTAATCTCAACAACACGAAGTAATACTTAATTACATCAATAGTTTTATTAAAGGTTTTCAGCTTATGTTACAATAAAACCCAATAACATTTATCAATTGTTTCATTAACAAAATAATCTCCTTCATAATTGCAAAGAATTATTTTTCACTAAATCTACCTTATTCTAAATTTTATGTAGTCCATGTACTAATAACTCTTATGTTATATGCATTCACTATTCCATTTAACATTTTCTATACTTCCACGCTTAAATCTGTTATACCAACATGACTTCCAGAATTATAGAATTATTCATATTTTAAACCACTTACAACAGCATTAAAGGACACACCACAGCATATTCCAACCGCTACTATTCCAACGGATTTTTGTACGATAAATATACAAAATCTCCATCTTTTTAATTTTCAATATTTTATTAACTCCATCGAAACATTTATTGGGCATCCGTAGATTGAGGCTATAGCGCGTACCAATCTCCGTAAGCAGTATATGTCTTACCAGTTCGCGGTTAACACAATTAAAGGAGAAGAATGGACAGTAATTAAAATAAAAATGTATGCTAAAATTTTGTGGAAAACATTAAAATATATCCGGTGGTGGAGATAGTTATGTTGTCAAATATTTATTAAATTGGATGTACCGAAACAATAAGGTTTTGTGGTATTGCGTATTAAAAAAGAGAGCTTAAAACAAGAATTCCTTAAACAATTGCTAATATTGACTAACTATATCTTAGTGATTTTGAATAAATAAAGTAGCCAATAATTCACTAGTCGGGTAAAATAACGTATAACCCACTAGTGTGTTATATAGAGAGATCCAAAAAGATCGTTCTTTTTATAATTGTCGTACCTAATAATTCTTGTCTTATGACTTACTTATTTTGTTTCCAGGATTTTGTTTTTTCTTAGTTTCATGTACAAAAAAAGCTTTTCTAAAAGCTGCAAATATAAAGGTTCTTATTTAGTGTAAGTAAGCATAAATAATAGAATATTACAAATATTTCACATACTAGTTTTTTTTAGGTTCGGTATAAAATGCCCTACACCATGCATCACAAAAAATTCGTTTTTGAATCATATTTCCGAAATGGGCGAGGGAATGATAATGGACGTCGGTTTATTCTGTGAACTTTCGTATTAATTTCCCAGATTGTCAGAGCTTGACGATGATACATTAAATAAGCATATTATCGAATTGCCAAATGTTTTCAGGAGACAGGAAGTGCTTCTAAAGAAAAAAAACCCCGGTCACAGAACAGTTCTCACAAAAAGAACTGTTTAGAACATAGTTCTACTAAACCATTGCGTCAACTAGCGCAATAAGCAGATAAGGTTACAAGACTGCTAACTTCTAAAGGATACCTAATGTTTTTGTAAATGTAGAGGTTCATCTTATGGTTCTGAACTGAACGAGCTGTTAAAAGAAAACTGCACTTCCGTCCCTGTAAAATTTCGGTTATGCAGGAATTGTTACCGCCTGATCATGAAAGACGACTACAATGCTGTTATTGGTTTAATGCTGATTTAAGAAATAGTGATACCTTGGATATATAATTTTGCTCTGATGAAGCTTGGCTTCATTTGAAGGGATAGTCAATTCACAAAACTAAACGCACGAATATCCATAAAACACAATTACATCTTATCAAAGTTGGAATTACTCACTATGTCAAGGCAACGAATAATAAAATCTATTGTTTTTTGAGGAAACTCGAAATACTGAGCGTTATCGATGACAAATGTTACCACTATTCATTGGCGAATCACAGCTAAATAAATTGCAAGGTTGCGATAATGCGATAGCTCATAGGGCTCGACAGACATTTGATAGAATAATCGAAGCACAAATATGGCCCTATAGGTCACTATATCTTACCCTCTTACATTACTTTATGTTTAGATACTTGAAAAGTAAAGTGTACAGAAATCGATTGCATACGTTTGAAGACTTAAGAGATGCAATTATTTATGCGGTTCAAACTACATTTACAAAAGTCTTCGAAAGCATGGAAAGAAGAGTTGAAAAAAACGTTTATTGTTTATTAATTTATAGTTAAGTAAAAGCGATAAGAAACGTTAATTTGTTATAAATTTTACTGTAAGTATTGACATTTTCCATGATTTGTTCTGCAATAAACTTAATTCATTTGAAGTAAATATTAATGACTGTTCTATTATTATTAACAGGTGTTGGATAAAATTTTGTCTGGCACTCATGCGTTATATGCTATAATGCACTTGAGAAAAGTAACCCTTTTAACCCTTAACTTTCCTTTCACCTGTGTTATTTGTTATACAACGCAGTAGTACCACAAATAACTATTATTTTTTTAATTTTCAAAAACTACAAATATTTTAATACCTTTTATTGACGTAAATATTCATTAAAAGGTAAAATAATTACAAAATATATATATAAATTGTTTTTTTCTGTACATATGACATACGCCACAATTATGTGTATGGTCGAAGAACTTTATGTCCTTTTCCTCTTGCAAAATTATCAACCCTGTTTCTATCATACTGCCACTTGTTTGGTGGCGTGCAAACAAGTAAGTTTCTTTTTAGTATATTATTAGTGATTGGTATTTGATTCTCACAAAACCATTTGGTTTTCACTCCAGACTGCCATTGGAGCTTTTTCTGATTTCCTAAAGTGATAAGAAGCATTGTCAAAAATGTCTGCGGTATATTTGGAAGTAATTCGGAATCCATCTCATGACGAACATCAGCAGTGTTTTTCTTGCAAAACAAATGTGTATTCAGCATCGGGAGCAAAACCATTTATCACTGTGAGTTTAAACTAACGCAAAACAAGCTCCAAAGCCAGTGGGTGATTTCAAACCAATGTTTAGTCTTTGTAAATGAGCTAGCGGATAGTTTTGAATAGTGTCTGCATTTTTTATTTGCTGCGTGCCTTATGTTCACCCACAATTCAATTGTAAATATTATAGTTCTATCTGATGTCTCGTAAGCATTTGTGCCTCTACCAAATAATCATCTTATTCATTCCGTATCGGTTATTTTTTGCTACCGGTAGTCGGCCAACTATCGATATTTTTCGATAGTGTTATCGATAGTCTCCGTATCGATAATAATGTCGACAGTCCAATTGTAAATGTCCTCTAAAGAGAACTATTTTGATCTAAAAGGAAAATTTTTCAGTGTATTTGTACGTTACACAATACAATACTTAAAACTACATCTTAAAAAAATAATAAAACAAGTAGTGCTAGTTATAAAATCTATATAAGTTTGAATTTATTTAAAAAATTGTAATTTGCTTAAGTCTAGTTTAGGTATCGGTGTACCACCACACAATGGTTTCATTACAAAAGTAATTTAACCACGGAAATAAGTACTATTAATAATCATCGATAGTATTCGATAGTCGCTATCGAAACTGCCCACATTGCATCCAAATCCCGTTTGATGAAATCAGGGAAATAATCATTGACAACAGCACGAATTGTATTTAAAGTAGGTGGCAGATTCTGTATAAACGACCGCCAAATACATGCTTACGTGATCTCGTTACATATATGTATATGTAATCGATCATTTACTTGTATCCCTTACCTTTTTTCATGTTTTTTTTTATATATACAAATGTTTTTGCTGCTTCCCTTTAATATTATATATTTTGAACACTAAGCAACCTAAAGCTTTACTTGCTTCTTGAGAAGCAGCACTTATATTTATAGATTTCTTTAAAAAATTGAACACATTGGCAATCATCATTTTTCTTTACGACTAAATTTTTGTCTCATACGCCGTTTTCTGTCGACAAGCTTCATTACTGCCATAAAGACTACAACAAAATGTATAAGTTATCAGTACCAATATCATATTTTTAATCCGTATTTACACATACACGCACGATACAAATGTTCTAAACACAACAACTTATACAATTACAAACAGTTCAACTTAACGGAAGTAATACATCATAATATATATCATAGTGTTATTGAGCTTTTAAGGCTATCTTTTCAATTTAATATTCTTCATTATAGAATATTTCTATTCGTATTTATAAAAATAGAAACATTAATTTTTTCCTTCTACGATGTTCACCGTTGGTTCCAAATTAAGATCTCTAAACCAACCCATTCGGAATGGTTTAATGGAACTTTTTATCAAAATTAGCATACCACCCAAGTGGTATCAGCTTACAGGTATCATTTCCCACACATGCAGACCATTTCTATTTTTCTTGCGTTGGAATTGTGTAAATATGTATATTAAAACATTTTCCATAGTTAATTCTATTTATAAAGTTTTTATTGTTAAAAATATTCTTTAAACACCTGTAAACTTGTAAACCAATACCTAGGAAATTCATGTATAATGAGGCGAAAGGATCCGGATAACTTATGTAAATTATCATTTTATGCGAGCGACATTTCAAAACCCACGTATGTTAATGGTTCATCGGAGATATAAAAGAAAAAAGTTATTACGAATCCATCGAATATGCCTAATAAGATGGTAGACGATTAATTCGATAAAAAAAGAGAGATCATATATATTCATTTCATCTGTGTGATCCTCTAATATTATTTACGACTTTTGCGGTTTACATTACATAGCAGGTGTTAAATTTTTAGTGATTTAGAAAAATCTAAAAAATGTAAATGTTATGAATCTGCTAAATCTGCGAATAAAAGAGTAAAAATTATCTTTGTAATGTTAAAAAAAGGGGGACTAAATATTCAAACCGTAACATTGGTCATATAATTTAGATAACATATGATTTCTGTAGTCGTTGAAAATGTTAATTTCGAATCAAATATTCTTCATAAATTTAACAAGGCCATGAGACCTTGAGTAGCATCTAAAAAGATATGGATTTAAAATAAGATGAAGAAAAATAATCTCTGTATGTACAACTAAATAATGTAAGCAGTCGATATGGTCTCTTTACATCGAATTGATAACTGATGATCGATTGGAGATGAGGAGCACTTTATAAATACAATTTCCAAGGTATTAGTATTCATTAACCTTGAAATATACCATTTTCGCGGCGATGGTAATAAAAAAAATCCCGCATCGTTCAAATTTCTATTCTGATTTATAGCAGAAGATTTATTCGATACATAAATACATAATGTTAGATAATACATTTTTAAAATTTTGAAGCAATTACTTCGTTTGTAAAGAAAATAATCTGCACATTAGATATTGGAAAACATTTAACTTATGAGAGATAAATAACATAGAACAGAAACAGCATGGGCGTTGAAAACTATCTACTTACATAAGAAACAACATGAACTGATACTCTCAAATAGATTTCTCTAGTCGTTGGTTTTTGATATATTTGTGTTATGAAAGTTCAGATATTCTCATCTAGGCAAATTGCAAGTTCTTCTGTATATCCGCCTGTATAACTTTCTATTTTTAATTAGGTAATCAAGGGACCAATCTCCGAACTTTGAAACAGTTCCGGGAAATTGAAGAGCTTTCTCAATTTCAACGTTTTCAAACGTAAAGAGCATTTTATGAATACGCACTATAGAGATTTTGCTGGCCGTTATGTTGTAGAATATCCATTTAAATCAGAGAAACCAATATTTGGTGATTTACGATCGCCCACTTTATCGCGTTTTCATAAACCCGAATTTCGATTACCGAAAAACCCCGCTTTGCGTGATGAATGTAGTCAATCACTTTAAGAATACCTTGGATATTGGTCCCATCCAAAAGGCCAGTTCTTCGCTGATCGTTGTCCCTCATCATTGCGTCTTTAAAGATAGCAGTTCTACCACTAAAGTTGGCATTGTTTTTGATGCATTTACTCAAATCTCCCCGCACAGTTCTTTCAACGATAGTTTGTTTATTAGTCCCAAGCTTCAAAAAGACATAGCAGAAATTATTCCTAATTTTTGAACACACGCAATATATCCTCAGATATTCGTTTCTCCCGCTTATTGTAAATATCGGCATATTTTGTGGCGCAATTCTTCCGAAAAATCAATACAGCAGTACGAATTGATTACCGTCTCCGTATCTCGTAAGCAGTCACAAAACAATTGATTCTTGACGCTTTTATTATTTGTTGGAAGGGGTTTCCCATTTATACTCTTGGCTAAATATTCAATTCAACAACTATGGAAAGCTACGTATGATTGGGATTCTCAACTAGCTTCTAATTTTATCGACACATGGCAAAAACCTTATTGCAGAATTATTTATTTTAAGATCCATTCGCATTTCCCGTTTTACATTAAGCGAACGAAATCACTGTTGCCAATTAATCGGCTTTAGTGATGCTTCGAAATGTGGTTACGGCTATGAAATCTATTTATGATATAAAGATAATTTGGGTGTTGTACAAATTCACTCAGTAAAAGTAAAAACCAAAGAAGTTCCCCTCAAAGCGCTCTGAATACCTCGCCTCGAATTATGTGGCGCTTTGTTATTAGCACTGCAGTACCTCAAAACCAATATCTTTGTGATAATAATTTTGTGACTCAACAATGGTTCTTTCTTAGTTCCACCTCACAGTTTAAAATCTTTTGTAGCGAATAGAGCAGTTGAAACTTTAGAATCTACATACTCATCGTCTTGGTACCACATTCCTTCTAAAAGTAACTCCTCTGATTGTTCGTCCGGAGATATTTTGCCGCACGCAAGCACTGTTGCATCACTTGTTATAGTGGTCTGGTACTTGCTTTCTCCAAACTTCCGCATCGATCTGGCCAATCGATAAAGTTACCATTAGTGAAATACACTCTTTGCCTGAAATTAAATCAAACGTGACTGTGACACCAGCAGTCCCAGATACGTCTGAGATAGGGAAATGGATGAATACACTTTCCATGTTTTCAAGATTGTACTGTACGTACTGTAACCTACATTCTAATATTTATTAATAAATTGAAAAGCTCATTCCTATCGATTGAAACAAAATGTCCGATACTGATTCCAAAGAAAAGCCACTTGGCAAATTTAGTAATTGATTATTATTACAATAATTGCCTTCTTCTTGTAGGCACTAGAACATTTCGATACTTCTTACGATGATGTTTTTGGATAATTTCCGCTCTGGCATCAGAAAGCGTACTCGCTGCTTCATTCGGAACTCTTCCTTTTCAGTCATACATGGCCGATCTACCTACCACTCGTATTGAAACAGATTGTTTAACGCTTGGTTTTGCACACTGATTTCATTGACCTTTCAGCAAGTAACGCAACATTTTTGAAAACGCTGGTGGAGAGATTACCTTCAGGTGGTCATTTCTGATAATCGTACGATGCCTACTCAATTGCCCATAGTTGTAATTGAAGCACCACCCCTGGCAAAGACGATGTAATTGGAGCAGTTACGGTTCGTACTTCCAGCGACAGCTACATGCAACCTTCAGTTCATTTAGTGACACTTCCCTCAAAAAAGTGAATAGTTTCTCTCAACTCTAGATAATATACATATACTTGTAGTTATTCGTTAGTTTCGTTTAAGTATAAGCTGATATCATTTCCTTTTCCGAGGACCTCCTCACCTCTAAACTCACTACTGATTCCCTTTGCAGAGTGAAAGTATTTTAAGCAGCTTAAGGCTCAAATCCAACTTTCCTCATCGTTAGTTATAAGTTTCTTAGATTTGTCTTAGTTAAATTTTGGTGGAGGGAAATTGTTGGGTTCAGTTTCTTAATTAATTCAAAAATTCGTTTTGTGATATGAAATTAAAGAGGTTAGTGGATACAGTTTTGTTTTTGTTTTAAACATTACGCGTGATCCTTGCACACAACACACACAAAAGAGGGTCTTTCCGCAAGTAAATAGATGTGCGACATGTGCTTAGATCGGTCGCCTCTACAATGTAAACAGCCCCAAACTATTGTGCCACTACTTGCAGGAATTCCCCGATTTCCACCTCTGCAGATTCGGTGAGTGTAAGGATTACACTAACGAAGTTGGTATCACTCCTGGCAAGACCGGAAATGCACTTAATGTGCCGATAACACGAAGCTGGTGAAACTACACGAAGTCGACTTGATTTTTTTTCTATACTGCGAGATTTGCCTTGGGGTGTAGATAAATTTATTTTCTTTGAACCATCGCCTTCTATCTAAAAGCAATTTCATATTTAGCTAACACCGTCTACTCATCTGTGGGACCATATAACATATTTCAAAATTACAGGAAAGCAATATAATATCTGTTGTGGTTTCTGAGGTATTAAAGAAAGTGGAACCCTGTACTCTTTGACGAGGTCTGAAATCCAAAATCGAGCGATTAGGCTGTTAAACAAAATATGCGTTTTTGAAAGAAGAGAAAACTTTTCTTATTTACATTGCACAAATTCTAATTGCATTAATGAGATATTGTGACTTTATCACTTTACAACATCTCTTTCTTGATCAACGAAAAAATATTGAAAAAAGAAACAGGTTAAAGTTAGGAGATTCTGCCAATAAACTCCTTTCACTGGACATGTTGCGTTTCAGTAAAGCTATTTGATAAAACTGGCAATCCCAAAATAGAATTCTACGACCTTGCTCCAATTTTCCTCTCTTCATAATTTGCCTTCTTGTTAATATTTGATGCACGCACATGTCGATGGAAAACTTCCGTGTGTTACGTTCACCCTTACATAAGGTATAATCAATCAAAACACAACGCAATAATATGAGATTAATCAGAAGCTACAATTAGAAAACATAGGATTTTTAAAAATACGTCAATTTTTACTTTAAAACCAAGAAGGTGGTTTGCCGGAAGTACATAAAAAATGCATGACAAACACATCAAAATAAAATTACGTTGAAAAATAAATGCGATTTATTTTTGAATCTGTTGTTATATATTTACGCTACTCTGGATAATAGGGGCGCTATTACGAACCTGGTACGTCGCACCGTATAGAACCGGGCCTTTCTGATATTGAAACCGTATTCGCATCGATTGACAACCTGCGGAAACTTGTTACAGGAACAAGCATAGGAAGAATAAGCACCAATCGTAACAGAAAATTTTATTCAGCACTAACTGTTGCTCGTTTGTTTAAAAAGTTTCAGCTGGCCAATTTCCGTTTATTGTAATTCTGCACATGAGCTGTTTCATTCTTCAAAATAGCCTTCTGACGGGCTATCTACATAAATAGAAGACCAAGAAGTAATCTTATGCACATTAGTTTTCTTTAAAAGAAAAAAACAGAGATCTATTTTAGTAGTAACTTTATTTATTTTACTTATTTACATATTTTCCTTTACTACAACTTACTAACTACTGCAATCTCTCGACATTCCTTCATTACCTTTTTTATAGTGCCGGTGCTTCGCCAGATAATAGCGGTCGTTACTCGGACATGCGTTGGATGTCAGCGTCTGTCTTTTTGATGTCAATATCCTACATATTTCGGGGTAACGAAGAAAAATTAAATTATTGCATTGAAATTTTGGTTTCATAAATTACATTCATAGCTTACATCTAATTATAATCTAAAGTAAAACCAATGAATTCACACAATAATTTATACAATACAATAATACTGTAACCTGTTTCATACGATTGAATAAAAAGAAATGAGTTTATACAAAGCATTGCTAGATCTGGATAAATATAATAAAAAAAATATAGTAAATATGGCTAGAACAGATAAAAGTGTGAAGATAAGAGGGGAGCGGTCTAATAGTTTTTAAGTTAACGACGGATTACGCCAAAGAGATATCTTGTCGTACATTTTGTTTATAATTTTGTCTTAGAAAAGAAAGTGAGAGATGCCAATATACATAGAACCGGGCACATACTACATAAGAAACATCTCCATACTCCATATGTGCAAATAATATTGCAATAATCTCAAGTAAGCGAGAATTAGTAGATATAGTGAAAAGTCTAGAGAAGATCTGTCATGAAATCAGGACTTAAAATAAACTAGGAGAAAAGAAAATTTATGTACTGGACAGAAAAGAAAGAAAGGTAATAACTTTTGAACGCGGAAGCTGAGAGCAATGATGTCCAAGAATCCGGGATGTCAAGAGGAAATACGAGCGGGATTGTTCGCGGGGAATAAATGTCTAAATGCCTCGAAAAGATTTCTTTGCAGTAAACTTATTTCTAGAAATCGGAAAATTCGCATCTGTAAAACAGCTATTCATCCAGTTGTTGCAAGCGAAGTATGGGTTCTACTAGGTAAATATTAAATCGTTGGAAGAATGGGAACGAAGTCCTTAGAAATATTTTTGGAGGGAAGAAAACTGAAAGCACTTGGATAAGAACAGCAAATCAAACCTTTAAGGAGCTTTACAAAGAACTTAGCATTACAGCTGTAGTAAAAGCCCGAGAATAACACGAAACACTTAACGAACATCAACACAAATATTGCAAAGCAGTGTACACATTACAAATGGAAAAATAAGGGGGAAGAAAATCTAAAAATCTCAGATTAGAAACGGGAAGCTGGAAGTAAAGAAGAATTGAAATAAATTGTAAATGACGCTTTGGACCTTCTAGGTTCGCAGAGCTGCTGTATATTGTGCTGTAATAGATATATATCACCTGCCATGGTCATCTCTACTGATTACATTAGTGATCTAATAGACAATAATCTATTCATTTATTCATAGCCGGTGTAGAGAAATTGGTGTCAGGCATAATCTTGATCGTCTTGCCGCTAATCCTAGCGTAAAATAGAGCTACTTGAAATCGATATCGTAAGGTGATTGTTGCAATTGTATGCTTAAGGCCGCATTTGCATCTGTAACCGTGAACCTCTTAAGATGACAATCCCTGCGCTGCTGATATTGATCTACATTATAAAAAGTCACCCCTCGTGAACCTTCTTCAATCCATTAGATGCATGTTATAGTAATATATAGTTTACAATACAATGCTTTTTCCTTTCGCGCACAATTTTTAAGCAACTACAGATACTGAAGCTAATCTCGGAAACTTAGAGAAATAGCGAAAGCTAGGGTGCGACGAAGATTGAGTTGTCTTGATTTGTTCCTCCAAATAGGTCCTTTTATCTGAAATTTAACATCTCTCACCATTTGTGATCTTAATAGAGTCTGTTGACGACACCAATATATCATAATTTTATGTAGTAAAAGTCCAAATTAATCTATTCTTTAACAAATTACAAATGCAAGGAAAGATAGCACCTGTGGCTCTTCAAAAAGCAAACGTATATATTCGTCTGTATTGTGGATCTATAGATATTGGCGGATTTATTAATAGCTGGCTATTAATAAATCCGCCACGTTTCATGGAAGCTAGTGGCGATATCACCATATATTTTTTTAGAATTTATCAATTTACATACTATTAACATTGTATACATGATTGCTGAAGGCTCTTAAGAAATGTTTACGGTGAATACGACAGCTCCTAAACTTCTTAGCATCATTCAAATTTTATTTGAAGCTTAACTCGTAATGTAGGCAAAATGGTAAGCTATTACTGGTAAATTCCTTACGTACAATGTTATTCGAATGACATTGTAATATACATTAATTAATCAAGAAAACAGTGACATCCTTTACATTGGAGACTTATTAAACTTTGCCAGAACCAGAAATATGAATGAAACACGTTTTTGCAAGTAGACGCAAAAAGGTACATATAAAACGTACATTATGTATATTGAATTGATTTGAAAAAATATCATAAGAATCCTTGACATTCTGAAAAATGACATAATTTACACAATTTTATTTTAAAAATCTGTTAATTTAGAAATATATTTGATTTTTGTAGGTGTTAAGGTCAAAAGATACTTTGCTAATATATAAAAGTATTACGTTCATAAATTGACCACCAAATGTGATAATTTTGTTATAACTTAATTCCGTTTTTCTACATTTCAGATTGCTCATGCTGTTCACGATATGGTAGAAGCTACAGCTGGTGTTGCAGCACCTGTTCGTGCTATCTTTACTGTAGAACATGTAGACCTTGCAGCTGTTCGTGTTACAGATCCTGTCGTAGGCACTGTTGGATATGTAATCCATATCTTTAATTCAAACTCACACCAGAACGTCACTCATTTCACCAGTTGAAAAGTTATATGAGCAACTGAAAGATGACAAGTCACTTTGTAGACAAATTGAGGATTCCTCGGGAATTGCAACGAATTATCGTACGAAAGTTAAGCATGGTTTGCATTTACTTACACCCTTCGTATTTTGTGCATAATCTTCTGTACATAATTTCGCATATCTTTGATAATATAGCTGATATTGGTTACTAGAACCGATTGTTTCAATGTAAAATATTGAATTTAAAATTATAGCAATGGTGAGTTCGCAAATATTCTGCTAATTAAGGTCTATTACCTTTTTCAGAGCTCAATTAAAATGGAATAATATCCGATTTACTTCCATTTGTGTTTATTGAATATAAACGTGCAGAATATATGTGAATAAAGTCCGCCAACCATTTATGAATATAAAAAAATAGTATTGTCATTTTATCATATACAAATAATTACCGTTATTCAATATTATGATAAAATGATTCACATCATTTGTTCTATATGATTCCCAGTGGATAAATCTATGAGAAAATCAATATATTTACGAAAGTCAATACTGTGCAGGTATAAAATAAAATAAATGGAATATGGAAGCATATAAATATGCGTGATTTTTTTTGTATTTCTGATGTAAATATATGAAATCTCGCCGCGATAGGGAATCGACATCTTCCGCTTTCCGGACAGGCATCCTAATCAGTACGTCACGGGCGTCTATGTCAGTAACGGTCACGTTTTAACACCTAGTTGCATAAAATATTTAATTACGTTGGAAATACTTAGAAATCACGGATTTACACAATTCAGCCGCGGAAGTCAAAATATATGAATTAATTAGTCGATACAGGAAATTTATAAATTTTCCATTGGTTGCTTTTCCTCTGACTAACAATGTTCATTCCGATAACTAAAACTCCTCAGAATCGTGACGTTACGTAAATTTTATTTAAACAGTTAATACATTTAAAATTATTTTCTTGACATTTCTATGGAAGGTGCCATCTTTATCAAAAGATTTAACGGCCGGTTTCAAATTCACTTTAAATCTGAAGTGAACTTTAACCATCATGGTTAAAGGAAATTTTAAAATTTAAAGGCACTTTAATTTTATTATGAAATCGCCGAGAAAGATTGTCTAGAAGTCACAGCAATCATTATTAAAAATATTTTTATTTTTAGGGTATTCATGTAATAAGGAACTTAAAATTTTATTCATCTTTGTCACCATTCGTCTTTTTTAATGATATTTTGTTTTTTTTTGTTTGGCAAGTAAATAACTTAAAAATTTTTTTTTTAATAAGTTAAAAATATGTAAATTAGTTTAATTACCAAAAAAGACAAGATATTAATAAAAAAGAAAAGTAGTGTATCTATCTGCATTAGTGTATCTATCTTTTAGACATTTTTTTTGTTTTGATAAAAATATTCCATCAAAACGTTAAGGAAATAATTTTAAATGTATTAATTACTTAGACGAAATATAAGTAAAATGCCGCAATTCTAGAGTTTTACTTATTAGATTTAATTAGTTAGTGTACTTGCTAATGTAAGAATAATTTGTCCGTCGAAATATTATAGCAGATAGATAACAACTAGGTGTTAAAGTGTTAGTTCCTGGCATAGATTCCCATAATGTAATGGTTAACCTGTCCGGCAAGCGGAAAATTTCAGCTTCGGTTTCATACTAAGCCGAGATTTTTTCAAATATTTAATTACGTTACAATTTACCAAACATTAGGGATAAATAACGCTCTTGTTAACAAATAATATCTGGTTTTGATAAGATGATTTTATTTTACTGTCACTCGAGTTATGTAGATTAAAATTGCAACATTAAAGGGTATTAGATTGAAACAGAATCATTTTGTATTGTCCTTGAAGAATTAGGTAAATTCATTACTTTTAAAAAATAATTTGAAAGAAATGCCAGATAAATGGAATTTGAACTTCATACCACGTAATTATTGTTTCCGTTATGAGGGTTGCCTGTATATTTTTGTAATTTTTAGCTCGTGCGTGACTTTAAAAATAAATCACATGTACGGCCTAAAATAAATAGTTCCAGAATCACAGCTATTTTTACTTGGTTGCAACCCTGATATTTCTAGCTATTTGGTCAAACAAGTCGTTTAAAATTATTAAACAATGATTGGAAACTTGATACTTTTTATGCTTAAAACTAACTAACTATTTATACTAGATTACCAACAAGTTCGGATTGCTTGAAATCTATTTAAATATTTATGATGATTTAATTCAATGTATAAAAGATATTGATTTTCTATATCCACTGCTAAATGAAACTGGACTTTGTATTTCTAAGAAATACGATGATAATGCCAGTTGAAATCTGTACATATCTTTAAGAATTTATTTCACAAATGTTATAAAAAATATATGTATATCCAACTAAAAATAAATATTATAATATTAGTTGTTGAAGTTTTTAATATTAGAGTAGTAGTACTAGTGAAATGTAATGATCCACTTATAAGGACGAATAACATTTTCAACTGCATAATCAACAAAATAAAATTCCTTAAAATCAATTCTTATAATTAATCAATACAACAAGTAATCGGATTTTAAGACGTCTGTCAGTTACAAAACTCATATTATAGACTATTCTGCAGACGAATATGTTCGTCATAAAGTTTAAAGTTTTCAACGTGTATGAAGTTCATTGAAGATCCCCTTTCGCTAAGGTCTACCAGACATTTCTATTAATATCTTTGAATATCTCAGAACAAGCGTATTGTGGATATGACTCGAATTACAAGAATGTACTCCTTTCGAGTGTGTGCTAATTTTTTTACACAACTGGACGGCATTCATTGCTTTGGAATTTTGAATTCTTCAAGATTTTATTAACTATAAAATCCAGAGGCGACCGAAATTGCATAAAATGAACTTTTACTATTAGAGATGTTGCATAATATGCCGTTTGTCCTTGTCACCTCGTGCCGAAATATACGGTGTGCTTCTTTCATCCTCTTATATTTTGTAATTATGCAGCTATTAGATAAATGCACCAGAATCTACATTATCATTATTTAAATCTCTTTTACAACTAAGCGTTTACATACTTCAATTCAATTCAAACCGAAAGCTGCAGCCTTAGCTGCCTAAGAACTTTCATAATTTAGACAAAACAATTATTTCACCCAAAAATATCCATGCAAAAATGCAAAAGATATTAATTCAATGCACATAAGATCGAAATATATTATTTTAAACCAAAACCTAGACATATAAAAAGTTTGTAAAGGAAACAAACGACACGAAGCTCAGAAACTAATACAATATTGGTTTCAAGTTAGGAATTTGTAGGTAAACTACTACTTTTACTTTCACAATGTTAGGAATTAATGGGACAGAAACATTGCTATATTAAATTGCAAGAAGTGTTATTATTCATCACCCTTAGAACGTTTATTCTGTCAATTAAAATTGAAAAGGGCGCTAAACATGAACACTTCAAAAAAGATGCCTAAAAAGAATAACCAAAGATAGTGCCAATACACCTCATGGTATTGATAAAATCCCTCACGGCAAAGGCAATGTGGGGAAAGAAAGCACTAGGCAGAAACATGTTCGTTGGATGATGTTTTCTCTCCTCACATTGCTTCTGCTGTGAGTAATTCTATCAATACCATATTTGGTTCATTATTGGTATCATATTTGGTTATGTACTGTGTTTATAAAATGAATAATAAAAATATAAAAGTCGATGAAGATGTACATTGAGGCGTGGAAATCACAGTAAGTTTAAATATGGAACACATAGGTTCTATCATTACAAGATTATTGGAGGGTGACTTTTGCTTGATTTAGACCAGATTCAGAAAATACTGAATACTTATAGGAGTAAACCAACCAACCAAGAGATTTGACATTCCTAAAATTACACTGAAAATAAATTAACAATCAACAAAAGGAAGAACAATTAATAACATTGATCAATATTTAATCCCTAATCGTGTATTCTTAATGAAAAATTTTAGTGGATCACCTGAATAACAACATGCGGAGTGACAAGATTTATTAAGCCAAGTCCAGAAGATGTTAGAAATAGAGCACGAGGAAAATCCACTTCACCGAAAGATGACTGGTTTTAGTGTCTATGGTGCGAAAGGTGCTTGCTTGAACAGTGCTCAATCTACCAGTCAGCTGAGTTAAGCCTTGCAGAACCAACATCAGTAGAAAGAGAAAGTGGTTTATCTCTCCCGCCCCAATGGGTATCGACAGCTAGATTAAAGCAAAAATCATTATTTTCGTTCCTTAAATGTTACTTAGCGGTTTTATGTTTTCTAAGTATTTTCTGCTTTGTTGTTAACAAATTATATCTCAAGTTTTTTCTTTACTTCATTATATTTCTAGGGAAAGCCACTCTGTAGTTGCATTGCAGTTATTTCTTCTACTTCATACTTTTACACTTTTGGTGGAGGAGCATACAATAATGCTGGTTAAGCTACTTATCCTTAATGTCGGTTCCTTCTTCTTACTCTCATGATTACACTGTTTGATCTAAATACATATAGGTCATAGTCTGTATATTTTGTTGAAAAAAATAACAGAAACAATTTATTATTGGAATAATAATTAAAAAAATCAAGTAACATGTTTGCAAAATGTGCAGCACAACTAGTTTAAAAGATACACTTTCATTCCGTTTCAATATTTCACCCTGTATTTTGTTTAAGCATTTAGGATGGGCGTTGCATTTAATTAATAATGCAGAAATTTTATTAGACATAAGGCCGTTGTTTATGGTATGTTTTTGGTGATCCAAATATATACATAACTTTCTTTGGAGACGATTGTCCACAACTTTCACGTTCATACATAATTATCTTAATTATTTCGTTAATATAAATAATATAATAAAAATAAAATTATCATGTTTAAGTAAAGAACAGGATTCGTGCGAAAATTAAATGAATAATTCACCGATTAACTTTCCAAATGTTGGATTTTTTTCATTCACATTAGCACCTGTCGATTGAACGGAGAAAAAAATCCCCATAAATTGTATAAGTATATATAAAGGCAATTTTGTTGGATATGAACACAGTTGCGTATTGTTAACTGAGGTGGTGATAACTGACAAAAAAAAATGTTGAAATTTGTAAGTACTAAGCCTAGAGCTAACACAGCATTAAGGGTAAAAATGTATAAAATGAATTGATGTCCTTTGTTCAGATTGCTAATTTAGTTCAAAATTTCATCAAGTAGTTTGTTTTGTTGTAACAGGTATTGCATTTAGGAAGAATTGTTCTGATTCGTAGAGTAGTTACCGGCAATTAAATTTTCTTAAATTTTTAATTTTTATTTTGATCTTAAAATTAGCATTGCTACATATACTATTTTCGTCTGATGTCTTTTTATTTATAGTTAACATGTGGAGCAAGACGTGTAAACTTGTATCCTAGAAGCTTTATTAAAGCAATGCTAAACACTTTATCGATATTTAATATTTTGTGAACATCCTAGGTATTGTGTTTGGTTTTGGTTATTGTTGGTGCATACGCCACTGGAAAAGCTGATCCTAAAGCGTCAGGCATCGGTTATGGTGGATATGGAGGATATGGTGGCTTGAGCGGATACAGTCTTGGTGGATATGGTGGCGGCTTGGGTGGATATGGTGGATACGGCGGTGGATATGGTGGTGGTTTGGGTGGATACGGAGGTGGTTTGGGTGGATACGGAGGTGGTTTGGGTGGATACGGAGGTGGTTTGGGTGGATACGGAGGTGGATATGGTGGATATGGAGGTGGATATGGTGGATACAGTGGTGGATACAGTGGTGGATATGGTGGATATGGTGGTATTGGCGGAGGATACAAAAAGTACTATTAAGAATGGCTTTTGTTAAACTTAATAAATACCCTCTAGAATACTAGACGAAACACATGTTGTTTATTTAACATAATTAACGATAGAAAGTGATCTAGTCAGATCATATTATTCTGATTTTGTGACTGAAAGTTATTTACCATTTGTTCCATTTCCGTTAATAAAAAACTAAATTTAATTACATAAGTTTTATTGTTGCAAATTTATTATTAATGAACATATGAATTATATTCGCCGAAGTCATGCAAGCACACAAGCATAGAAGTATTTATTTAATTTTTATATGTCACCTACAAATATATCATCTACAAAAGGGAATGAGATCCTCATTTGTTTTCCATTGATCTATCTCAATTCAATTTAACTAAAACAATTTTGTATTCTTTCCTTTATGAGAATTTGTGGATTTGGATTCTTACAATGATACTTTACTAAATTCTACAAACAACATAAAGTAGTTGTTAGTTGAGTGTAGGCTTTCACGACCTTAATCCATAGTAGAAATGTCTTTCGGGTGATGTCGCGTAGTTAATATTTTAGTTGACGTTTCGCTGACCATGCTGTCAGCTTCTTCAGCAATCGGGGCAGGCGATAGATAAAATATCTACTGTAAATAAATACCTTTCAAACGTTGAATAACAATAAATAAAGAGTCACTAGTTTGTTCTTCATGTTACATTTATCACTTTGTACAACAAAGAAATTCTAGATTATGTAAATATATTGATGACATCGTAGAGCCGCCACACTCAAAAAAAAAAAAACACTGGTGTGTAGAAAAAACTGATAACTTGCAAAATCAATGTTTTCTACAACAAGCATGAAAAATAAGTTTACATCAGGTTATGAGTATTTTCGATTTAATAAGAGGATCAGTTGTAGATGATGAAAGAATTCCGGGTAAAATTAACTTAATTACGATGGGAATGGGAAAGAAGCATTAGGAACCCCAAAGCGTAAATCCCACAACATACATGCACAATACAATTTAAAATGCCTGTGTTAATTACAAATAAGGTACTTGGAATAAAATAAATTCCTTCTAATAACCATCAAACTTACTACCTAAAAAGATGTTTGATTAACCTTAGGGAAAAAATTAGCTACAGGTCCCACCGAGATTTGAACTCGGATCGCTGGATTCAGAGTCCAGAGTGCTAACCATTACACCATGGAACCATTTGTTAAGGGAGATTTCGTTCGTTGTTTACAGATTAATTTTAGAGAATACTGAAAATTTTTAACCATACAAATATACGTTTAAAAATTTCCAATCTTCATGAATCTATATATTATACTTGCGTTACGACATATTTAGTTTATTTTAATGTGTTTTAAAAACTTTTAAGGGGAAATAAAAAGGAAGGTGTTACTTTACACACAGGTTCCACCGAGATTTGAACTCGGATCGCTGGATTCAAAGTCCAGAGTGCTGACCATTACACCATGGAACCGTGTAACAACAAATATCTCTTTTTATGAAAAGCATTGTGCTAGTTTCCATGAAAAATTAATTAAATAAACAATATTAGTTAAAAGAAGACGTTCAACAAGTTATTTCCCTCTAGGAACAAGGAAATTTGTGGATTTTGTTAAAACAAGCAATGGATTCAATTGGTCCACATTTATAAAATGGACAATGAAAAATTAAGCCTTAATTAAATTCTTAGAATATCAAGAAGACATTTTTTGTCAGGTTACTTTTGATACTTTCACAGCTCTTATCATTTTGCTGAAGAAAAATGTTGTTATCTACGTCTTTTGGAGGATTTTTTTTCTGTTACCATTTCTTGATACCTCACAACCAGAAATGCGACGGGTGCTCTGCTCATTCCGCACTTTTGGTGCGATGTTGGTTAACAAATCACTTCGGAGAAAGCTGGGTGGGAAGATTAGGTCCAATTAATTCCCTTGCTAGATTTTCTGATCTTACACCGATGAACTTTTTGTGGGGTGTTTTAAAACAAAACAGATGCTGATGAGCTACAGCATATAATGTACCAGCAACAATTCATAGGGTACATGGTGCATTTGTTAATAGGATGGATTATGTTCATGACTTCGTTATTACTGACAATCTAAAATACAAACTGTAGTTCGCCATCCATACTATGAGGATTTATTGTCAATTTTTATGGATTCAACTCAAAAAAATAAAATTCCAAATTTCGACTTTAAATTCTGTATTTATGTTTAATCTTGTTATATTATAACATTATAAACAACTTTTACAAGTATTTTTTATAAAATTTAGATAACAGCATTTCTCTCTTGAGACATTTTTACGTTTTTTTTTTAGTTTGCTAACACCCATTACATCTGAACGGCTTTTTTCACGGTAAGCTCATTTCTTTGAAAAGCAAAGTTTCTCATAAAGAATAACTTTTTGTTGTAAAATTTATAATAGACTTTCTTCCTCTTGTCAACTCCATGCGGGGTCATACTGTACATAAAAATACAATTGTATATGCATATAAACTAATACAGGTTGAGTCGGGAGGAACGGACAAAACTTCAGGAGTTTATTGTACACGTAGTAATAATGTAAAAGAATTGAAATGTTCTTATTCGATCTTCATTTGTTTTCAAGTTTCAAACAAACAAAATTTCGTTCATTAACTTTTTTTTTAATCATAGCATTCTTTTAATAAATATTCAAAAATACCCAAATACTTTATGTTTATGTAATTTTTGCATTGGGAAACGCCCCGATCCCTTTGTTAAACTCTGATAAATACGTTTTACCAGGATTTTTCTGATGCGGAAAACGTTGGCGCTATTCTTCAACAGCAGCTGTTGCATTCCCATTACACAAACGGTAAATAAACACCACATTTGCGTATTTTTTAAAATTGAATACACAAAATAACGTACAAACTCGAAAATAAATGTTAAATCACTCACACAACTTGCTTGGCTCAGATTTCAGAACAAAGTTATTTTTATTAAAGAGCAATGAAAGGATAGTTTATATTTAAAAAAATGCTTTCCCTGGCGGGTGTTAGTCCTATTCATTTGTTTATTAATACAATTACTAAAGAGGTTTATAAGAACAGATTAGGGAAATACAAATTGTATCGCAGTAATAGAACTTTAGTATGAACTATCGATTTTGATGAAACATGACCGCCATCAGGCTGAATCTGAAAAACCACCAAAAACTATGGCGGTCGTTAGGAACTGACACGGAATTGTCGCTGTCGGGACTCGTAATAGCGAAGAAAGCAAAGCTAATGTGATTGTTCTAATGAGAGAGGAACCACAATAGATCTGGAAAGGTCGCAGTGGGATAGGTCAAGAACCACCTCGGGTAATAATTGTTTTGGTCGACAGCAACGACAATTAAACGACAATAAAGGACAATTCAGGAGATACTCTAAATATACAGGGTTTCTCATGGTAGCCGTTCGTTAGAAGTTTCTGTGAATAGAAGAAACTTAGTAGGTATGTCCGGATGTCGTTCGTTAACAAAATCACAACATAACACATAAAATCAACAACATTGTTTCAATTCCTGTCAATATTAATGCTTACTAGATAGGACCTTTTGAGTTTCATTGGCTTTTGATAAAAAATATGGAATAACAAGAAAATCCTTGGAAATAGGTATAGGGAAAGGCATAGCGAATCGATGCAGAATTAAATTCTGCATCCGACCATCTAATAATATACAGGGTGTTACTTTTGAAAAACCGAGCTTTTTCAATTTTGAAGATGATGTAATTGGTCATCAAATTTTGGACACCCTGGATGCGATAAATCAATTGTCAATGTGGATTTAGAAAGTACCATTCTTGTGCTTCCGTGTACCCCACAAGCGCTTACCACCAGTCGAAAATGGGTAAAAGGCGCAGTATTAAAAATAAGGCTACATATTTCAAAATAAGCAAGATATCTAAGGAACAAATGAAAGTAGGTATAGGGAAACTAGATGGAATACATCACGAAATTTTCTCGGGAAGCCAAAAATGAAATAATATATCGGATATTCCATTTAAAATAGGAGTTTAATGGCGACTTCCGGTATAACCGGAAGTGGTACGACCTTGAAAATATTTAGAAATGAAAGAGAATCTTGACTAACCCTGGAGTCCAAAAAGTTTTTTCTATTCATGGAAACTTCTAACGAACGGCTATCGCGAGAAACCCTGTATACCTAGATTTTTATAAGATACAATAAATTAAAGAATTCTTTGCGTGTATGTACACGTGTACTTGGTTGGAATTAAGTGAAAATGAAAGTATAAACATATTTTAATAGTTGCCATATTTATATCTATATTTATAATATACCAATCTAAGCGGTTTTATCAATTTTTCTTTTTGTTTTTTTATAGACACGTTTTGTCCAATGTTATGTTGTCTTAATGAAAGTATGCCTATTGTTTGGCGTCTTTAACAAGACATTGTTAGCGAACATACTTCTTAAGTATTTTAAGTACGTTTTGAAAGTTTATAAGTTTGTTGAATATCAAGAAAATTAAAAACAAAACGAAATTGGGGCGATTCCACCAATTTGATTTAATAAAATCAGTACGTAAGCGCTGTAAGGTAGTAATTCAAAATAAAAGAAGCACCTCTAAATACTTTTTCAAGTATAGAAGCCCAAATCATATTGTTTAATTTTGTATAATATTTTAGATTAAAAATTTTAGTTTTGATATGAGCAATAAATTGTTTTACATTAATGAGAGAAAGTCTCTATATTTTACAAGTACATAAATATACTTAAGTTGATCAAAAAAATAATGCAAAAATAACTTCCTCATGGTATTGATGGAAACACTTAGGGCAAAAACAGTACACCTACCCATGGACATGTTTCTGCCTACCCGGCGTCATCAGCGAGGGTGTTTTTAACCCCGCTCCTATCATTATTTGCCTCGGTAGTTAATAGCATAACATTCGAGACAACAAGCCAGACATTTTTTGCCCAAGAAACACATAGAAAATAGGGATAAACCGGATACTGTTCCCCAAACCATCTATATTTTGTTGGTTATTGTTCCTAAGCACTTTCTGATGTACTTACATAAGTTGTTTTTTACATGCATTGTTGGTTGTCTACATTGTTTCAAACGTGTTTAGAGAAAGGATTTAAGAGATTATTTTTTATTACACTCGTTCTACTACTAGTCACTACTAGATGTAGTGACTTGATGTATGATTGAATACTAATAAAGAAGCGCTTAAATTTTCTTTATTACAAATACATATTCCATACTTACAATTAAAAAATGCAATAATAAGCTACTATCGTATATTACAATTTATTCTAATCAAATACAATTTTTGCTTCGAGTGATTACTTGAATTCTTTACCTTCATTAAAAAACATAGAACTCTTTAGCGGAAACTCCTTAAAAATTAAAAGTTGGGTCAATTTATTTGTAGAAATATGATGTGTTAAATAACTGTGTTTTCGTTATATCTGCCCCATGTACTTGTTTTTGTATGTTTATTTTTGTTTATTAAATGTTACCAATATTCCTTTCAGTTTTAAAGTTAAAAGTACTTTGAAAAATGGTCGGTTCTTATTAGATTATAGCACTTGTTATCATTATTTTTCGTACTATTTTGCCACTATGGCCTAGGATAATATCTGCCAGCTTCTCCTAGTGTTGTCAACTGGGAATAGGATGAAGGTTGTAGAAGAAATTTATTTTGATTCTTAAACTTACTTTATTTTAAATGAAACGTTACTACATTGAAGCAATGCTCTTTTTATTTATTTAAGCCGAACATTGTTTCAATTTCACTACCATATCGAAATAATAGTAAATGTTAAGGAATCTTACTGCAGTTTATATAAAGGAAAATATGCTCACTTGGAGAGATGTGCAAAAACAAAAATTGCTAATATTTCGTCGCACTATGAATTTTCTCGGCAAAATTGTTTAATTTATTAAGGAACGGCGGATTTTAACCAAAAAATCCAGGACAATTTCTGAACTAGATTCTGGAAAATGTACAATAATTCCAATGGCCATCTTGTAGACAGTTGATGTAGAATATTTTTTGATCGATTTGAATAAAATTTCAATCGCCGCTTAATTAAAGGTATCACTGCCTTTTTTGATTAAAGAAACGTTTTCAAATACTTTTTTAAGGAATCCAATAATTGATCTTCTTAGTGTTGCTATCACCAAATTTTAGAGAAATACTCTTGTTCGTCAAATATCCAAATTTTGTATGTTCGAGCGTGAGTTATATTAAATTCGTTAACTGTAAATCGAAGGCGTAGCAAGAGACATACTTATTTGAAACAATCGAACGATTAGCATACGCATAAATAGAACGCACACATGCATAATAGTAAAGATATGAAAGGGAATGCGTTTTAATAGATTATAATTTGGACATAATTGCATAATAAAGCTATATTTGATACTGCTAATTAAATAATTATGTCATTGTCAAACAGTGATTACCTTGAAAATTCCCTTTATGTGATCATCTGCAAATGGATTTGAATTATAATAAAGGTATCGTATAAAAAAGATACGGCAGCGTGGATAAATTCAGTAAATTCTAGTCAGTAGTTCAGTTAACACCAAAGGACTAATCAAAATGTTGAAGCTGGTGAGTTAGTTTTCAAACGTTATTTCCTATTATTAATTAAAAAATAATGTCATTTTACTTAACGTTTTTATTTAGAGTGATCAGTTCTTTAATAATTACAGAGAGAGGTAATTTTTTCTTATTTATTAAATTATATTAATAATTTTAAAAACTTATTGTTAAAATTAGTTAAAAATGTTTAAGAAACCAATTCATGTGTTTATTAATGGATTTCAATTTACTGAGTAAAATGGTTGATTAAAAATTGACTGGCAACTTTTAATTAGCACGAAAAAACACAATTTCAGATTATTTGAATTTGCTCGAATGCA
Source organism: Oryctes borbonicus (assembly GCA_902654985.2). Classification (NCBI taxonomy): domain Eukaryota; kingdom Metazoa; phylum Arthropoda; class Insecta; order Coleoptera; family Scarabaeidae; genus Oryctes; species Oryctes borbonicus. The sequence goes on from LR736857.1 coordinate 6,318,296, forward strand.
CAAAACTTATTGAAATAGACTAAATTAAATCTGAAACAATAATGAACACTGAAGGGAGTTTTAAGAATTGAATTTTATAATTAGTTTTTTATTGCAGCTATTTTGTTTGTTGGCCGTTCTGCTTTGCGTTTCTGCAGCACCTAAGCCAGACTACCTTGTAGGAGCACCTGTAGCGTATGCGTCTCCATATGCCTACTCTTACTATCCATATGCTTACGGATATGGGTACCCCTATTACTACTCGAGTTATTACGCATACATCTAAATTTATGATCACACCTCACAGGATATGATGTTAGGTTGCTTAACATATTTATTATATTCTTAATAGTGATTATATTAATAAAGGTGTCCTGAATATAAATGATTTAATTTAATTCACGATGTTTCGTTCACCTGTAACCACGGAACGATTCGATATTCACGCAAATGAATTTTAAAAGAATTTGAATGTATCGATTTTCTGCATTTAGCAAAAATCGTTACTATTTTTTAAAAATAGGTCGCAACTTAGACACGAAGTAAAACAGAAAAATACCTGGAGAAAAATGGTAATAAGCTTGTTTGTTTTAATCTTCATTTATATAAGATGATTTATTTAAAACCCGAACCTGTTAATGTCTCCGAAGCGATTGACTTTATGAAAAAAATAGTCATTCCCTTTTTTCAAATAAAACACGGACCCTTTCTACTACATTATTAAACAGCTGGAAATTGTGATTAAAAAGTTACTAAAATAAATGCTATACAAAGCTAATATTAGATAGGATACTTTGAAAAAGTCAAACAATCCATCAATATCATCAAGTAAATCCCACTATTAGTGGTTCATATTAATACAATACAGAGTATATTCATTTCAGTGCTGAGTGTGAAGTGCTGCCATATTAACGAATGAAAAGTAAACAGCATTTTCTGCAATTGCTTTTATTTGGTATATAGGAATATGATGAATGGTACTGAGTTAACTTTAACTTCCATTGGCTTTTGTAATATAATCATCACAGAAAATTATCTTCTTTTTTGGTTTGCAAAATATACGAAGGAATTCGATAAATGCTTGGCCTTGGCCAGAAAAAAAAAATTTATATGAATAACTTATTTTATTTTTCAGCATAGTCTCCTTCGCGGTCGATGCACTTAGTTCAAAGTTTTTCTTTTGTATCCCATTTAACAAATACGATATTTCCAACCCTGAAAGAAAGGTAACTTTTTGCAGTCGCTTCATCGTTTGAACCAAATCGATGTGGATTATACCGCGTGCGTTCCGAAACACTGTGGCCATGCTCTTATTGTTCGATAAAGTGGCTTTGGCTTTGGCTATTCGGATTGCGCCTCAACTTCGCCAAACATTCCTTTGAAATTAACACTCGTGTTTATAGCGAATTGTGAGCAATCGCGGCACCCATTTTGCGGAAAGCTTCTTTACATTCAAATGTGTTGTTAAAGTGTTGTGCATCCGTCAATTGAGATGCCCACAGACTCAGTAATCTCACGCACATCACTCCAATCATTCATTATCATGTCGTACATTTTTTCAATCATGTTGTGATCTCATTTGGATAGCCTGGACGTTCTTCGTCAAAAATGCTCGTACGGCAGCGTTTAAATTCAGCTATCCAATAGTTTATGGTCCATAACGAATATGCACTAAGTTCCACTTTTATCTCATCATTCATTTTCTTTTTCGAAAACAAATATTTAATTTAAATTTTTCCATTGTTAAATCACAAAAGACCGGCTAACTGACTATCTATTTGAAAACTTGACAAGATTAGACAAAGGTTACTTTTCCGAAAACTGGAGGTATATCCATATTTGGGGACGACAGGCAATTATCGAACTCTCCTTTTATATACAACTAAATAAAACAAATGTATAAATAAAACCAATAAATAGAAGCATATATACAAAACAAAGCAAGCAAAAGAGGGACAGGCAACAAACACGCTAAGACACCGGGAACTGTTGGATCGTGCAGCATTCCATTTTAACCAGCAAGTTCTTCATCTTCCTTTTGAAGGTGTTTGGAGGCTGTAATAGCGGAAACTCCAAGAAAAGTCTCAAGTTGTGTCACTTATCTCAGAAACTAATATACAGCAGGAGAATATTGATTGTTAAATAATGTTCCATTTAAAAAACCAAACTTTCATCCTATGCTGTGGAAATTCAACACCCCGTATGCTTGAGTATAATTTTGTGGTATGTAACACTTGTTCCTGCATATTTTTTGTTTCGAAGCTTTTACTCTAAATTGCTCAGAAAATAAGCTATCTGCACCAACGTATTAGATGGACACGCTACATAATTAAACTTAAATTTTTTGAAAAGTAAAGCTTGACTAAGTATATTGTATGTAATTTTGTATTTCCTTTGGCAACTGTGCACCTCCTACTATGATATATTATTGAATTTAATATTGGTCTAATGCTATTTACTCTAAACAAATCTATTGCACTAATTGAATAAACTAAAGCAGTAGGTAGTAAAATAAAAAAGTAGATGTTAATCCTAATTTCTTCCTAATTTTGAATAAGTTGTAACAAAAACAAACACATGAAAATTTTATAAATTCATGATTTCTTTACTTAATGAAAAATGGTGTCTTTTGATATTCAGTGTCGCATCATATGAAAATGCGGCTCCTGATTTACATATTTTAAAGGTCAATTGCAAATCAAGTAACGGCCGATCTAAACATACTTTATATAGTAAAAACCAATAAAATGCTATAAAATAATAGACAGTAAAGGAAGATTATAACTGTTATAACTTAATAGACAAGTTAAACAATAATTATATACAGTTAAACCTCTATTAACGGACACTTCTCAACAACCTCTTTTTAAAGGACAGTTTCTAATTTCCCAAACCCATTACCACTAAAGCAAATAAGAAAAACATCTAGACAACGAATCCTCTCTAAAGCAGTGCGGACATCGAAATCAACATATTTACTTTAAAACTTAGCTTTTCACGAATCTAAATTCGGATTTTCAAAGTGAACAAAGATTGGAATAAAGTCATAAACATTTAATTATACTGCATATATTTCAAAGAAAATCCTGTAAACCATTCAAATTCTTTTATTCAAAGGCTTTCAATTTTTAAATATGTATTGTTAATAATTTTAAGCTGAAAGCAGAACTATTAACACGCAATATGTGCTGGCGTAGCTTTTAGGAGCTTTTAGGAGCGGCCGAGCAGTACATTATAATAAATAAAGCTTGGACGATTAGGAAAATTAAGACCAAATGACTGAAGAGGTTTGATAAAAAATGCAAAAATATTCTGACCGTCAAATACGACAGCACGCTTTAGATCAAGATATTATTGAAAATTTTACCCCGCTTAATCGCTTGAAAAAATTTGAAACCGAAGACGCTTCTTAAAAGCTGATTTTGGTGAGAGTGCAAGTGAATTTATTCCTGAGGGATAGGCTATTTGTTAATAGAGTGCATTGATTTAGAAGTAAAATGTGAATATTTATTTAACTCTTTAACGCTTAAGATGAGCCCTTCTGCATACATTTAAAGTAGATAAATAATACGTGATTTTTTACCAAAATATATTTAATTGTGCACATTTTGTTAAAATATCAAAAGGAAAATGTGTTATATGAATGCTTTATATCTAACATAAAACTATGTATAGTAATAGTTGAATGTTACCCATGCTCTAGTACCATTATCATTAAAAAACTCCTTAATATACAAATAGACGAGACACATTAACATGCTAATATCACAATATTTAAGTGTGAACGACCTATACAGGATCCACAAGAATTTCAATGAAGTAATGTTTTAATAAGAAGTACATACATTTATGTGTAAATAAATTTCGTTCAGGAAAACAATTGCCAGGAAAACGGTTTTAATAAACATGGGGGCAGTTACCTAGACTAATGGGGACTTACGGATTTACTTTGAAACTGACACATATTTCATAAATAGACTCATTTAATCTCACATCACGAAAAAATATATAAATGTCAACTGTTACATCATCATGCTCTATTTTTTTGTAAAAGCAAAAAATATTAGGCCAAAATCATATAAAAAGAAGACGTTTTCTTGCCAGAAGCATCAGTTCCTGCAGAACACAGCAAGTTAACCGAATCAACATGTACAAATTCGTAAGTATTTCATGTTAGTAATTTTTATCGTTATTATTATATTGTGTTTTTACTGCAGGTCTTGTGCTTCGCCCTTTTCGCTTTGGCATCAGCCGCTCCAAAAGCCAAGCCAGGCTTTTTGGGCGAGACATTCGTGTCTACTCCAGTTGTAGCTCCAGTTGCTCCAATTACATCTGTTGCTTCGGTTGCTCCGGTCACTACATTTGCTCGTGTAGCTCCATTGACACCTATAACCGCTCCATTAACATCCGTAGCCGCTCCATTGACGTCTGTTTCTGCTCCACTTACATCTATAGCTACACCTTTAACATCTGTCCAAACTCTTGCTTCTCCTCTAACTTCATTGACTAGTCCAATTGTATACTCTGGATACCCTAGTTACTCTGGTTACCCTAGTTACTCTGGCTACCCTAGTTACTCTGGATACCCATACTTACATCTTTAATTTGAAATTGGAATAATCACTCGAATTTGATGAATGAATGTAATTTTATACTCTGAAAATAAAGAGATGTAATCATTTTTTTTTTTAATTTTTTTTTTGAAACATGGGATATAATCGATCGTATTAATTGTATCAAGGTCAATCATGTAATAAACAAGTGATTAAAAGGGTGTTTTAAACACGTAGACAATGTGTTTTAGAAAATGCCTTGCAGTAAAACCTACAATCACCTACAATTTAGAAAAATATCCAAAATAAAGGAAATTTTTGAAAGCTTTGGGGAAATTAGCTAGAACTTGAAAGCACTCTATATTTAAAAAGAAAATATTGGTTTTCAACAAATACCATGGGACCATTCTTGGTGCAAATTCTGTACGGGGGGTAAAGTATGGAACCAGACAAATATCTTTAAAACGGAAAGGATGATATTGATGAAATTAAGAATGTAATGTAGTAAGTGTAATAATACAAAATTCATCTGATTTCAAATTTTTTGTTGTCACTTACTTCCGATTTAACTGGAAGTACCGTCAACTCTTTTTATTTAATGGGACGCCCGATATAATTTTGCAGATTGTGTGTTGTTCTTCCGGATTCGTCCATGCTGGCTTTAGCACCATTATCTGTAAGAAACGGAAAAATACTCATTTCACATTTACTGTACAATTAATTTTATTTATAGCAAAATAATGAAAAAATGGGAATCATCCAATATTAAACAAATCATTTCAAACCAAGATCTCGCTACGGATTAATTCACATCTAACGACTATTCTTTGTCTCAATTCTTATAAAGTAGTTGGTCATCAAACGTATTTAACGTAATTTGAGATTTCCACAATGGGGAAAATCTAATGGACTAAGGTTTGGAGAACCTGCAGACCACTCAATGAATCTCTTACGTCCAATCCATCAATTTGGAAAAGTAGCATCCAAAAACTTTGAAATAGCTGCCTACTGTGTTGAAGTGCAGGAATAATTTGGGAATTCAACATATCCAAATACGCTTCCCCATTCAAGTTTCCGTTTATAAAAATGGCCCTATAAGCTTAAAATCCCCATCCAAATATTCAACTTTTGCGGATGAATATGGCCTTTATGAATTCATTGAGAATTCTCATTTAACCAATATCTTGAATTCTGATGATTAGCTGTTCCATTTAAACCAATAACTACATCGTCAGAAAAATTCACATTATTTGCAAGACGTTCGTCTACATTACAAGTTTTCATAATTCTTTCGCAAAACTCCAGCCGTTGGTTAAAATCATCATCTGACAATTCTTGAATCAGGTATACCTTATACGGATGGTACTTTTCTCCTTTCAATATTTTTCATACAGAACGACCACTTATACCATGTTTTAGTGCCAAAGTTGTGGTAGAAGCTTGAGGTGACTCTTCTTACTGCAATATTTTCTTTAATACCCTCGTTAGTTGCAGTTTGCGGTCTTCTAGTTTTTGGCAAATTTTTAACCGTCTCAACCAAACTAAAAAGATACCATTTCTTCATGAGTTCTAATGCGATCGCCAAAACCGATGATTATTAAAATTTTAATACGTCCTTTTTCATATAAATACACCATATTCAGCCGTATAATTAATAATTAGACGTGAATTAAATAAACTCCACTAAATGGCACGCGTTTGTATTTATTAATAAGTAAAAATCCAAGTTGCTTATGCTAGCAGTAAATGTGAAGTGTTTTATTCTTCCATTTTTTTTACAGATAATGGTATTAAAACTAATGTGAGCGAATCCGGAAAAACAGGGTATATTATAATCTGCAAAAATATACAAGTGTCCCATTTAAATAAAAAAGTTGAAGGTACTTCCGGTTACACTGAAAATGCAGCGCACAAAGAATTCGAAATCAGATGCATTATGTGTTATTACATTTATCTGGAAGATTTCATCAATATCATCGTTTCCATTTTAAAGATATTTGCTTGGTTCCATACTTTATCCCCTGTATACGAATTTAATTGCTCAAAGAATGTTATAGTTAGAGATGAATTTTTAATGTAAGTTTAGGTTTTGGTAACTTTTATGGTCTATTACACTGTACGCATTTATATTTTATAAATTATTATTATTCATAATGATCAATCACCTGCAGATTTTTATTCATAATTAAAGCCAACCGTCCTGGGCGGATTTAACCCGCGTCGTTCGGTTCGAAGGAACCGTTCGAATACCGAGATGGTCTCTAGAGATATTTATTATATCGTTAGAAAGTTCGATGTAGGGGTTATATGAGAAGTTCCGCGACCTTAACCATCACATACCGGGGTCAGAAACATTCATTAAATACCAGGTGGGGCACAAATGTATCCTAATGAATAAAATTCTCGATAACTTGTTACAATATATAGTAATTTATGGCATAAGTGATCTTTATTCGCAAACTTGCAAGTACCAAAGAACAAAAAGTATCTATCTTTCGAATTTGTCGAAAAATTTTGTGACTGGAGTATCAGAAATGCTCTCATCCATGAGTTAAGATTTCCAAACGAATGGAAATCTTTTAAAACTCGATCATTTTAATACTAAAAATTGTATATTTGTTATGCTATGTTAGATATCCAGAGAAGATGTCCACAGGAGATATTGAATAAGAAGAAATATTTTAGAGAATATCCTAAAAAAATGATGTCTGGCGTTCAATTGCACCCCGTTCGGCTTTATGAAGGCTAATCCCTAGATAGACACCCTGCCATAAGAAATTTCTTACAGAATATCAAAGGGTACAGATGTTTCTAAGAATCAAGGTATGAACATGCGCCCAACTTCGAGAAACACAAAAAAGGTTAGGAGTTCATAAATTTGTGTGTGGAGATTGTGATAAAGCCTGCATGCTGGATAAACGATACGGGCAATGGGCACCAGCTTTAATGAACAGCCGTAATGCGCCATTTTCCGCTAATCCTTTAGTTCCTATTTGTTGTGTGCTTTATATTAAGGTACTAGGCATTAAATTCAGGTACTTGTAAATATTTTTTAGAATAAGGGTGGAACAATGTATATTAGAAAAAAAAATGATTTGGTGGTACGGTTGACAATTTAAATCTACGAACGTGTCGCAAATTTAAACATTTTGTGGTGCAGAGTGTGCCGATAACTTCAGTATTTGCTGCAGTACACCACAGTTCATTAAATATATGAGATAATTCACATGTTTCTATTTTATCTCGTACGTAATAAATAGTTTGAAATATATATTTTTGCAGAATATAACAACACAATCAAAAATCGCATTATTATTTTTAATTTCGTTGGTAGTGATGAGCAAAACTATCACACTTACATATTTACTTGTAACAATAGGGATATTAATATACAAACACATTATAATTTAAGATATTTCCCTAACAATAGAAAAATATTGCTTTATAAATGTCATTATAACATAAATAGAAGCATTATAAAGTATAACTAAGTAATTAAAATGCAGGTTTAAATATAATTTAATCGGAAAAATTTAAATGAGTCGATTATATTATTATATAGTTGTATACACAAAAAGCGAGACGATTTATAATTTATTTATTATAAAACAGATTCAGTTCGCTTTTTATCGTCTTTATTTTATTTATTTAATGAAATAACGTAGTAATAATACAATAACAATTGGATCTAGCTAAGACGAAATCATTGTTAAAAATAAATTTATGTAAGATCCTTTAAAGAAGATAATCGTTAGCGTGACATTTAGCGAACATCGGCTATTACATCATCCTGTACGAATTTTGATCTATTTCGAGGAGTTTATAGATCACACATATTTGTCAATGTATGCTATTATAATGAAATGACTAATGTCCCCCTGGCAGTAACAATTTAAATAATACATAAAAATAAATGATATGTATCATTTAATTTATTGCTAGGCATTTAAAAAGAGAAAGAAGCGGGAGCTTACAATTTTCTAAAGGAAGCTTATTAAATTGCTACTTTCAATCAAATAATTAAATGTGTTGCTTTTCAAATCACACACATTTATTTTGATTTTATACTTGCTGGAACCTTTATATTTTTATGTAGCAGCAGCACAGAATTAAACAAAAAATAGTTGCGAATATGACTTTCCTTTTTTTTTATTTAACTAAAAGTATTTCCATATTGTAGTTCTTAGTAGAAAAAAAAAGAAACCTGATGTACTGCAAATGTGTTTGCTTTGAGTTTTATCTCATCCTGCATCGAATGAGTTATACGAGTGTTGTCTGTCAAGTTATTTAGTGAACTTAAACCGAAAATTCCATCACGATATGGCAAGTGATTTAGTCACAGCAAATTTCTAACATCACAAGACGCTCAATAAATGAAATTGAGCCGAGAAAAGTTTCGCTTAGTAATTTTTACAACTTCCGGAGAGGATTATTTCAACAACAATGTCTTCGAGTTGGCTTCTGTTTTTATTATTGAAGTCCCAACGACGATAAGATCACCAAAGACATCAATCATTTAAAGAATATCGCTGCTGATGGTGAATTCACTGAGAAAGTTAGTTTGCCGTTGGATCCTACGTCTTCTAACTAAGGAATAAGAGGTGCGTCACATGAACTATTGTCAAAAAGCTTTGATCCGGCTCAACAACGGAAGCGTCTTAACTGTCTATAGTATTATGAGTGGTGATGAGTCATGGATTTATTGCTATACGAGAATCCGTTGTGTCGTTGTTTTAAGATGGGGATAAGGCAACGAAAGTTTTCCCTTCCCAAACTGTGTCGAAGAAAATGGTCATAACTTTTGCTCAATTTCGGTTCATGTTGCTCTAATACCGTACTTTTAGAAAAACGAGGAATTATCTTCCAGCACGATAATCCCAGTTCACACAGAGCTCAAATCTTCCGTACCAATCCAAGTTTCAACAATTTTTTTACGTTTCCTAGAATCAGGAATGGGAGCTGCGTATTCAACAGTTCGAATCGCCGAAAGAAGCAATCGATGCTTTTAAAATTGTAATTTTGACTGTTCGAGCTGATGACTAACATAATTGGTTTAACAGTTGGTTTGAAAGAATAGAAAAATTTATTAATCTTTGTGGATTATACTTTTGAAAAACAAAATCGGTCAACTATTTGTTGTTATGGGTACATGTAAAAACTAATAGAACAACCCTCGTATACATTTCATAATCAATTTAGGTATTGAAAAACCAAGGAGAGATCTCGAGCAAAAGGTTCATTGCAATCTTCATGATGAATTACAGCCCTCTCTTGTTGTTTTATTAATAATAACGTTCACGTGCTAAAGGCCTCCATGTTTCAAATAGTTTCGCCGTCTGTTGAACTGCTATATATAGCCACTACCAACGAAATCTTCTTCAAAACAAGAGAAATAAGGGATGTCAGTTTATTATCGTTATCTTGAACTCGCTTCACCCAAAAGAATTATAAATCTCCCTAAAATTCAAGATTGTTTAAAGTACGACTTGGTAAGATTTAATGATTTACAATTTTTATGCCAATAATCATTTTGAACCAATGATAGCTTCAAAGTCTTTAAAAATGAAACGTCAAAATAACACAGCAACATCCAAAATTTGATCTTTCGACGACCTTCAAATTCTATGTATGTAATCTTACCAATTATTTCCCAAGTTACTTTATAAACTTTTCAATATGGATCAAAATGTATTAAAAATGCAATTAAGTCCTAAGTCAAAACAATTGGAAAAACATCCTAGAGCATGTCATTTTCTTACATGGTAGCTAATATCCGTTAAAATTGTCTGTCTAAAACTAAAATTGCACCATCTATTATTTCCAGAATAAATATGAGATGAGAAATTCAATCAAAATTAAACAATTTTTAATGCTAAAGAGTTTACAGCATTTATTGAATTAAATCATTACATTTCTTTTTGAGAAGCTTTTTAAATTTAACAGATTCCTAAAACAATATCCATCCTATAAAATTTTATAAAATAAATTAGATAAATTAAATAAATGCAGTTCTACAAATGAAAGTTGTAGTTCGATGTGTCTTTGTGGAAGTCTTGCCTCGACACAGCTTCCAATTCAATATCCGTCAAAAATACCTTTCGCTTCTATGGAGAGGGTGTACGTTGAAATTTTGAAGTCAAGCCATAGTGGTTACCATGCTTACCGTTGTAATTTAATCCTGCGTGTGGGTAGTATTACAATTAATGACTTTTGAAAAGAAGAATTATAATCGAACTTTGTTTCTCGCATTAGTACGTTCATTTTCAAGCAAGAGCAATTAAAAAAAAAGCCCCATTTTGAAACAAATATGACAAAAATATGATATAAAATTCATTTCCTGTACACTTCTAAAAAAATTACAAAAAATCTAAACTGTAATTATCAGAATTTCAAGAATTTTCTTTAATCATCCCTGTTTAGTTTTCTATTGTGAATAAGAAAATTTAAATAAGTAAAACATTTATAACTAAAAAAAACGAACCATCCGTATGTTACGTATATTAATAACCAACTTACCTGTATGTTGTCTAAGCACTTAGCAAAAACTACTACATTTTCTACATTCGTAACCGAGCTATAAATTAATTTTGTTCTATTTACCTTGAATCCTAGTTTTTTGTTATGGTCTCTTTGGTATAAATAGGATGTACTTTATAGAAGAAGCTTCAGTTATTATTCTGTGGCTAATTAAAAGTGATAATGAATAAATTGGTAAGTAAATCAACGATTTTATTAAGGTACATAAATTTATAATGATGATTATTTGTTTATAGCTTTTATATACTTTGTTTTTGGTGGCAGTTCAAGCTGCACCCAAAAGTGAACCTGGTGCAAAGCCGAGTTTGATTAATGATGTAATCGCTCCGGTAACTACATATAATGCTATAGCGCCAGTTCTGACCCCAGTTCATTCGGTATACACAGTAACACCTGTGCGTACAGTCTATTCAGTTCCGCCAATCGTTCCAATCACTTATCCAAAGCCTCTTTATCCAATTGTCTACTAAAAGGAAGAGGCCTTTTAACGTAAGAAGCTTTCATACATGGCAAACTACAAAATTTATCACTTATAATAAATTTATCTTAGAGCAGTATGTTTTGTTTGATTTCACCGTTTAAGATTTCTGGTTGAAGTAATTTGTTTTTCGAAGAAATGCTTGAATAGTTCAATGCTATTTTTGTTAAATAAACATTTTTTTGCATAAATTTTAAGTTTTCCCTAGTTCTGGTTTTCAAGATAATTTTTAAAATAACAAATCCCATTCTTTTTTGTTTTGATAGGTCTAAAATGATCATCAAAACTTGTGGATATCATTTTAAACATTTGATTTGAAGAAAACAATCATTTCCTTTCTTGAATCACGTTTATGTTTGCTTTTATTATTAATACAATTTATGGTTTCCACTATTTAAATGTCTTTTATTCGAAAACTTTGTTAAGTGAGGCCTTAACATTTTAATGGTACCATTTAGATAATTCAATGATCTATAAAATAAAAAACAACGGAGGTTGTCAAAATTAGAATAAAATATTTCTTAATTAAATAATTAGCATTGTCTTAGATAATCACCATGCTCCACGCATTCATTTAGTCTGCTGGGTATGGATCTTATGTGGTTTTTCAAGTTCTCTCACGCATAAGAACATCCTGGAGAGACTATCCAAAAACACATCTTCTATCTATGGAGAAATTTCAGTAGGACTGCTTTGTATACGCGACGAGTAAAAACGAAGAATTGATGACTAGATGTCTCCAAGAGGCGCTGGACGAAATGGTGGATTGCTTGAGAAGTTTAAGGCTATAAGTTAACCCTGAGAAAGATGTAGCCGTAAGACTTGAGCAGCACATTAACCTTGTGGGCGCTAGGATTTCATGAAAGGCTTCTGTAAAGTACTTAGGCGTAATTTTTTACTGGCGGACATGGAGAGAGCATGTAGAGTGTGTAAGGGAAAAATTCTTAAAGCGAGAGACGCGTTGATGTCTTGGTTGTGCAAAACTTGAAATGGTTACTCTATAAAATTGGCCTCAGACCCATGTTCTGTTGTAGAGCGTTGATATGGTTGACGACAGCGCCCGGACACTTGAAAAGATTGGAAACTTCAAAGAAAACGTTACGAATAATTACAAACAGACAGAAAAACAAGTTCCTAGTCCTCAAGAGCACATCCATGAGTTAATGAAGAGCACACAGCAAAGAGTATGAGATCCTCTCCTGGCGTGCGAAGTCGAGGATTCACAGGATCGGCCTACACTTAGAAGCAAGGTTGTTAGAAATGAGGAAAGAATTTCCGTTGCTTAGTACATAATAACCGTAACGAAGAAATACAGTAATAGACAATCTGCAGAAAAATATTGGCAGTGTTCCCTTAGGGGATTTAATCAGTGATCATCGAATAACTGCGAATGAACTGCATACAGATAATACACATGCTTAATCTTGCATTTTGAAATTATTCTTCGAGAATTTCTTCATAATTCCACTGTTTTACATATGATTATATTTTTTTCTCTCAGTTCTCAAGTTAACCATTGGAAGTAAACATTTGCAATAGGCACAAAGGATTTGTACAAGTATGTTTTAATAGGATGCACATTACGAAAGTTTCACAGAAATAGAATTACATTTGGATGTGTCACTTCATTCCTGTTGCAAAGCTGGACTAAGCTTACTCGTTAGAATGAAGTACATAATAGACTAGCGAGTTACATACACCTTGCTTAATGACCATGCACTTTGGAAATGTGGTGGCGTTACAATTGATTAATTGCCAGCTCACTAAAAAAGGTATCGTTGTTGACAATTTCAGAAACAATGCAATTGAAAACGTCGTAGACACTCCTAATAGGGACTATGCGTTGCATAATATTCAGTAACATATTTCATCATGTTCATATGTGTTATATATTTGTTTGTAAGCATGTCATAGGTTTTATAAAGGATGTATACAATAATGTATTGATCTAATATTAATTTTCGTTGAACCTGACTACTAGGTCGAATATGATCGAATTTACCGTCTATGCTTCTGCTAATCAAACATGCTAAATACTTATACTTAATTTAGTTCTGTTAATAATCCCACACGTTAATAAAGAATAAATATTTCCGAACCGCATGTATATACCAGGGTGGTTCAAGAAGTCCTCAGATAATTTAAGAGATGGCGCTAGTTAGTATCGAAAATTGTTTGCTTCTGGTAAGGATCATTAGTCACTAGACAGCTGTCAAAGTCTCAGTTATATCCATCACACGGTTTCGTCGTTATTGACGATTTAAGCAAAGAATTTTTGTTTATGTAGAAAAATGGAAAAACGTGAGTTTCGGGCTGTAATTAAACACTTAAATTTTTATAAGGCTTAACACCGCAAGAGATCAAAGCTGAGTTGAGTGAAGTTCATGGCGCATGTGCTCCTGTGTTAGCAACTGTTTTCAATTGGGGAAATTAGTTTAAACGTGGCCGCACATCCACAAAAAAAATTAATATCGTTCTGGATGTACAGTAGAAGTGACTACCCCCGAAATGATTAACAAAATCAACGATATAGTTTTGAATATTCGACCAATCAAAGTGCGCGAAATAGTTGAGGCCACAAGCATATCGCAAGGTACAGTGTTTCACTTTTGCACGAACAATGGTGTGCGAAAAAAATCTCGACTTTTGCTCTTAGGGGAAAATAAACGCAATCGTGTAGTCGACTTTGAGGCTGTTTTGATGCTTTTTCGTCACAATACTGACGAATTTCTTCGTCGATACATAATTATGGACGAAACATGGATACATTACTACACTCCGGAGACAAAGGAACAGTCAAAACAGTGGGTTTTTAAAGGCGAACGGGGTCCGAAGAAAGCAAAGACGGTGAAATCGCCCGGGAAGGTGATGGCCTCGGTTTCTTGGGATGCACGCGGAATCATCTACATCGATTAGTTGGAAAAAGGGCAAACAATAACTGGAAAGTATTATGCGTCGTTGTTGAACCAATTGAGTGAAGAAATCGAGAAAAAACGTCCCTATTTGAAAAAGAAAAAGATTCTCTTCCAACAAGACAATGCACGGGTGCACCAGTTTTGATAGCGAAAATTATGGAATTAAAGTTCGAATTAGTACAACATCTACCGCATTCGCCGGATTTGGCTCCTAGTAACTCCTTTCTATTTTCAAATTTGAGAAAATGACTTGGCAGACAACGGCTCACGAGTCATCGCCCAAACAGATGTCTATTTTAAGGATCTTCCGAATTCCTAATTTTTGGAGGGCTTAAAAAATCTGGAGATATGTTTGGAAGAGTGTACAGAGTTAAATGGAGAATATGTTGAAAAATAAATAAAAATTTACAGAAAATATTTTCTTTCTTTTTCCAATGACTTATTGAACGACCCTCGTAATATAGTACTCTCATTTTGTATACTATCAAATTTAATTATTTTAGTATATCCGGCAAAAGTGAGACATAGAGTAGTTTATTCATCACAGTTGTAATAATGATACCTAAAATATTCATCTTTAGAGTTATTTATAGGCCTCTTGGTATTTGAACTAATCTTGTAAAATTGAACATTTTCGACAAAAAAGGAATGTCACTCTTTTGATAGGAATATTAAAATTGACCATAAATTAATAAGGTTTCACGTGGCCTTGAAAATATCTTGAACACTCTAATTTTTCAATGCATAACGTTCCATCCCAGATGTTATCTTATAAAAGGCCAATGCGTTGGTGGTGAATGTATCAGTTCTCGATAAAAAGTCGGCAGCAAACTTCGCAAAAATGTTCAAAATCGTGAGTATACTATGTAACTAGATAATAATTTCCCATTCTTAAGTTTCTTGCTGTTGTTAATTTTTGGACACTTACCACTCATGAAGTTTTTTCATTAATTTTGAACAACGTTTGCCGTTAAATTATTTGCTCCACGAAGTATTCCACTATCAGGACTATGTTCGAAATTTAAGGTTAGTGAAGAAAACCTTTGGGAAGAAAGCAATCTGAGGCAATTCCAACAATCGCGTGTTAAATTATTACTGCAAATGTAATTTTTTTTAGGAATACCGAATCTGAATTATTGTTATTATTATTATTATTATTCGCTGGTAACCTAGTTTGGTTTGGTTTAATTTTTGTATTCTCTTACTACCAAAAATAATAATTGTTTTGCATATTTAGCTTTGTATTAAAACGAACATTTCTCCTTATCAACACGGCTTTACTGAAAAAGGATCTACTGTAACCAATCAATTTACTCAGTCTTTCTCCTATGCTATAGATTCTCGCGTGCAAGTTGATATACCAATCTTGTCAAGGCATTTGACCACCTTTATCATATAAACTCTTGTGTTTTGGATTTAGCGATTCGCTTGCGCGCCTTTTTCAATCTTATTTGTCGAATAGACTTCAATATGTTTTCTTTAAATATTGGTTTCTGTTGTTGTTACTTCTTCAGGAGTCTCCCAAAAGTCCAAAGTAGGGCCTCTTATATTCAACTTATTCACTAAGATGACTCAAGCATTGTCATTTCTTGCAAAGCGATCTTATAAACATATATGTGCTTATATCAAATATTCTACCTCTGAATATCAGCAAATGCAAAGTTATTTCATTCATACGTGCATCTACGCCCATTAGTTACAATTATCAGCTTAATCTAGTTAACTAATTAATCTAGTTAGGGATGTAGAGATTTTATTTGATACCAACCTTACTTATGCGCAACGCATTATCAGCATCTCCTTAGCGGCTAGAAGATATCTCTTGGTTTTATAGTGCGAAATTGGAGATAATTTACCAATGAAGCGGCCCTGAAATCATTATACTATGCTCCTGTTAGATACCGTCAGGAGTTGATTGATGAACTGATAGTGGATATTTATGTATATAACACATAAATATCAATCAAAATGAGAGGAGTTGACCATATCTTACTTTTGTCCCGATTTAATTTACCATCTCTTATCTTTCGATGCATATCATTCGGTTTAGTGTTTCTCTGGCTCTATTACAAAAACTACAACTCTAAGCCCCCGCTCTGGTGTCCGTAATTCGAATACGTTGCATCTACCTTTTGCTCGAACAAGTGCTCTTCTAAAATCACCTGTTTGTATGATTTTTTTATTAATTTTGATATTATTCCTTTACAACGTGGTATTTATCACGATATTCTAGATACAGTAAAGATACTCACTGCTATTTACTTTAATAATTTTTTGTAGAAACTAATTACTTTTATTTGTTTTTGTAATTTTTGTTTAATTAACTATTTGGCCATTGATAATTTATTATTAAAATTTAAGGTTGGCTCCTGTCAAACGGTCTTAAGCCAAATCAAAATTTTAATAACCTATTTTTTATACATTATAAACTTTCGAAGAGCAAAGAAGAATTTTTTATTTTAATTTTATATTTACCATTACTCACGCTTATTATTTTGAATACTTTGAAGCATTTTGAATCCAATTAGAATTTTTTTACTTAAAAACACTAAATTACAATTAAAATAATGTGTTAATTACATAATTTATTTACTTACCAATTATTTTATTGTACTTTTTTCCTTTTTTTGTTGTAGTTGTCTCAATTGTTTCAAATTCTAATAAACCCCACCCCACATTTGCGAGGGTACAGTAACAATTGATTTATTCCAGCTAAATTGCAATTACATTAATTTTGTTTTATTATAACTAAAAATTAATGGAGTAATGAAAAAAAAACAAAGAAATAATTTTTAAATCTCAACCAACTTTAGAAACTCCCCAAACAGCGATCATATCTGCAAGTTATATAATAAAGTGACTTATTTCCTAGTGCGTTTAGATAGTTGTAAACAATACATACCTTTTAAAACAGCACTACTTCGCCTAATGTCGTGTAGAGTCCCTCAAAACAGATACAGAATCCTCAAAATGAATACAAATTCGTTAATCTAATTCCAATTTTAGAAAATAAACGAAAATATTGCGCTTTTTTCCAATTTTTACAATAAGAACCAATAGTGAAGAAATGTCCTTAAAGTTAGTTCCACAAACTTAGCTACTTGGTAAATAATAACCCCCAATAATGGAATGAATAAAATGAAATATATTTTCAAATAACCGCAACAACGATCTATTCTGAAATAGAATAAATTTCCAAGGATCCCGAGGATTTTAATACTCTATATAACGGTATGATTTACAGGCCGTATTCGTTACTCTATTGGCATTAGCTTCTGCTGATCCTAAAGCCGGTCCAAAAGCCAATCCAAAACCAAGTTATTACAACTCATATTTAGAATCACCTTTGGCCTATTCAGCTTATGGAGTTAGCCCATATTATGGATATGGTTCACTAGCTGCCGTCCCTCCAGTCGCTGCAGTAGCTCCGGTAGCAACAATTCCAGTACCTATCACCTACAGCGCTGGGCCAGCTACCTACGGTGGATATTCTGCGTATCCCGGATATTCTGCGTACGCCGGCTATCCCGGTTTATATGGATATGGTTTAAATTCTTACTCATACCCATATAATTATTAAATTAGTTGAGGATGTATTATTAGAACTATATGATAAATGTTGTTGTATATATCCTTTAATAAAAGTAAGAAAATCTATTAGAATTATTTTTGTTTCGAAATCTCAAATGGTTTTATGTAAGAATCTATAGACACAAACATATTAGCTAATATTTTTAGTTTATTTCTTTTACGTGTCCCACATAATATTCGAAAAAAGAAATATTAAATATTTAGCCGATAAGTGTACGATTTAGATCAAATTATTCTACGAAATATCCGTAAAAAATAATTTGAATCTACCCACAATAAGTTGTGAATTTGGCAATAAAATAATTATGTAAAATAAAACTTTATTAAAAAAATTAGTAAGCTTAGTACAGTAGCACGAGTACGTATTTCTAAGCACAGACCAGCTGCGTAACCTCAATCTAAGTACGAACCTAAAGGCGTGTTATATATGGAGCTTATGAAATGTGTACTGCGTAACAAAATGCATAGAAGCGCATTGGCAACATTATACGTGTTCTTGTGCGTGTTGGTTTTCTTTTGGTAACTTTTGCCACAAGCTAATTTATTTTCGACCATGGGGATCTCGCTTATTATTGGAGAGAAAGAATAGGTTTAAGTTTGACAATGTTGCTAAATTTTGTGTTTGTTATGAACCCAAGAAAATGGAAATGTGACGAATGAAGTTCGAAATTTTTTAGAAAAACAAAAAGCTTATTTTCTTCTTTTGCCTCTAGCACTTTTAATTGGTCAGACAAAAACTAAAGACATTCTCCAGGTTACTTTCGATTCCCTATCTGACGATATAGTCGAAATTTCTATACAACGTTTCGGTTCCTTCCGTCCATCATCAACTATATTGTATACTTACACCCTCAGAAAAGGTTTCTTTTCTTAATTTCAACAGCGTATAACATATTGGCAAAAGCTTTCGATATTATGCTTTGCTAATTGACGAAATTGTAAGACTAAATAAAGTAATGAAATTTCAGACTGGAAAAGCATTTCAATTATCCTTCATTAGTACATCAACCATTGTTCCACGATACAACAATGGGGAATGTAAGATATTTACAATTATATCTAGAACGACAAG
The DNA here is from genome assembly GCA_902654985.2 of Oryctes borbonicus. NCBI lineage: Eukaryota > Metazoa > Arthropoda > Insecta > Coleoptera > Scarabaeidae > Oryctes > Oryctes borbonicus. Next base: position 6,337,421 of record LR736857.1, read on the forward strand.
AGCCACGTGGGCCACAATGGGGTTTTTTACATAAGGTAAATCAAATGTGTGTTTTTGCAAGTTAAGTTTGCATTTTATATTTTCTAAATAAATCGCAATCCAGTAACATCTACACGCGTGGCTGCGTCAGAATTTAAATCCTCCCAGACCCGAGTATGGAGAGCTTTACGTCAAGCCAAACAACCATTCATGTTAGCCACAGCTTGGCGATAATTTAAAACAACCAGTGTACTACAGCTAGTTAGTGGAGAGATTAGAAGACGACGAATATATTTCCAAGAAAATCATCCAACCAGACGAACCAAAATTTACCATTTCTAAAATCTTTAACAGAAAAGTAGAGCATTATTGGGCAGTGCAGAATTCCAGACAAAATAACTTAAGGATACCACAACATTGTTTCAGATTAAACGATTGGATGGATATTTTGGGAAATCGTCCCACAGGACCAGTTATGTATGAGAAATATGAAATGGAGAAAGATACTGATGTTTTTTGCGCATACGTACCTAACTTCTTAGATAACAATATTCCATTAAATCAATTACAGCTTTTATGGTGGCAACAACGGCGCAACTCACAATGCGGTAATTGTGACGAATTATACTTAAATTAAGAGTTTCTAAACCGTTGGATTGGGAATAGTGGAGATGTTGTATGGCCGTCGAGATTTCCTGACATGTTGAAATCAGAAAACAAAAGAAGCCAAGATCCAATTTAGCATCGAGAAGAAGTAAGAAAGCTGATTATAAACAGAAGGAACCGAGACCTCATATAAAACTTTAGACTACACCATTAAATAGAAAGATAAATAGAAGATCGAAGTGGTCTTGAGAATGTGTTATTAGTTTTTCTCTGCAAGGCCAAATAAAGGTGCTAGAGGTAAGAAAGAATTATGTTTTTCGTTTTTCTTTTAATTTTGAACATCATTTGTCACTGGCCCATTCTCTCTTGGTTCCTAACAAACACAAAATTTAGCAGCTTTACCAAATTTAAACGTATTCGTTATCCCCTCTATATCGCTTTGGAACTATTATGTCTTATATTTATTTTAATAGATACATGAGCCGTCAATGTATCTATTAAAATTAATATTAGAAAGATACATTGTAATTTTGATCAATTTACAGTTGCTAATTTCCCTTGTGTATGCGTGTCCCCGCGTCTGCGGTGTACACTGCCGTTCAGTGAAGTTCGGTCATACAATAAAAATCTATTATATCACACTGTATACAATTATTAATACATAAAATTAGAAAAATATTAAGCATACACTCTTTTCTAAGGGGTTAAAGCCATAAATTATTATGTAAAGTAGAAATATTGCGACAACCACAATAAAGTCTCTTCTATTATCATTCCAAGAATTTTGGGGGTCGTTTGGGGATTATTAACGAACAATACATTTAGGAGATATACCGCAGTATCATTCTTGTTTATTTATCACAGGCGTAAAGATATAAATTTGCTTCATTTACTGTTAAACGTGTGGTGGTGTGCATCTGTCGTTTTTGCGCGAAAGTTTTAAGAAAATTTACTTCAAAATGGCACGTGGCAAGCCTACCAGTGTAGAAAAACGTTCACGCATTATTACGCTGTTTGAAGAAGGATATTCGGGACTGCAAATTGCTGAAAAAATAAATATGAGAAGTTCAGCAGTAAATGTCATCATAAAGCGATATCGGATAACTGAAACTATAGAAAATCGTGTTCGTCATGGAGCATCTAGGAAAACAACAAAAGCTGAAGATTTGAGAATTGTATTATTAAGCAAACGCAATAGAAAATTAACAGCGCCACAAATAGCAGCCGAAGTCAATCGCGGCCGCGAAGAACAAGTTTCGGCGAGTACGGTAAAACGTCGACTTCAACAAGCGGACCTTCATGCATTGCCATTCCAAAACCCTTATTACGTCGGGGCAACAGAGTAAAACGGCTACAGTGGGCCCGCTCTCATCTAGATTGATCGTTAGATGATTGGAAACACGTGCTTTGGAGTGACGAGTCAAAGTTTGAGGTTTTTGGGCAAAATCGACGAGTTTATGTCCGAAAATCTAAAACCGAAAAAATGATCCCGGACTGCATTGTGCCGACAGTGAAGCAAGGGCGTAGTTCTGTGTTAGTGTGGGGATGTTTCTCCTTTGCTGGGACGGGAGATTTATGCAGAGTGCAGGGTGTAATGAGGAAGGAAAATTATTTTGCAATACTCCAGAATCATGCAGTGCCATCAGGATTGCGTATAAGAGGCCGTAACTTTACATTCATGCATGACAACCACCCAAAACACACTGCGTTAGTGTGTAAGAACTATCTAAAGGAGCAAGAAGAACAGCACAGCCTGAAAGTAATGACATGGCCCCCACAAAGCCCAGATTTGAACCCGATAGAGTTGTTGTGGGATGAACTGGACAGGAGGATCCGAAAAATATGCCCAACTTCACAAGGACATTTACGGAATATTCTGCAACATGAATGGAATAATATTCCACAATCCCTTTTAACAAAACTTATCGAAAGAATGCCTAGAATAGTTCAAGCGGTGATTAACAGCAAAGGAGGTTTTTTCGATGAAAAAAAAATATAATGTTCAGTATGTTATATTAGGCCAGAATATCTTTTTATTTATTTATTTTTGTCTTTTTTACCTGTACATACAATAAAATTGCATTTTGTTTTTAGTTTCGTTTGTTTCTGTAACCTTTTCATGTTTTTTACCAATCGACCGAACTTCTCTGAATGGCAGTGTACATATTCTGTAAACAAAAACTATCCATGAGAAAACTTTAAATCGCATCTAGCGATCTAGCGATGGAAGAACATGGTTTTGGAAACACGGTTTTATGTACTGGGGCCTGTCAGGATGATTTTCACGAATATCAGCCATGAAATCGGTAGAGAAATGGAACTCACGAATATATAAACTAATAGGTTCAAATGTTGACCTTTGTTCTTTGTCTGATCATACCTACGTTTATAATTATTGTGCACCAAGCAAGTTGGCATATCAGCCACCATTGCTAGTAAACGTTGTCTGATGCTCTTTATGCAGCGAACAACATGACAACATGGTCTGCAATTTCAATTCCACATGAACAGGCGTCTGTATCCAATATGTTAAGTTATGTATGTAGATGAACAGGAAACTGACAATTACTGAATTTAAACCTGGGATTAGCGATGTAATAAAAGCGGGATATTTTGTGATTCTGCTATTCTGTTATGCTGGCATTATTTCTGCCCCCTCATGTTTAAGATAGACCGAGAGATAAAGCTTTTATTGGCAATAGAATCAGTATATGAGGGAGTTGTATGAAATTACGAGAAAAAAAGGAAAGAAAGCAACAACAACAAGCAGTGACTAACAGTCCTGTATTACTATTGTTGTATTCCTAACATGAAAAATCCAAATAACTCACAAATATTACAATTGCGGAGTACTGATTAATTTTTATAGAGAATTATAAGATTAACGGTACGCGCTAGTAACATAGAGGATGTTCCATTTAAAATAATTGATTTATTATAATTTTTTAACCTTGTAGCGTAGCGTTAAAAGAAATATACAGGATATTCTATTTAAAATAAGAAGATTCCGATATAACCGGAAATAATTTAGCGTTACCAATATTTTTATCAGAAAGTATCAAAAATCCTTTCTATACACTATAAATATTTCATTGCTTTTGTGGTAATACTCTTGTGCGTTTGTCTTAGTGTTTTGATGATTTTCTGGGTAGATTATGACTATTTCATTGGGCGTATCGCAAACAAAAATATATGTTCTTACTGTTAATGAAAAGCCAAACATTTCAATAAACTCTTTAATAAGTAACAAAATACAAGGTAAAACTAAAACCGGATTCGTTGATATTTATCCAAGTTTTCTTTGAAACCCACATGCTTGCAAGTTATGATACATACATCTTCTGGTAATTTTGCAATTACACATATGTGTTTCTAATACCGTTACCTGTTGCAAAAAGTGTTATAACAATAAACTGCTCTAATTTATTCCATTTTTCCAGTCTTAAATTATGAAATTCAGGAGGTTGTCTAAATTTTTTCGCAACTAATGATATATGTATCAAGTTTTACAGTCAAGTTCTACGAGTATTATAATTTTATTTATTCCAAATATTTAAAGGCATTTCATATGCGGACGCGAAAACTAAGCTTATAAAGCAATTTACAGCTAGGCAGTTATACCGCCACCTGTGACGTGTCGGCTATAAATTTACCAACTTTCCTTTTTGAAGCTGTTCCTATTAGTAAATATTAAGGTGCACAATACAACGTTGAAGATAGTGAAATGATCCCACCTTCTACGCGTTTTTGCACAAATTTGTCGTTTTGAATTAATTTGTTTATGAGCATCGATCCAATTATATAAGAGTGATCCCAAGCCGTAAAAATTTAGTTCTGTCTCAATACTCATCGAGTGTCAGATAAAGTCCGAAACCCAAGATGTTCAAATTTGTAAGTGAATATTGGCTTTTTCACATATTTTTGATACTTTGATGTAGTCAAATTACTTTACGAAAAATTAATTTTTTCTAGTCAAACTCCTTTTTTTTGAAGATGTGAAGTCTCTAACAATCAAAAAATCAATTTAGAATTTAGAATTTTCCGTATCGTTATAACGTTTCCGCAATCCGCTATAATTTGAGTTTCAGCAGATTGTCTGACATAAAAACATTTTGCGTTTTCGTTGCAATTTGATTTAAACATTCAATCGTTTTTAGTTTAATTCTTTTTTCAAGAATAATGACTCTGACATTACTTACTTTTTGTTCAAACTTCAAATACTGAAATTTTTGATTCCAGTTGTTCGTCGTATTGGCCCTTTTTGCTGTAACATTCGCAGCACCAGAGCCAAAAGCTGAACCTAAAGCGAAACCAGGCGGTTATTCCGGATTGCAGTATGGATACCCAGGATACTATCCCTACTCATATGGTGACTACTATCCTTACGTGAACAAATATACTGGATATTATCCTTACGCGACAGGATATCCCAGCTATTACCCCTATTTGGGCGGATACCCTTCCTATTACCCTTACGTCCGCTAATAAAAGACGTTTAAAGTGATCTGAAAGGAGATGGAGTTAATTTTACGAGTTATGTATAGGTATACACATAAATTAACAGCTTAAAATGTGGTATGTTGTAAATAATTGTAAAATATAATGTATTCCAACAAATACAAATTGATATGCAACATTTTTCTTTATTCGTACACGCACCGGTAAGATTTGAAACTAACGCGGAAAAAATATTTTTGTAGCAATAAAATCCGTTTCAAGCCGAGTAAATCTTAGTTTTCGATATACGGATGTAAATTTATCATTGAATGGAAATAATTATTTTCTTAATTCAGTTTTATTGGATTAAAAATATTTTGCTTGTTTTGAAAATATAGGTTTTAATCAAATGAAAACTATACAAATTTGACTGAAGTAAATTCTGTTCTTTTTTTAAACCTAGCTTATCTCAAATAGACCATATTGTCTTTTAATTGGACATAAACGTAGTTTCGATCGAAACCTTGGTTTTGTTAAGTAAATAATGTATTGTATTAAATCAAGTAACTATATTCACTTACCTCAATAATTTTTGGTTTTAAACGAAATATGTATATTACATCTGTTTTACTTATATTGTCTGATGTAAAACTATTGCATTTAAAGAAAAAAAAACATATTTTTTTTCTCGATTTATGCTTTGCATTTAGTTAACGATAAACTGAGAGAAAATAAGATCACAACTACAAAACGGCTTTATACAATTAAAAACAAAACTTCCCATAGCGTATTTGCCCATCCACCAACAATTCTTTTAACAATGTTAAAAGAATCAATTGAAGTGATCTTATACCTACTTATATTTGGGAAGGAAAAAAAACAATGAATATAGAGACTGTATTTAATAATAAACTCTTGAAACTATATTGTTCGAACAATTTTTAACATTTATTAACTAGCTACCGGAATACTTGAAGATTTGATATACTTTCGGTAAAGATATGTAGGTAAAACCGTATTTAAAACAGTTCCGATGGTGATATATACGATGTACCATTAGAAATCTTGTACAAAATTCTAATTACTCTAGATTTTTTGTTGGTGGAAGTTTCCGGTCAATCAGAATCTGGGAAGTTTCTTTTCTCAAATCTTTTCCTATCTCGTGAAGGCGTAAAGAGATTGTTGATGTATTTTGGAATGAAAGGACTTTGCACGTTAACAATGGAATTACCCTTACATTCCTAAATAGAAAGGAACACTTGCAGTTAATTAAAAAAAGTATTCAAAATACTTTCTTTTCAATTTACCCATTCAATCCGGGTGTAAATATTTTAAGTCTCTCCAATTTTTTTTCGAGCTTCCAAAGCAGGTATCAATTTTTCAATTTGAATTTAAATTTTTAAACGTTTTATCTTCACGAGTTTTCTAATGAGCGAATAAATAATAAGCGAAAAAAAGGGTAAGTGCATTTACAAGGTAGGTAAGGTGAAACAAAACAGACAGATTATCTTTGAAACTTAAGATTTGTGAAGAAAAAGTTGGGAGGAGTGAAATTTGCTTTGCGTAATAAATGTATAGTCCGTCTAGAAAGTATCCGGAATTTATTGTTTTTCTTAATTTTAATATATTTGCATTAATAATGCATTAAGTAGGTTGTGCCGACTGTAGGCCATGGATAAAATCATATAACAACACCAGCTGTCAAATATCGTTGATTATCAATAGGCTTAATATTTGTGAAATAATGTCGCAAGTAGAAAGAAGAAAGTTGATGGAATATTTGTATAGAGAAGGTGTTCAAAACGTTAAAAAATTAGTGCAGTTGACTGAACTCTAAAAAAGTGCAGTATATGAGACAATAAAGGGGATAAAAAATAGGAGAGATATCAGCCATGGACCAGTTTCTGGAAGACCGCGTAAGATTAGCGGAAACTATCTAAACGCTTTAATGACTTGAGGACGACAAAACCCGCGCCTAGGGCTAACAGATTTGGAAATCAACGTCAAATAAGAGTGTGTCCAGAAACTGTCCGCATTTCACTGAGAAGACCAGGTTACTTATCAAGGAAACCAAAAAAAATCTCTGCGATGACACCTCTACAAAAGCAACGAAGAATAGATTTTTGCCAACGATTTCGAGACGACAATTTTAGTGATGTTTTTATATCTGACGAAATCACTTAAAAATCCTATCAATAGAAAATTCAAAATTCAAATTTCGAAATTTCCCATAAAAATAATGGTTTTTGGAGCAATCTCTCAGCGTGGTGCTACACCTCTCTGTATAATCGATGGCACCGTTAATAGTGCAAAGTATTGCGAAATTCTTAGTGGCTTTCTTGTTGAAACGGCTCGTGCTTTATATCCCGAAGGGTGATGTTTTCAACAGGATAATGCAAGATGCCACACTTCTGAATACACTAAAGCTTGGATGCTAGAACAAAACTTGGCAACAATTCCATGGCCAGCAGCTTCCCCAGATCTTAGCCCCATCGAAAACATATGGGGACTAATGAAAATTGAAGTAGAACGAGCAGCACCACGAAATAAAGATTTGATTCGGTCAATTTTACAAGCCTGGACCACTATTACCGAAAAGTCTAGCGTTGACTTTGTTTCGGGATTACCTGAACGTTTAGTTAAATGTTTACAGTTAAATGGAGATTGTATTAGTAAATGAGATGAATTATTTGTTGTAATTTTATTATTCAAGTAATAAAAATATATACCGTCAAATTATAGCTGTGCTTTTTGTTTTCCGGATACTTTCTAGACGGACTATAATTTGTCAGCTTTCCAAAGAAATCTGTCTTTTGATCATCTCGACATAGCTAGCACATTTATGTATAGTGGAGTCGCGAGTTCTTTAAATGGAACAGAAGTCATGTACTATCGAAAACTTGGAATATACAAAAAAGAAGAAAAATCAAAAACAATAATATTAGGAAAAACAACAGAATTGCGGTATGTTGTGCCTGCAGACTGAAGCTAAACGGAACTTTGAAGTAAGGGGAGTCCAACTATCGGGTCTCCACTGTATGTAGGGTGAAGAATGCAATGCGAGTACCTTATCAATTTATTAAAAAATAACTCTCCTTGGTTAGTAAATACACAATTAGTACCGTTACCGTTTCGTTGTACATATATAATGTTATTTAACACAAAATTGTCTGCTTGTTGAAAACAATTTTCTGCGAATAGGTTAACCATGCCCCGTTTTTATACACATATTTATTATTGGTCTGCAGATATAATATTCTCGCCAAACATATTAATTTGTTCCAATTCTACACAAAATAATTAATATGTATCGTATATAAATCAAAGAAATAGAATTTTTATTATTAACGATGGAAGCCTAATATAATAAACATACGCACAATTTAAAATAATTGATATTTAAATCAGATTGAACAGTGTTTTTTGATTATGGTTCAATAACCTGTAAGAAGTATTCGCAATGATAACAAAGTAATACCATCTTTATTAATGTTCTAAACATCGCGGTCAAAGATTGTCCATGAAAATCATATAGTTAAAGAAAATTTTTCAAGTTGAACCTGGCTAAATTATGGTAATACATGCGAAAATGTAAATCATCTAGGTATTCGAGGAATTTATAAAATATCAGAGGTTTACTCGTCAAAATAGCAGCTGCAACTATATATTATACTATAGTAAAAGCTCTACCTACAACAACGCTATTAGGTGATGAAGTTTATGCAACGCATTAAAAATCTTTTTATTTTTAATGCGTAAGAATATTGACCTACTTTACGTCGAATCTATTGAGCCAAACACGTTTGCCAAAAACTTATACAAGAAATTATATATTATTTGAAAAATATATAGGGGTGTGAATAAAAAATGTATTATTAAATAAATAAAATTAAATTAAAGTAAAAAAAAAATAAAATTAAATAAATGTATTATTCCCCTGCAGAATAGTAAGCTTAGAAGCATTATTTTTAGCATCTGTTGGTTAAAAAAAGAACTATGCATTTCCATATAGAGTCGTGTCACACGTATTGAAAATGTACTTCTTCCAAATGGTTCTTCTAAAGAAATATGGCGCTGTTATTTTGTTCAGCGCAGTACAAAGAACATGCAATCCTTTCGTCACATTTACACACCCTATGTACAATGTTTGTCTGTTTTTTTTATTCATTTATTTCATTCAAGCTTAAATAATGAATAATTTCATCTATTAGATAAACGAATTGACGAAGGTGCATTAATTTTATCCGATACGACTATTTATAAGAAACCATGCCGCTTCTTTTTTACAGAATATAACAATAAGGCACACAGAACAAAGTACAAAGAACGTAAAATAAAATACCTCTATGATATTTTGACTTCGTTGGGTCTTTCACTAAGAGTAATTTTAAATAAAACAATTTGTTTATTTTGTAACTTGGACAACGCAGTTATGTTCGGAACAAAATATCGCTCAAATGTTCATCACGGCTTAAGTTACACTGACCCACCCGATCCATATAATTATTGATCATTCTATCCAACATTTGCGGGTGCATGTCGGCGAATATTGGCTTTCAAACGATTCAAAGTCTGTAGATTGTTGGCATATACTTGTGACGCGATAGGGGTGCCAAAACACCGTCTTGCTGGAACCACATCTGTTCAATAATCGATGTTCTCAAGTTCTGGCCACAGAAATTCGAGTAATATGGCTCTATAGTGGCCGCCATTGACAGTTACTGCTCTTCTCTCCTCATTTTGAAAGAAATAAGATCCGGCAATTTTGTTTGTTCATAAAACCACACACCCAAAAGTGAGACTCGCCTGAGAAAATAATTTTTTCACCAATCAGGATCTTCAAAATTCTCCAACTTGTTGCCATGTCCCAATTGTTGCGATCGCCGTGAAATCGATAAATTTGGCTCATTGGCAATATATGCCGCTACAGCTGCGATATTTTTATCGTTGTTTTCTTACCGGTCTATTGCCTTTTAAAGTGAACTCACGCTCAAACTTTACTACTCTGCGCACTATAGCCTGCGTAAAGTAAGGTCGACGACAACCCAATTCTCTGGCGAACATTATTTGTTAACATGAAAAATCCATAAAAATCAAAGAGGCTTCTGAGGTTATGACAGGCTTTAAAAATCTAGTGCACCCCGTTGGACCGCCACCACAACAAAAATAGTGATATATCTCAATAAGAATAAATAAAAAAATGTATAGTATGTCATCGCTTTGTAATTATCATAGCGCTCGATTTTTGCAGAAATTACTAAATGATAAAATCGACTGTATGCAGTTGATTTCCCATATTGGGTGACATACGCAAAGTATTTATGTTATGCGCATCTCAAGCGCTCCTTTATGAATAAATGAATGAATTCTAGAAAAAAAAATATTTTAAATAAGAACAATTATTTGAATAAAAACGATTATTTGACCAAAAGTAATTATGTGCATAGGAAAGACAATTCAAATAAAAATAATTATTTTGATTCGAGTAATGAATGAAATAAAAAGTACAACGTATTATCGAATAATAAATAATTCTTTATTATTTCTGAATAAGAAAAACGCTATTATTCATTTATCTTTATTCATTATTCTAAATAAATTTTGTCCAGCCCTGACCTGCAACAATAGCTGCGCAGTTACAAGAAATATCCGAAAAAGAATTCTGGTACATCTTTCTACTTTAATCGAAACTAAGAATATTTGATTTTTAGAGGAAAAATTTTTCAACAAGATTTCTCTAATTTACACCACATTTTAAAACTTATTTGCTGAAGAAGCTTTGTTTCTAACACTAACAGTAAGTAAGTTCGTCACTTTCCGTGAGACTCACGAAATTAGCAGAGACTAGACAGATACGTGTCTATTCGCCTCATGAGAATGGATTCATGCCGCCTACTGGCTCCCCTGAGAGTCGACAAAACAGGAGTGTGTCTAATCTCTCTTAATTTCGTGAAGCGCAAGGAAAGTGGCAAACTTTAGTGATATGTAAGCCTACAGAAACGAGTTGCACTTCACGAAATTAGCAGAGACTAGACAGACTCGTGTTTATTCGTCTCAAAAGAATGGGTTCGTGTTGACTAGTGGTTTCCCCGAGAATCTACAAAACCGGAGTCTGCCTAGTCTTTGCTAATTTCGTGAAGTGGACGGAAAGTGTAGTACTCGTTTCTGCAGACTTACTGATAAGACACTTGGTTAGGTGTCGTTTTGTTTTATATGGAAGATTTTGATAATTTCTATATAATATATAATATCTGCTTAAATAAAGATACAAAAATTGTACGAAATGCAAAGAAGTTACCACCAAACTGTCACAAATTTAAGTAAATTGATTAAAAATCTGAAGAAGTGGAGATGTGAATACAATTAGTTTTTGTAAATAAATGATTTGAAATTGTCTTATATTCAAAAATTCAATTTTATTGAGGACGCGTTCTGTTTAACAGCTCATCAGCAAACCTCTGTGACCATCATCATGTACCGGCTAATTGCCAGTGTTGAGTTGAAGTTTATCATATACTCTTATTTTACTTTTCCATATGTTTCTATTCTTCGCTAAAATTTCAGCCTCTCTCCACTCTTATTCTTTTTCCTTCAGATATTTGTCGCTCTCATTATTCCATTTCATTCGTGGTCTACCCTTCGTGTCCTTTTTGGGTTTCCCCATTTTTCACATATTCTTGGTCAGTCTTATATTAGGCATCCTGCAAATATAGCTAAACCATCTAAGTGCATTTTCACTTGTTCTTTTCCCTACACATTTTGTCCCTACCTTTTTCCTTATTTCTTTGTTTGATCTTAATCCTGCAATTCTTCTTAATATTATCATCTCATTAGCTTAAGTTTTCTTTCTTTGTTGTTTGCTCAATTTCCACAACGCATTACGTCTTTGTTTTCAGTGCAGGACAAGTATATATGAAAACCTAAAAACCTAAATTGATGAGAATGCATGAATACAATGTTAAGTAAAAACAAGCTACTAAGGAAACAGATATGTGATAATCAATTGCGTATGTTTACTAAATCACAGTTCTTCTTGTATCACATTCATATTTTCCACCACTAGGAGGTTGCCCTAAACGCAAACAATATTATCTCAATGCTGCTTGCATGTAAAAATTGCAAGACGTAACTAATGCTTGTGTTTAACAATATACTTTTTGGCTAGTTGTGAATAACGCATTTTATTACTGTGTTATACTTCCAGCCTCTAAGTCCAAATTGCCATTCTTACCCAATTGAAAAGTTGAATTCTATAAATCTAACGTAAGTTTCAAGGTTTTTGAAGAATTCTGCGTACAGCCTTAGACCATTTTCGCAAAAACTAAACAGCTAATATGTTTGTTGGCATTTACTTTGTGTTAATTTGAATATTTTTCAAATCAATACAACTTCAGTGCGTAAATATGACGCATCAAAACAGACATTCTTCACCTCGTTTTCGACATCCTTTTTGAAGATATCGGCGCAGATTCTCCTTGGTATAATCTGAGCTACGCTGGCCTTAAAGCAACGACACAATCGTTAGCCGAAACCCACTTATCCTATGTACAACACATCCTACCGATGCGGAATTCTGTATTAATTTAAAATACGTTTGTCACTGAAATTGCTATTATTTATGAATATTTCGTCATTACTTTATAGCCCGCAGGCTCAAAAACGATTTGAGTTGTTATGATTAAAATTAATACCAGAGGACACTAGAAATCGTATAAAAATGCGAGAAACTTCAGTCTAGGATATCAGTTTCTGAAAAAAAATAGTTCAACTACAATGTTCAAATACGTGAGTATTATTTTATATGTTTATGTTTTTTGTTTATTTTTATATAATTGTAAAATTGTTATCTTGACAATTTTTTTCAAACCAACATATTTCTATAAAGGTTAATCTATGATATTGTATGCATGTGTTAGCTTGCAACAATGTGTTTGTTAAGTCTGCGACCATCCACTGCCTCCACAACAGAACGTTGTTTATCCTTACACTCGAATTTAGTTCTTCAATTCTTCAAATCACTCTTTCCTTCTTGACCATTGTCTTAATAATGACATCCGTAAATCTGTTTCATGGTGGTGCCTGCTAAATTCGTTAACAAAGCCACTTCCTTTATTTTTAATGAAAACAGTTAAATTTGCTTTTGGACACTGTTATTGAAATATCATTTTCCTTCTTGAGGGAGTTAGACAACTAAATAAATTGTTGCCAATTACTTTTTACTATTTAGTAGTTCCATTTTCTATGTAATCGATAAATCTCATTTATATCAAACACACCTTACATTGCTGTACTTCGATTATTTGTGGTTTCGGCTTTCATTGTTTGTGTTAAAACAATTAAAGCTATATAATCATAAAGGCATTGTGTGGTAGTAATGCCACGGAAACAGCAAGTGTCCTGGCAAAACTCCTATTTCCTGGACCATAATACCACGCACGTGTTCATAGTACCTACAATTAATTACATTTTGAGAAACATGAACACAATGTTGATGGCGCAACTGTTTAGAAAGGTGCAAATGCAACGTAACAGACGTTAGTTAATTTTTCAATACCATTTAGGTGTATTACTTAATAAATTTAAAATATTGGAATATCGATCTGTATTTGCAATTTACAGTGTCATATACAAAGTTCACATTACATGGGATTTTTTTCTATTGATCAACATTTTAACTATGTAATTTTATTTGTTAAAAAATTATATGAAACTCATATGTATGAAGACAGTCACAAAATTCTGCATATAACCCTTCTAACAGTCAAATTTTACATCTTTTCCAAAAAATTACAAAATATGGCATTGTTTTTAAAATGTTTGGGAAATGAAGGAAAAATTGTTGGTTTTTTCATTTTTCACCAAATCACCAATTTTCAACACTCTAGCACAACTTTATCTTGATATTTTTTATAATTCGTTTTTGAGTTATTCTAATTAAAACAAACTTACATGAAACTATTTTTTATACAAAAGTCACAATTTAAATGTAATTTTGCTACTACACACAGAGAAGGTCGCTTATTAAATCAACAAAAGCTTTTTTATTGAGATTTTTTACTTGGTTGAACAACAATAATAGTCACTTTAACAATTTCAGTTCAGTTACGGCAACATAAAAATAATGTTAATTTTCTTTGGTGCTTTTCGTTAGAAGAAGAGCTGATGTTACTACATGTTTCCATTGAAATTTTTTGTTGTTTTATCAGAGTGCCTGTATTAAATCAACAGAAAATACTTCAACCATTGCATTTTGTTAAAAAAATTAAAAAAATTGTTTCGCCGTATGCAAACGAGACCACTTGTTAATGTTTGTTAAATCAACGACCGGCTTGCTCTCATAATAATACATTAACCTACCAATAGGCGTCAATGCAACAAACATTGATAACTTTGACAATTGATGCTCACATAATTGTCGAATTTATCGCGAGCAAATGTAAAATGCTGTTTGTTTTTTTCAACAAAACCGGTAGTAGGAAAAATGTTGTATGCCACTTGGGCCGTAAGTGCCATTGCAGTTTAGGACGTATTTGGATTTTCCTTGGATTAACTTAAAATTCCTTACCAACCTGTTACAGTAATAATAGAAATATTTATATTATTTTATTATGGTAGGTAATCCTCGCTGCCTTGCTAGCTGTAGCATTCGGTGCACCGAATCCCGAGCCAAAAGCTAAGTCAAAAGCCGATCCAAAAGCAAAACCAAGTATTATCCTTCCCCCAGTCGTGCCACCAATTCTACACCCTATCAACACCTACGATCAGTGGCTTCATCCAGTAATTATACCAAGTTGGAATACGATTTCACCATGGAATTTGTGGCACCCAAACTTCTATCATTGGTAAAAGGATTTTGACGTAGAAATAATACTTGCAATACATTTTTCCTTACGTTTCTTATTGTAATATGATTAACGTTCTCAGCAGAATAAATACTACATTCAAGCCTTAAACATTTTGATTTATCGTTCACAATCGTTCGTTTGACGTACATACGCGAACTATGAAGATTTATATAGAATATTATTTACCTGTTGATCACGAAGTGTACTACATCATGAAAATGAAAAAAAAGAAGAACGCTTATATAATGTACGGAATGTACGGAAGAATTTAGATGTTACTTACTCTAAAACAAGGTACGAGTATAGATGAATCATGTATTTGAATATTACTGTTAGTAAAAACGAAAAATCTTCGAACTGTAGCAATATACAAACGTTTTTGTGGCCTTGGTATTTCTTAAAATGAATTGATCAACTTTTATAATAGAATTAATATGAGGGCGAACTTGTAATAGCTATGAAATCTAACACAACAATCGTAGATCTGACGCCAGCTTACAATAACGGCCTCAAGTTACGTAAGAATTGCAATAGAGGAGATATAAAAAATGTGTCATGTTCATTTAGTTGGATTTGTGTGCCGGACACGTAAAGCGCTACAATAGGTGTTACAATAAGAATGTTGCTGCGAACCACATCAGTGAATGCTTATGAATGAAAGTGGAAGACCGTTAACGCGAGAAGCCGTAGATGGACTACTAATGCAAATTTTCACTTTTTAGGCACACACTACTACGTAGGTTTGCTCTATATTTGCGATATATTTGCTTGTGTTCAACGTTTTTGTTTTTAGTAAGCGCCAGTAATCTAACCGAAAGTGTTTATATCGTACAATGGACACATATAAAGGTTGGAATAAATTCCAGAAATGAATTTATTCCAATTAACAAGGAAGCCTTACCAGGTATCAAATTCAAATTTTGATGAAACTTGGTAGGGGGGAAACTTTTTTATCTAGTAAAAGCACACTTTGAAGGAGTGAAATACCCATACGAAATTCTTTCTAGATAGTTCCCGAACCGTAAAATATAAAAATGATGTTTAAATATGAGTTACTGCATATCGGAAGCTTTTTCTTAACACGGTGCTGCAAGATATACAGGATGTTGCGATCAAACGCTAGGATATTTGTAAGAATATGAAAATTAGTTAATTGACTACCACCTTCTACAAATGTGCACTGATGAGCCTTAATAAGGTGAAACGCGCATCTGTACATGGTAGTCAGGTGATAGTCTAACTTACTACTTACTACTTGCTTTCATTAATTCTCTGGCTAATTAAGCTGTTAGTCGATCCTTGCAGCCCTCACAGATCGTGATATCAGTAATCCCTGGTCGAGATTGTTTGGAAATATTTAAACCAATTATGTGATTGGATACTCCCATACTCAAATATATGTTTTTATCTCAACTATTATATTTTTACTACAAACAGGTTTCAGTAACGGTTGGAATTGTAATAGTACAGAAATAACGAAAAGTAAACGTCTACCACAATAATATGAATAATCTGAATTGAAACCTTGGCAAGAATGATAATAACAATCATGATGGATTCTTACGTACATAACAAAACTGATGGTTATCTGTGTCAACATTTGCAAAAATATGTTTATTTGCACTAAATTAATTTTGGCAATAATGTCTTATCCTTCCTTACAAATTAATTTATCGAAGGAATCGTAAACCGATTTCCGTTCACTCCCAATATTTGCTTATACAAAAGAAAAAAAAATAGATATATCATTCCATTCCTAGGATTTTAAAATATTAATCTACTCATAAATTTTATAACTTTATTACCCGTCAATAGGCATATATATATAATTAATAAGATTATATAAAATAAGATTTCACTTTTTTAATGATTATCTAATTAGCATACTATATTTATTAACTAGCTACGATCAAGTAAGCCTATCTATCCGCACTGCGAATCCTCGTCCTTAGATCGTCTTTGCGGTCAAGGAATTTACGCAATCGAAGCCTAATGTTTACTAGTAAAAAAAAATGCAAACGAAATGAATTCGTACGATTTTTGTAAATAAAAGTGTCTATAAATCAATCCTGAACGAGTGTACTATATTGGGTAAACTTGATGTATTTTATTATCATTTTTCGCATGAATATTGGTAAAATAGGTGTTTAAAATATTGCTTTTCCTTGAACTGTAAAGTCGTTTGAATTGGCAATTATGGTGAAACGCGAGAAATGGGAACAATAAAAATATTTACTATAAACATGTACAAACAAATTTAATTAAAATATATTTGAACATAATCAACCTTTCCATAAAAATAATTTCTGTATATCGCATTTTTTTCTAGAAGGAAATCGTCCTTGCCTATCATTTTTTTTCTTCCCTGTTTTATAATTATCTTTTCCTTCCATTGTCATAATTTCAACAATGGCTCTATCTTCTCTATTGTTCCAATTAGTATAAACAATAAATTAGACAGCAAAAACATGTTCTCGTAAAGCATCTAGACATTGGCTATGAAATTATATATATATATTTTTGATTATTCTTTTTTAAATATGCTGTAATGAGATATTGAGATAAAGTGCGTACACTTGCACCTTCATTTACTAACTTTTGTTATTTTAATTTCAATATTCGATAATTATCAAAATTTAATTCAATATTTGCAGAAGTTATTTTCAGAGTTGTTATTCGAATTCTGGAGTTTTGATAAATTATACTATTAATTCTTTATCTCTGAAACAAAGGGACTCAATACTACTTTGTGAGGAATAATCAAAGTCAAAAGTTACTTTCAATAATTTGCATTTTGAGAATATTTTCTATAAAAGTAATTCAAAAACTATTCTGAAGAAAATAAGCAAGAAAATTAACTCTAAAAGCTAAAAAGCCACTGGAGGGGACTTGGAATAGATTAGGAATATTAATTTAAAAGGAATAAAACAGGATTTTCAAAGGAAACACTAACACACATGCAAGTGAGTCAAAATTAATGTAAGTGGATCATTGGAAGTAATAAATAGGACTTGTGGTTATCTTTCAAGTTAATATTTCATTTTGGAAAGTATTTCAATACTTTATCTACTTAGTAAAAGCTCCGCAAAAATAAATCGCACTATTAGAAAAAAAAGCAAGAAGAAAATTAGACGTGCTTCGTATCGTTGTTCTGAATAATGTTAACTAGCTATATTATTAACAGCAAAAACATGTAATATTGTCAAATTTAATAATTGTTTTTGGGATAAAGATTATTATCGTTCGATTCAATTTTACAATATGGACAGATCAGAACGGACGTGAAAACGTTAGCCCTTACCAAACTATCATAATTTTACGTTTTATTGTAGACTTCCTGAAGGTGGACGCAGAAGTCGACGCCATTGTATGTGTTGGTGTTGATATATTTGTTATGTACTAAAATGTATCAACTGCAGCAATGCCCTTTGAGTCCAAATTTACACAAATCCTTATCTATATCATTTCAATAAATATTTTGCGAACTAGCTGCACATTTGCGAAGACAACTTGGCTGTTCAGGCACAACAAAGAACAGTACCTTATTTAAATATGAATAATTGATCCGTTCCACAAAGGAAGAGTTTATATTATATTCGCTAATAGCAAGCCCTTCTTTAATGAAAAATTTATGTAATAATTTGTCTTTATATTTAAATCAATTAAAATTGATCAGAAGAACCCGTAGCGAATGTGACAGCATTCGCAAAATTAATATTCTTTTTGTTACCATCTAAAGCAATATCATCCAGATATGATTATTAGTTTTGAACATCTTTGTAGATTCTCCAAATAACACATTCGCACCAAACGATATGTTTCTGTTTATATTTTTCATTGGTCATTAACAAATCAACATTTAAATCAACGGCTATAATAAATAGTTATATTATATCTTATTATAATTTGTAATGGATTTGTAATGTTGGAATTATCTTACTTACGAGGAGAGTTCAATAATTATCTGCTTTCGGCAAAAGCGCTACTAGAATCGAAATAATGTGATTTAACAACAATGGGAAACATTCTATATAGGAGCAGTGTTAAATATTTGCTTTTGAGAAAGAAAACGAATGATGCGAAATATTGAATAGATCATTTAAACACGGACGTACGAGCATTTCACATAAAATATGTCCACGTCATCCAAATGAATGAGGTCACCACATCAAAAACCGAATGAATGACCGAAAATTGGAAGTGCATCAGATTGGCGAGGCTGTCGGCATCTCAATTGACCCACAACTCATTTGAATGGATTGCTTACAATTAATACACACGCACGCGTGTCAACTTCCAAGGAATATTTTGCGATGTTAAAGCGCAATCCGAATAATTGTTGGTGTCGATTCATAACTGCTGACGAAACATGGATACATCACAGCAGCACACCAGATGTCAAAGAATAGTTCAAACAATTTGTTCTCTCAGACCAACCGGCTTTGAAGAAGGCCAAAGCCACTTTATAAGCCAACGACATCATAGAATGTACATCGCATAATTGACGTAGATTACCTTGAACAAGGAAAAACAATTATTTGCGAGTACTATGCCAACTTGTTGGATCGTCTCAACAATTCCGTGAAAGAAAAACGTCCGTACTTAACGAAGAAAAGAATTCAGCTTCTTCAAGACAATGCACGATATTAAGAAAATTTCATATCTTAAAAACAAAGAAAAAGTAGTTCCTAAATGAACTAGGAACTTACAACAGTCAAAAGGTTAAAGATAATGATTTGCTCTTATTTGAGTCCTGTTTATAGAAGACAAATATAGCCACCACGGTTCCAATATGTTATACTTCTTTACATATTTACTTGTATTATTATTCGTTATATATCTTTCATACAACTTGCGTAAAATTACGTAACCTCGCCTAAACATCTACAGGATATCGAGTCGATTCCATTGTATAGCAGATACCGGAATCCATACCGCTGCGGTTCATTGTTCTCGGCCAACATTCTCTGCATGCATTGTATGCATTTTACATTCGCGTACGCCTGTTGAGGTTAATCCACACGTATCCTCGCAAACTTTTTAAAATATTGCGCGTGTGAAAAAGAAACAATATAATACAGCCACAAGCCGATGAAAATCGAAAATAAGAAAAATGTAACATGGGAAACAAATGTAGAATGACACAAGGATAACAGTTTGCATTTACAAACTACGCAACCATGCATAATAAAAATAATCATTTTAATCATGCTTTATACCTCCATTTATCAAAGTAGAATTATTTGTTACAAAACAACTTGTTTACTTTGTTTAGTACATACTTGTGTATATAAATATGAAGTAAAATTGACCTGTGGCAAGGTTTTGTGCTAAGGCCGAACCTGGTTTTCTATAAGCAATTATGGTTGTGCGTCTAATAAAGTTCAATTGCATTGTTGAATATTAAATGAAAGAAGTATATGCGTTCAATTTTAATTAATTGCGGTAATTGTGGCCGGCGACTATAACGATTAAGATAGATAGCGAAATATGCGTTTTAAAAATAAATTTATTATTGTCTTGTATCAAGCAATGGTACATTTCTCTTGTTTAAAGAAGCTCGGGGTAGATAATCAAAAATTTGGAAAGATCTAGTTCTTCCACAAATTTATTTCAGTGCCGTATTTATCAATACGATGAATAAGGTTTATTATTATAAGAAAAAATAATTTTCCATAAATTTGTTGTGATTAATAAACTATGAACAAGCAAAATTGTCGCTATTTCCCAAAGGAAATTCCCACCAATTGACACGAGGACTGCACAACACAAAAGTTATATTATGGTGTACAATATAATTTTTCGTCACTATCGCCCCTTATTCTTTCAAAGACGAAAACGAGAATGCTACAAATACTACAACATGGTTTCAGCAAGATGTGGTGATACCTCATATCACTGTGATCACCGCCAGGGCGTACATGGTATTTCAAACATGTCACACTTACAAATAATAATTTTTGAACGACAAGATCACAAGATTGGCGTTGTCTCTGAGTTTTTAAAGAGTAACCCAATGCAGTGCCGTTGCATTTAAATTTCTTAAACAATCCTAGCTGGCATACCTAAAATTCCAGTACACCGATTTCCCCTAAACGGTTATGGATCGTATGCACTAGAAATCGGAAGAGCGCCTGTGAAGTTGGAGGCCCCTTTGAAGGTGTTATCCTTAAAAAATAAAATATTTTTCTGACTGGGTGCACCTTAACCCCTGACTGGTATGGCAGGATCAATGTTAACCCTGTGGGGGGCCAAATCTTGCGAATATGATGAATGAGCCACCAATTCATACCGTAACTGGGTTGGTTTTGCCAATGCTATAATGGTAGAGAATTTTTTTCTTTGCTAGCTGACTCCTCTTTCTCTTTGGTTCAGTGTATAGTCGGTCCAATAAACCAATACAGTACTATCCATCCTTCCCTTCTCTAAATAATTTACTAAGATTATGTATGCTTTGCGAATCTCAAAAAGTTGTCGCCATAACTCTTCCAGCTGATGGAATCGCGTTTGCCCTTTTTGGTGCACGTTCGCCAGGAAAAGTACATTTTGCCGACTTAACTTTGGTTTCTGGCTTGTAACGATGTATATCCATGTTTCATCTACAGTCACATAACGCCGCGGAAACTCACTCGTATTGCGCTTAAATATGTCCAACATTGCTTTGAAGTTATCATCCAATTCCGGTTTTGATCAATCGTCAGCAGACGCGGCACCTATCTCGCCGATAGCTTTCTCGTATATAATTTTTCGTGAATTGAAAGATTTACCATGTTAGCCCGGCAGTCTGCTAACATGATATCACGAGCTTTATTGACCATATCATCCGCAGTTACATCAAAGACGAATGTTCGGTCAACTCTAAATACATTAAAGAAGTATCTGATGGTAGTCGTCACAGGAGCGTGGTCTTTATAAACTGCATCTGTCTTCTCTTTGATTTCTGCACTCATTTTCCCATCCACTTACTGGTATTGTGATCTTTTAATAATACCACAAATACATAAACTTGCTCGCTTTAACAGCTCTCAAAACAACACTACCCGATGAGTCTCCGAGTCCGAAACTTTGACAAATGTCGACGAAAGAATAGTACTCACAGTCAGCAATGGACATTATGACACAAAGTGCAATTTATCTCCATACAAACACAGGTACTTCTCATACCATCCTCCTATTTTCGTTTGTTTAAATAAAGATTGGCCCAGAGTCGAATTTGGCCGCTGTGTTAATGAGAAATTCATACATTTTAAGTACCTATAATTCAACAACTAAGCTAAAAAGAAATAAGTTCACTTATATACAGTACCTTTCATAGGGGTTTTTTGGTGTATGGAAGGTGGTTTTAGGTTTTAGGTTTTAGGTGGTTTTCTTCATATTACCCAGCTAATCACACAAACGATCGCATTACGTTATTTATTTCTTTCTAGCATATACAGGATTCGAGGAAATTCTGCCGAATCTATATATGTTGTAACAGGAGGTTCATATTCCGGAGCCGCTTTCGGTTTCGGAAACAAAAATTCATGCAAATTTTATTTCGCAACCCGAAAATTCCCTAATTACAATTTATTAATGTTTAAAAAAGCTCAATTCTTCTGTCGCGCCCTGTATCATGTATTGCTATTACAATCATAACCCTATAAACTTTCAGGATTTTTTCTGAGAGCATATATAAAACAAGCCAAGTCATCTACGGAATTACCTTGTACAAATATCATCCCCATTATACGAAGTGACAGATCTGCAAGATAAATTAAACGCAGTTGAACAGTCAATAATATTAACACTGTTTAATTAACAGAAGCCGCACATCTGCAAAGCAAATCAAATATGTTCTAAAATAGTTCAACAAAATATACTAAATATTTTGAAGGGTGAAGAGAAATGATCACTGAAGTATATTTTACTTCAGTGATTATTCAGCATAATTTTCCACCGATTTGATAGTTTCAATAACTTTAATTCTTGACTACAAAAAACTTTGCGGTGGTTTGTTTAACAAGAATGTTTGATGAAAATGTTCAAAACTTCATTAGATCTTCTACCCTTTAAAGAAGCATTCAAGAGAATTTGCTTGTTTTAATGAACATTTGCATCTTAATGAACTCGAAGTTTAAAAATCGTCCACTATCTAACACAAAAAAATTAAATTAGATGAGATTACACGCGCTTGATTCATTTATTAGATTTATTAGATTTCTCTTCAAAGCTCGCGAAAGCATAAAATAATAATTACTGGTTGTTTCTAAACAAAGAATTCTGCAGAAAACTCAAAAATTACCCTATTTCTAACAAATAAACTAAAAATCATTTAATCCTGTATATTTTCTTGTCATATAATATTGAGAACACAAAACGTGTTAATTTAAAACAGATCTGCACGAGTATTAGGTCATGTCAATAGTAGTTTTGCGTAAACAATAAAATTTATTGCTTCGCATTATATATTAGGCGTTTTTAATCAATTACAATGCAGTTAGTTAATATATCTCTCTGAATGTCCAAATATAAATCGATCCGTTGACATTTACATATTGGTTTTCTTCTTTTTTTTAAATTACCAAAAGCTACTTTAACAAAAAGTGTCGATGATGATATGAAAATGCTATTAATGGCAGTTATAAATTAATTATATTATTATTATATTTAAATGCAGCTATCTCGACTGTATCTTATGAATATCAACAGGTTCCGTAAAAATTACTTGACCGTTTTAAGCTCTTAGGTATCAAAGGAAAGAGTTGGAAGTGCAGATTAAGAGAAAGATAGTTATATATAAAAGTCATTTTAACAATAAATTATGATGGCTATCGTTGAAATATTAACAAAATAGAAAGAGGTCAATATTGAATTATAAATTAAACAGATTCTAGCGCTCTTACGGTTTGTACGATGATACGTAATAATGTACAAATGTCTCAATTTACCACATAGCTACATCGGAAGACAAAACAAACGCTTCGAGTATTTCGTCTGTGTACATACATACACGTACCGATATGTGTCATTAACCACATGCAACACGTTGACATTGAATTTAACGAATTTTGCGAACACAATGCATTGCTTCGTAGAGGGGTAGTCCTTGATCACCCTGTACGCGAAACCAGCCCTTCCTGTTCTCTACAACTTCGTCAACTATATATACAACGCGATTGAATTGGGTTTACCATCAGTTGTTCTTCTACAGTGTGAACAATCGCCTTAACTTTAAAAAATACCAAAAATGTTCAAATTGGTAAGTACATTTGATAGTTATATTTCCTATATATATGTAAGTACTTTTAATGGAGGACAAATCAATACAATAAAATTATTGCTTTAATTAAAGGGAAATTAATGAAATGTAATAAAATTGAGCTGCACCACAACCAGATTTTACTTGGTTAATGTTTGGGAAAATGTAGCGATAACAACCTATTTGCGTATTGTACTTCCATTTATACTGGCGTCTAGCAGCGTTAAAAGGAGGTTTCTTGTTATCGGTTTTCTTTTATAAAATTGTGGTTGTAAGTTCTGAAACCGGTTTTTGAATTTGGAAAACTCATGTTAAATACTAAAATTAAATTAACAAAATACAGAATCCTCTTTTACTCCTGTTACAACATGAGCCATTTGCAATTATTAAATTAAAGTTGTTAATATTTTGATTTGAAATCGTATCGGGTATAAACATATTGCACTAAAACTAACATTTTTGTGAGTGAAACAAATATTCGCTATTCAAAACGTACTTTTTTAATTGGGTACCGTTAGGGTTTATTTTATTTAATTCTGTTTTTAATTATTTTCATAAGGGTACAAATAAAAACAAACAAGATGTTGAGAAAATATTCTTCAAAGTATTAGTAATTTTTCTAAATTCCATAGTACATGCGTCAATAGTGGCTTAATATCGTGGTGTATTGTCTCTTGTCGCGTGCAGCCCCTGTCAATACATCTTCTTTACTTTTGTTTGCAAAAATAGTAATGAGAAGCCCGTTTCTTTAAAAGTTATTATTACTTTATATACATTTTCCTCAAGATGAAGGTAAGGTGTTTGATGATCTCAGCTAAGTCTAAAATTGAATTAAAAAAAAAATTGGAACATAATACTGCAGATGTTTTTATGTATTTTATGTAAGAAACTACATGTATTCTAGTTCTTCTATATGTATGTTCATTTCCATTTTGTATTAATTAATTCTTGAATTGGATAAAATTCTTACTATTCTTGCTTATTCCCAGAAATATTTTATATTCTATAATAAATACCGCAGAAAATTTTGGTTACGTATTGTTTTTTTAATATAAAAAAATAAAATAAGGAATAATAAATAAGTATTTAATAGTCATGTTTTTGGAAGCTAATGCTTTTTTTTTCCATCAGCTTTCTTAACAACATCGACATATTTTCATCCTTCATTTTCTTAAAACTTATCTGCAATTGGCGACTAAGGTGAAGCATGTACTTCATCTCGGCGACTAGTCGTAAAACCAACATAATGACCTGCGATGCCGCCTTTACTAACTGTATTAACATGTTAAAAATCCCTAAAAATAGTTGTTTTCGATATAATTAAAATCATGAAAAATGTCAACCCTGGTAACAACAAGAACGTGACTAATCGTATGTCTTGGAAAAAAATTAAAACATACTTCTAGCATTTCCAATTGAAGCCTTATTAATTTTTACAGTTCGTATTCGCCTGCATCTTGGCTTTCGCCTTCGCTTCGCCAGCACCAGCTCCAAAACCAGGCTACATCGCTCCAATCGCTTACAGCTCACCCATTGCCTACTCAGCATCACTAAGTTATCCATACGCATACTCAGCATACGCGCCTTCGTATTACAGCAATTATGTATCACCGTATTCGTACTACAAATCCGCATATGTGTGGTAAATTGAGGATTATAATTAGTTAATAGATCGAAAACCCATATTCATCCTCACTGTGTATTTAAATTAACACCTTTTAATTTTGGCTATGCAAATATGTATAAGACTACCAGCTGTAAATCTGTAAACGACATGTACAGTGTTTTGCATCAAATAAAGTTTATCATTTGATGGAATTATTGTTTATGTTCTATCCTCAACGAGCAGAAACACTTATGTTCTTTGAGGTGAAAACCTCCCAAGCTACAGAAAGCGAAAAGTTCATTGTAACATTTTTAAACTTCAACAGATCTTAGCCTACTTCAAATTGCATCTTTATTTGTACGTAATTTTTTATTGCACCCAATTAAATAAAAATTATAAAAGTCAGAGAATGTTAAAGCTGATCGGTAATAAGATTTGTTAGAAAATATCTTTGTTGCAAATACCAAATTGATGCCTACGAATAGTTTCACTAAAACAAAATCTTTTCTGGAATAGAATGGAAGGTGGGGTAAAAATGGAAATCCGCATAAAATAAAGAGACACACAAAACTCTTGTAATTCAATTAAGAAATGCGTCACTAACAACCACCTACCAAGAGGGAATTCAGCATTAATTTAGATATCAGTTACGTACATAAATAAACAAGTATTGGTTACCGGCTTTAAAATTATACAAATCAATTTTAAACAAGAAAAATTTAAATAATTTCCAAGTACTTATTGAGACAAATATTACAATAATTTTCTTGTTTAAGTTTTTAATACGTATGTTCGCACATTCCTGTTAAGAGTTTTATTATTTAATGGCCAAGGTGGCAAACTATTGTGTAGTTTATATATGGTGTTGCCACAAAGTAAAGGATGTATTTGAGGTTCTATAGTTTTAGGAAATTGAAATAATTGCAATAATTAATTGGATCTTAGTTGCTACAACAATGGAATTTTAGTATATCTAAGTAAAATAAAAATTTCGTCATGACAACTTCTGCCACAAGTGTCGTGCGAGAATGGGTTTGCAAGTAGGCCCCTGCAAAATGAAAGCATGCCGTAATTTTATTTGTAAATTTGAAAGAATATTGTTTATAGTTGACCTCCTGAAATTAGGAGGACTAAGGATTTGCAGAAGCTTTTGGGAAAATTCAAAACATAGCTGAAATACTAATCAGCCCGAAATCAGCGGATTAGTATTTTGGGTATATTCTGATTTTATCAAAGCAACTGCAAAAATATATCTTCCTCAAATTATTTGATTTAAAACAGGCAGATTTGGCTATCAGGTACCATTTTTGTTTGGGAATAATGACGCAGATTGAAATTGAACCCAAACCGTTATCCCGTATTTTAGGAATGGATTGGGTCAATTTTTCTCTTAATCGTGGAGACAATACTCAAAACTATTGAATATTATTCGTATTAAGAAAATCATTGCTTAGTATGCATTCTTTCGACGAAATATATCTATTGATGATTTAATGAATCTGTAACTGTTACTGGTGAACGATATCTGCAAATGTTAAGAGATTATGCGATTTCACAGTTGTAAACCGAAGATTCAATTGGAAGCATAATTTTTACGCTGGATGGAGCAGCGCCGCACATCTATCGATCAGTTAAAGTTTTGTTAACTAAAATTGCTTGAGCCTTGGGATTATTTAAAAAATTAGTGTTTAGAGGACAATTAGAAACGTTGGAAGAATTAAAAGATAGTATTAAGAAACAAATTTCAGCAATTGAACGCGAAATGTTGCCAATGCGGCGTGTAGCTTGGAGGAAATGTTGGTGCTTTTATACCACCAATGGAGACCATATTGATTCTTCTATTGATTTTTATTTTAGTGAAGTTGTATAATGAGCTGAAATATAGCGTTTTTTATGACAACCTTGTATATAAACATCATATTTGTGTCGTGTTAGAAAAGGTGAAGATAGTGGTTGAAGGATTAACCAATTACATGCATTACTCCAAAATATTAACGGGTTATTGTAAAGATTCATTTAGAGATTTCAACGTAAAAAATAGTATCAACATTATGGAAGGAAGACTGACACTTTGAACATTTATGTTGGCAGAAACACTATAGTACAGGAAAGGAAAATTCCATCGCGATAAATTAGAAAATTGAACACTGTTTATGTGGATATAAGTATGCTATATGTAAAAAAAGAAACCAACTTTCTTCTCTAGAAAATCTATGTAAATCTTCGTCAGAACAACAGAATACAGTATTCTGTTAATTCATTGTCGCGAATTCTAAAGACAATTCAATACTGTCGGTAACAGACGTAAAATTACAAGATTATTGGAATTAAGAAAGGAATATTTGATGAAATCTAAGATTTGAAGAGATCAGTTCAGTATGTAAATGTCTTATTGAATACTGTTGACTTTCTAAGTATTTATATTATAATTATCGTATTCTTACATTGTATGCCACTGTTTGCTTCTCTTTACGAAAAATACTATACAACGCATTTAACACTACTTGCGCATCTTTCTTTAATACTAAAACGACTCAAGCTTCAATGAACATTGTGATTTTTTTTATGGATCAACTACATACATATTGTTCAATAAAAAGCGGATGATCCAATACCTGCTTAGCTTGTGGTTTTACCTCAGACAAAGTGCGCACTGTGTACTGTACTGTGAAGTACGTATATGTGCATTGATAATTTTTTGAATCAGGGATTTTTTAACTAAATCTACAGGATTTACTAATTTTGTTTGATTGAATACTAATTCTTCTAATTTAATATTGTCGACGAAACATACGTTTTGTGTCTTCAACTCAATCTCCCGAATCAATATGATTTGACTCAATGATTGCTTCTTCTTTCAGTGCAATGATATCAATCCAAGAACTTTACATTTATTTAATAAGTAGACTTTTACAGCCATTAATTGCAAAATTTTCTTGGTTTCCTGGCACATTATCGTAGCTTTTGACGACGTTTTGCCCACATTCCTATGAGACAATTTAAGGGGTGTCATTGCACACTGACTGGGAACTATTTATTCGGAAGATGCTCGTTTTGGGTCAATGACAGCGGAAATGTTATGGATCAATGAAACGTGACGATGACAGAAAATTTAGAAGTTTGAAGATCTCTACAGGTTCACAGATTTTTCTATTGTATTAGCGAGATTTGGATATGATGGCCCATTTCGAGTCTACATTCGGTCAGTGCGGACAAAGTTAAACACAACAACCGCGTGCAACGCTCGGGGTCACCAACAGTGCTGACCGATCACTCTGTTTCACCGATCGTACGATTGTGGAATCTTGTAGACACTAAGGAGCTTTCAAATGATCGCGGTCTTTGATGGGAAAGCAGTCTGAGAGTTTGGAATGATGCAACAACTTACAAGCCAGATGCAATATTGCTGTAGAGAAGTTGTTAGTTCAAATATCTTTGTTATAATAATTATTGCGGATCAAGGTTTCGATGATACTGCTTAATTCTTGAGGAAGCTAATTGGGTTCAGATATAGAAATGATCCTTTGGATAATAAAATAAGTAACGCCGTGTTTTTGGGTTGGATGGTGGTGTACAAGGCCATTGAGAAATCCATCCGTTGTTGTCCGATATTAATCCTTTGTAACGGTTAATCATTGGAAGAATTTTGAAATTATTCTCCATCTTGTCTCGAAATTTATTAAAAATGAAGACAACCTCTATTTAAAACGTAAATAATTGGTGAGGTTACATAAGTGCATTGGACTTGCCAGTAATTTACGTTAAACTAATCACCAAATATAGTTTCCTGAGAAGAATTCATACATGTTGATTTCTTTTATAACAAATTATACCCTAAATTTACAATAAGCAGGTTCTGATAATTTTGCTGGTAATTAATGTCCCCTTCCATTTAAATTTTTTTCTGATAAATTATAGGGTACACATAAAAACAAGACAGTGCGCTGAACTTGAACCATAATGTTACATGACGTGCGCCGACCTTGCGTCTGGGCATTGTAATCTTTCGATCGTTCGATTATCGAAAGCTTTCGCTGGTAAGCGGCTGATGTTTATGGTTGATTTGTTTTCGTAGTTATCCTTCCAATAAGGTTATTGTTAAGTTCGACGCGATTGCGTGAAAATGTAATTTTCTATTGTACCCGGTTTACCGTTAGACTTCAATTAAAGAAACACGCTTCATTAAGCACGCATTCTATGAACGGGTGTTTCCATTATTCGGCATATCTTCCACAATCGACGGAAATTGAGTAGAATCCTTAGTAGCTGTTATCTACGTTAACATGCGTTGTTGTATGACCTCCAAATTATGAGAATTTACTTACGTTTACGAGTTTACTTACTGATTGTTTATTCTACACGGTTATCAATTTAAATTTATTAATTTCCAACTTTATGACAAAGAAATTTATTTGATATCATAAAAACAGGATTTTCTGAATTACATAATTCTATTATGTTCATGTATTCTTTTTTTTTAATTGAATAATTCATCCGTTTTTTTACTTTTAATAGAAAACTGATTCATCAGTTTACCACAAACTTTCACTATTTTGGAAGATAATTGAAACAATATTTAAGCGGACATTGGATTTTTAATTTATAATTAAATAATAAATTGTAATTATTAATGCAATGTATTACTTGTGGTCGGTAATAAGTTTAATATGACATTAAGCTCAAAAATTAATTATAGCTTTAAACTATTCGAGAAAAATTATGCTGGTGCTGTATTTTTTAATTTTACATTTACAACGAGACGTCAGGTGGAGCTTCATGAATAAAATTCGCCATTTTCCGTGCGCTTTATTCGGCTTTATCCGTCTCATGAGAATGGGTTCGTATTGCCAACTGGTTTCCCCAAGAGCTTACAAAACACGAGTCTGTCTAGTCTTTGCTAATTTCGTGAATCGCGCGGAAAATGGAGAACTTTATTCATGAATCTTATTTATGAAGGGACTAACAGCTATTAGTGTTAGAGTCCCGCGTTCGAATCCCGAACCCGTAATTTCCAGAGTAGAGTTTTCGTGAGTTTCTTCATTCCACTATTCCCGGATCTTCTTCCTTCAGTTTTTCAGTATGCGACACATTTGGATAGAATGTGTTCTGCCGTCTCCAAATCT
Organism: Oryctes borbonicus; assembly: GCA_902654985.2. Taxonomy (NCBI): domain Eukaryota; kingdom Metazoa; phylum Arthropoda; class Insecta; order Coleoptera; family Scarabaeidae; genus Oryctes; species Oryctes borbonicus. Next base: position 6,368,255 of record LR736857.1, read on the forward strand.
TTCAATTTTTATCAACGTCTGACAAATAATAGTTATTTACGTACCAAGTCAGTAAAGTCAGTTCGCTAAAGACACTTCGCTGACGTAGTGCATACAAAATTTTTATTTGATATTTGATATGTGATATTAAATTTCAAATGAAATACATTTTATTGCGACAAAATAAACATAGAGAAAAATAGTACAAAATACAAAACAAATCTACTTATTTTTGTCATATTAAACGTGAACGCTGAACCCTGACGCATTATAAAAATGAATTCCTGAAGTCGAAGGGAAGTGTTTGAGGATTATTACCTATGTTGACAGTTTGTAAATCTTTAGCAGAATTATCATTACTATCTTGTCAGTTTGATCTGCACCTAAAATCGTCTTCGCAATTTTCATTTTATTGAGCCCAGATTCCTTACTACTACCTGCATTGTAAATACATAACTGGCAATTTTGCATGGTACACTTCCAAAAGTGTGGATTCCAACTATATGGACTGTTTGGTATTTCTATAAGCTAGGAAAAATCTATCGTGGTGCGTCTGTTTTCAGGAATTTCACTTTTCCTTCAAACTCTAAGCGATCAGAAATAATCGAAGGCTATTGGTCCTTATTTTGGTTATATAGACAACTAGAAGTGATTCTTTGCGCTAAAGTTTTTTTTATTACGTAAAGCTCCAGTAATGCCAAAACACCACACAAATTTAAAATAATTACTACATTCATATTGAATTGACTTTCGAAGTTTGCATAAAGTATCTTCATCATCAAGTAGATTTGATCCGGCGCATTTAGTAAAAATTTAAGTATTTCTTCTTGTGGAAGACTTTTGGAATACGATTTCTTCCTTTTCTTGGAATGGCAGAACACATTCTAGACCATTTCTTGTAACTATTAATTTGAAAGCATGACATTGCACATAAAAGAAAATAAACTAAGCAGAGAATTTGTTCAGGTATTTTTTTATTTTAAAAATTGCGGCTTCTCAAACCAAATAAGTCTATTTACATATCATGAATTCATGGCTAATATAACCTATCGAAAACAATTGATTGAAATCAAATCAGTAGATCTTCGAAACTGTTATAAAATTCCATATTATTTGTTGTCGTTATCGTATTTATCTTTGGTACACCCGGTTTGAGAAATACTAATCAATAATTTATTTACAGGTAGAAAGCTCCAGCATAGGGCGACGCAACATACGGAGATAAAGCCGGGGCAGCTACGTATGGAGCGGCTACAGCAGGAGCAGCTACTGCAGGACCGGCCACATAAGGAGCGGCTACAGCGGGACCACCTATTGCAGGACCGGCCACATAAGGAGAGGCTACAGCGGAACCAGCCAGGTAGGGAGCAGCTACTGCAGGGCCAGCAACATAAGGGGCAGCTACTGCAGGGCCAGCGACATAAGGGGCAGCTACTGCAGGGCCAGCAACATAAGGGGCAGCTACTGCACGGCTAGCGATGTAAGGAGCAGCTACAGCTGGTGCTGCAACTACTGGGGCAGCCCTAACTACTGGCGCGGCAACAACTGGAGCGGCTCTGACAACTGGAGCAGCTGCTACGAGCGGGGCGGCGAGGGTGTTGTAATTTCTTGCGATCACTTGAGAACTTTGTGCTGTTACTACTGCAGGCGCTACTACTGGAGCTGCGGCAACACCGAAGCCTGGTTTAGCTTCTGGAGCGGCGTGGATGGCCACCGCGAAAGCCAAAACGACAACCTGAGAAGAGAAGAAAATCATTATTTATTATACAAGAAAACAATCCGTTTATAAATACTTACAAATTTGAACATGATTGTATAAGGTTTGTTGGTGTTCAAAGAAGACACAATTGAATTATGTTGGATTTTTGTCTCAATGCGTTTTTATATACCGAAAATGCTCCCCACGAATGCAAGCCCGGGTTACACAAATGTTTAGCAACAGAAGAATTAAAGAACATTCTGCATTACAACGCTGAGGCGCATTTGTATGCGCAACAGCAAATTGTCTACGGCAGTCGTTTCTATAAGAAATAATTTACGTAATTGATATGATGCGATGAGTGTAAAACTAGATTAATCTATGAATGAGATAGTATCCACGTTGCGGCTATGAAACAAAGGAATATGTAGACCCAAACGCATCTAGTGAGCTATATTCTATTTAGGATCATGTACGGGTTTATCGGACGTGACCAACACACTTTTACTAATTTCCATGCCGTACAATATGTGTATATTATTACGATGATAAACGTTGGGTTACATCTAGTGTGTCATCTACTCAGTATTATCAACCCCATCCGTTTTAGAAAATAATTTCTTTTTGTTATGTAAGTTAAGAAAGCAAGAAAAAACGAAATAGATCTCGAAATTAGTCTTTATTTCACAGATAGTTTCAGTATTAAATCTAAGATTGTTTTGTACTCATACAAATTACACTTGGTATTTACGCTGGGTTTATCATAGGGGTTAGTCTTGGGATCTCTCTTATTTACTGTTTTCATCAATGATCTTAGTATGTAGACCGGTATCATCTGTAAATATCATTTTTTTTTTGTAATTCTTTTGCTAACATAGTCAACATGACTACTCAGCTAAAATCCGCACGAATAAAAGTACTTCGACTACAGACTGCCTTTCAAAAAAATTAATAAGATATGACCAAATATTTGAGGTCTCTTTTTTTTAATGCCGAAATGAACCATGCCAGTTTTACCGGTATTAAGTACGAAATTCCAGTTGTTTTGCAAGTACTTCACTTACTTTAAAAGTGTTTCAATTAAGTTAAAAGTGCTTTGCAGCTTCAAATAATCAAACAAGTGCCAAATACCCTCTTTTAGAAGTGATTGAAGCAAAGTGTCCTAGGTGTTTCGAAGCACTTTATCAAAAGCTCTGAACACAGCTATTAAAATGTAAAACTTCCCAAAAAATTGAATTGTTATATGGAAACGAAAAGAGTTTAAGAAGAGCTTCATTGAAACGAGTAATGTAAACTGGTGAACATCTAATTCTACTAATTAATCAGCACATAGCTAAATGTAAATTATTTGATATTACTGCTGATGGAACGAATATCGCGAAGTATATTATTGTGGCTTTTTATGTGTTTATACATTTATTTTGCGAGAGTGTTTATTTTGTTGTATACATTTGCAAATTTACGAGGCGAAGCCCTTTCCTCAAAATTCCCCTAACTTACTCTTGTATTTCTGCCTTCCACTATGTTGTAAGAATACTTTTACTGTTTAAAAATGGATCCACTCGGCAACAAATATCAAGTAAATTAAAAGCCAAAGCAATATAATTATTTCTTTGACGTAATAAATTTTAATACCTTTCTAGCACTCAAGTTTTGGTTCCTTTTTTGATTTTAATTTTAATGTAAAACGTTCATTACAGTATACAAGAAGTTGCACAACGTTCTGTATAAACTCAAGGAGAATATTCTTCAGATACCTTCAAGCAAAGGATGTATAAAGAACAAATGTCCAATTCGCCATGGGTACCGAAATAATACTAGTGTAGGATGCTATAAAATAAAATAAAATTTTGTTTGTGTACGAAACGTCAATTGATTAGTCAGTTCTTTACTAGCCAAATAAGTAGCTAATAACTTTAAAATTGAATTTTAAATGTTATTTGCAGAATGTCTGTGTTGCTTTCAATTGAAAAGTATGCCGACATTGTTGTCACGTGCTTGTAAGGCAACGATTTTCAAACGGACGAGTGCCAGAACGCCAAACATTCAGTGCTGTGTTTCTTCATCTGCGAAGACATGGTTCATTTCCAACAATTTCCACTACCTATGAACGCCCCCCTCAGAAAGACTTGAAAGAAGAAGAAATTATGTTACAAATAGTTGAAGGCGATTCGGCATTACGTACCAAAAAAGTTTCAATACCTATGGGTGTTCCTTCTTGGAGAGTATAAGCAACATTTCATAGAAATTTGTTGCATCCTTATCACGTACGAGCACCACAATCTCAGGACTTCCCTTTACAATTAAATTTTTGTTGATGGCTTCAAACAGATCGTCTATTAGTGAGGCATATATTATTATACATTTTTTGCTTAAAAGAACTTCAGGAATATGTTTCTTAAGTTTGTTCAGTACGTCATGCAACACCCTGTATACAATAAAATTGAATATTGACTCCATACATTGATTTGGCACAATTTTTGTATGAGTCGTGGACATATTAAGAGCATATAGTGTAATGCTGTCTTTAGCCTCCCACTATTCCACAGCTTCGCATACGACTTGAGCTTACAACTAATCTCATTCTTACTTTATTCAAAAGGCAAAACCGAAAGTTCTATAATTACTGTCAAATAATTTCCTTTTCGTTGCATCGGTTATTATCGAGTCTACAGATTTGGCGGAGGAACTTGTAACAGTTGTGAAGCAAAAAGCTTAGCTGAAAGTAGGCTAAGCTCTTTGCTCCACATACGAAGAATAACTGTCACAAGTTTCTCCACCGAATCCGTAAACTCGTATAATTATAAAAGTTTAATGTAAAGCTCGACTAATGTTGTTCCACCTAGCAACATTGCATTTGGAAATATATGAGAAGCTAATCAAATTTCTATTAAGGACGCTATCACTAAGAGTCCATCAGGAGAGCTTTAGATAACAATTCTGATAATAATTTTTTTTGTAAATCATTATTTGACAGAGAAGATTTAGTAACAGCTTTGATTCTTACAAACTTCTCCATAGCATTCGGTCATACAGTTGAACCAACCAATTTCCAAAGTATATGAATTAATCAAATATTTTGGACAGTACGAGATGTGCTTAAACCTTACCGTTTACCATTTTATAGACAAAAACCTTCAGGTTTTACACATTTATTTTATTTCTTTTTGTAGGACAATTATGTAAAATTGCACAGTTGTTTATATTTCATTGCCCAAATTGGTTTGTTTCACTAATTTAATGTTTTACATGTCTCTAAATAAGAAAAATTTAACAGGATTCCATTAGAAAATTTAAAATGTACCAAACATATGCGTATGTATGTATATAATAGGCAATTGTTTGTACGCAATGTATAGTATTCTATTCTAGTATACTCTATCAATAAACATTATACCTACTGCATTACTAATGAGCTCTGATGATAGAATGACAAGCAAATAAAGAAATGCGTGTGATTCGGATCTATGTAAGTGAAAGTAATCATGTGTCAATGCAATAGTTTCATCAAGATATACCCAGTATTGAAGCCAGCAGCGCATATTTAAAGTTTTAGTTTAATATCCCAGTTTTAATAAATTTTAGCGGAGATAAAGCAGCTACTATTGTGATAATTATAATATCTATTTAAAAGCAAATGCAAAAGGCATCGGTGCATTCCAAATGTTTAATAAATGGTTATCCAGAATGTTTAATAAATTCGGAACATAAGTTTTGGACGTCTGAATTTATTAAATGCTTTGTGAGGTGCAAAGCGTACCGATACAATCAGTGTTTGCCATACTACCCCGCTGCTCCTAAGCGATCATTATTTATTTACTTTCAAGATAAAAAAATGCCTTTTAGCACATGTTAATTCACATTTTGAAGATATATAGGGTGTTTCATATCCTGTATATCCTTTCAGAAGAGATAAATTGTTGTAGAATGTTTCTTACAAATAATTTCCCTATGCCAAAAATGCGTTATTCTAAACTGAATTAAACTTCAGGCCACGCAGATAAATTTTTCATTTAAAAACAACAGTGTATAGTATTTCATCACAGCACTGTATGAATATTAGCAAAGAACGTACCTATACAGCTTCATAGCTAATTTACTAACAAGGGATGATTCCGAATCCAAAAATTCAAAAAATTATGAAATTTTTGGATCATGTATGTTATAAACATATCAACATTATTACATATGCTTTTTCGCCGAAGTCTTTTGTCAAAATGCCACATATTTTTAGTACTACTGGAAGTGTTTTAAATCTTTTAAGTTGAAGATATGCAAAATCGCAAAAACCTCAAATCAATTAAATTATCTCAAAAACTACGATAAATAAGTATATGGAATATTGAAGAAAGTTGCAAAAATTGAAGAGAGATATTCAAAAATGTAATAATATACAGGATGTTACGTTTAAAAACTTGTATCGCTTATAGCGGAGTAGAAACTAAACAGCCTATATACTTGTCTCTAAATACTTTTTAATTTGAAAATTTTTTCTCTAAATTGTTCAGAGAAAGAATTATCTTCCGTCCATATACTAAGTGGACCAGCTATATATTTATGAAATGTTTCAAAGCTGATAATGGCTGTAAGCCTAAATCAGAAAGAGTAAATAAGAACAGTAAGGAACAAGGAGAGTGTCTAATAAGAAAAAGAGTTTAAGTCAATAGAACTTGTGGTTGTAAACCGACTTAGAAGTAGCAGAAAAATTAAATTGACCTCTTTAGCTAAAACTCCAGCAGCATAACATGAATTAATTGAATAACTCCTCTTTACATAAGTTATTTTCAAAACATATTCTACTTTGTGTGCCAGGAAAATAATTTAATGTAAATACTACTCGTTACTTTGAGGATTGGAAAATTAATTTTAACCATACTCATAAATTATTAATTACAATTCCTCAAAAATATCTAAATATTTTCTAGGTGGGGATATTGTTTATGTTTCTGTTAAATAAAAATTCTATTTAAGTTATATCAAATTCTATTTCCTTAAACAGCATTGATCAGATTATTATTTTGTATGTAGATTTGGGCATTAATTTACATGGCAACTGCAATTCCAAACCTACATACATACAAACGAAAACACACGAAATGTGAAAATTTGATTTTCACCTACATTTACACATTATCGGCGCGAGCAAATCGGAAGACCAAATAGCACGGTACTTGCTTCAATTTCGGTAAACGTGACCATTATTCGCCTCACGTATTCGTATCGATTTCACTTATTTCCTCTTTACAATGGGGGGCAATCATTTAGTCAGGGGGTTGTTGTTCCGCTATAAATACTTCGTAACCTGCCGACTTCAAATTATAACAATCCGATCAATCAAAGTTTATCGATAACCGACGTAGTTTAACGGCTCCGTACGTGCAAAAATGGTATCACACAAGGTAAGTGGGAAGAAGTGTAGTGGTAGGCACGTAAAATGTGTAACAGTGTACCGTGTTCTCGAGGAGAGAGTATTGAAGTGAAATTCGTCCTTAAATATGATTTGATTGCGCGATGTACTCGAATTTCTAAAAGAATATAGGATGGACTTTAATTTATTACTTTTAAGAGATATACAGTGATCTATAAATTGGTTATTTTTCAGGTAAACGTTGCTGTATTACTTCTGCTTGCATGCAGTATCGATGCCAGTCTGATAGCCCCCGCTATAGCACCAATATCGCCTATAGCTTACACCAGAGCCGTACCATATAACGTCCTGCCTTTCGCCAATAGTGTTAACGTATTTAGTAAAACGTTATCAGCACCTTTAGTAGCAGCTTATGCAGCACCTGCCATTGTTAAAGCACCATTTCCAGTTGTTGCTCCAGCTTTGGCTCCAGTGCCTGCCGTTGCTCATGCTTTTCCAGCATCAGCTGTCGGTCCTGTCCCTGCATTTGCTCCTGCTTTAGCACCTGCGCATGCTCCGCTACCTGCTCTTAGAGTTTCTTCTTTCTTGCCTGCACCTTTCGCGCAAGCTCCTGCTATTCTTCCTGCTGCACCAGCGCTAGCTGCTCCTGTAGTAAGAAACTTCGTGCCTTCTCCTTTTGCACCAGCGGCAGTAGCTCCCGCACCTTTAGTCCCAGATGCCTTTCCTCAAGGTTTCGGTCCAGCTGTTATCGCAAATGCTGCATTCGGTAGAGCTGTCCATGCTGTAGGCCCAGCTGCTGTAGCTAGTCATGCAGTTCCTGCGCCAAGTTGGTAAAATAAAAATTAATTAGCTGCTTGACTGGTGATATTTTTATACTAGAAACCTATACCTGTGCTGTTTTTTTAGAAACATTTTGTACGAGATTATTTTATTATAATAAAGTGAATTTAATTTAAAATTTTGCTATTTTCTTATCGTCTATACCTGTTCAAAGAATAACTACAAAAGTATAACGCGTACCCAACAAAATAGTGACATTTCTTCAAGGGAAACAAAATAATTCTTTCAAAAACCTATCAGATGGTGTCAACAATTATGTGGAAGTTTATACACATATTCAATAAGTTTTACATAAATTTTATTAATTGAGAAGTTGAAGGTTTTTTTTTTGCTATAGAAGATTTATGTAATTATTTGGGAATAAAGACAGATGATTTTCAAGACGTGTTAATTCAAATTTCAGTATTTTAGCAGAAAAAGACTTGGCTTCATGTGACGCCATCCGGTCGCCATGAAGTCGCTTTCTTCTAGCCGCAAATACTACAGCAGATTACTTAATTTCCTTTGTTGTAGGAATATTCCTTTTATAAATATGATTAGAAGTAGTAGACGTAGAGTGAAATTGTTTGGCTTTTCCTTCCGTTTCACTGTATTCGCACGAAATAATAATATTATTGTTATGTGAATGTGAAATTATTGTTATGTTGAAGATATAAAACGTTACATAACATGATTATTAAAAGAATGCAATCGAGACGGCCATATCTTTTATGTTGGTTACAACTACATTCGATAGTTTATTAACGCATCTTAAAAATGTTAAAATATGTTTACGGCAGATCATCATTGAAAGCTATTTTCATAATGGACAAAAGCAACGGTTTTATTTATTTATTTATCTTTAGTTTCCACCTTTTGCAGTATTATGTCTTGATTTATATTAATAAAGCCGGTAATGACAGACTTAAGAAAAGAACTTCTGAAACTGTTGCGGATGTGAGTAGGCATGTAGAAAAAGTCAATTAGAAAGCTTTCACAGGAAACTAGGGAAAAGGTTCTAGATAATGGTTTTAATAACAAACTGTGCATATGTGGTCTACTGAAAACCTTTATGTCGTGATAAAGAAACCATTGCATTCTGAAAAGTTGGTGTTTGTGTAGTAGCTTCACGGTAAAGAATTTATTGGTCCCCCATTTTTTCATAAAACGGTAAATGCAGAATGGTTATTAATTTATTGCATGATGACGAATTAAGATACTTTCAACAAGATTCATAAAACGTTACAATCTTACATTAGATCTTCCTCCACGTTCTCCTAATCTAATTATTTTAGATTATACGTGAGGGGAAGTAACGGATACTTGTAATAAGTAAGGTCGGGGTTAAACGCAAACCTCTACATCCTTAATTACTCGGAGAAGGGACAATTAAAATCAAGGCGCTTTCTATCTATTGCCTCTCCTTCGAGGAATTGTGGATTAAAACAAGTTTTGCTTTAACCCTAAGCTTATTTTAGATTATCTTATTTTTTCCAAACACAATACAAGAACTTACTGGAGCAATTCAAAATGATTGTATCACAGTAACCCATCAACACCTCATCAACGCATTTAGCAACAGCAAAGGACATGTAAGGATTCGTCGTGTGTAAAATCACATTTTTTTCTGTACTTCAAAAAGAAACTAAGAAATATTGTGAGGATGAAGTGATGCCAGGCTCATGTCAGTAATATTAAACTCACTTCCAATTGTATTACAAAAATGTACGATTACGAAATTATAGAAGAAAAACCGGAAGATCTGCCATAAGATGTGAAAGAAATGGCATAGAGGTTAATTAGTACCTCAAAAATTTCGATACCAGAAAGAGCACCAGTGCTTTCAAAAATGGAAATATACAAAGAAAATCAATAGCGTTAGCGAAGAAATTTTACTGGCATATTTTTCAGAAAAATCAAAAAAAGTCAAGTCGTCAGCATTATGATCTTTTATTCCATGTACATACTTAGTACTTTGTTAGTAATTGAAAACTGTGATATTTCAAAGTAAGTGATTAATTAACGCCCTGTCAAATAAAATTATTGAAATTTTATATATAATTTATAGATGCAACAAGTTGATTTTTTGTTAAAGAAGCTGATTGATGGGGGCAAACCCAAAAAATCGAAAAATTTTGAAAAGGATGATAGATTTTTAAAGAAAGCTTCAAATGACGATTACTTCTTTATGAAGGTAAGTTTCAGAATTATTGATAGAGCGAATAATTTGCGTAATTCAGAATTGGAATTACAGGTTTATATGGAACGTGCCGTTCAGATGAAACACACATGCCAGCATTTTTTAATGTTGCTTATCGAACATGCCATGATAGTTTCATTAATCGATACCAAAACTAAGAAAGATCCGTCATTCTGCATAACCGACGATCAACTTTTATGAATTAGAAATTATAAGAAAATATATCGTCTTGCGCGAGAGAGAAAGTTTACCATTCAACCTGAAGGGATAAATACCCTGTATAAGGTTCCCAAAAAAATTGCAGGAACCAAATTCCGAAATGTACACTGGTCATTATTTCCATCGCTCTGTAGCTACAATACTGGCGAAAGCTGTATCGAAACGTATTCTTTTGTACTAAATTAGAAAATCAGAGCAATATTTCCATACAATCGCTAGATCAGTCAAAAAATACAAGATATGTTCTAAGAATTCATGTTACAGGAAAGTTAATTCTACGATTCAAGTTTTAAAAAATACTAATCGTGAGAATTGTGCAAATTTGCGATATGTTTATTTTATACCAAAATTAAAGTATTTTATCTACCTTTGGTGTTAAAGTATTACTTTATCAGTCTTTGCAGATAAAATGTCACCTAATCTATTATTTTGAGCAGAACAAAACACTCTATAAGCATCTGCTACAGATGCTACCAACGCCAATTGTGTGTGGTGCGAAATAAAGTTACTATTTCGGCCGGGGACATTACAAAAAGGTTGACGAAAACCGCGTGGATTTCACTTTGGTTTGACAAATTAATTTTTTACACTTTGTCATAGAAATAGGAAGTTAATGTGTTTGTCATACATCAAAATCCTTAATTCTTTACGTACCTCTTTATTATTATGACACCGAAATGGTGTGAATTTCCTATTCAATTCTACCGTAATCTATAAACGAATCATTTTTTCTATTGACTACATTTTGAATGTGAATATAATGTTAGAAATGTTCCGCTATAACCCTAATTTAGCTAATTTAGAAATATGTCAAGACTTTTATATACACCTTTTGTACCTTCTCGTCATAAATCTGCCACGTTCCAAAGCCTGTTGACGACGATGTGTCTATTATAAAGAGATTATTATATATCAGAACAATCCAAATAGATTAATATGATTCAAAGACATAACATTTTAGTCTTCTATTCTAATTATAAGAAATTCATTGTTCAAATCTAATCAAATAATCACCAGAAAAGGTCTTCTGAAAGTCGAAGGCTTGAAATACTGTTGGTAAAAATGAGCAGAATAATTTTTAATAGATTATTTATTTAATTGAAAGAACAAATAATTACGCTACCGATACGTACAAATGAGCAAAGCTTTGTTACTGCAGAGATACAGGAAATCAAATCTAACTTAATTCGTGCAGGGACCATATTAATTTAAAATCGAGCTTACTAGAAATTATGGTATTTAATAATGCTCAATAATGTCATAATCCAGAAATTCTAATGTTTACAAACGTGACGACGTACAATTTTGCTGACATCTCTATGAATGAAATTATTTTATTGGAAATCTGTCACTCTGCGAATCGAAGAAGTATCAGGAAGATTCCAACATTTCTATACATATTTCATCGCAGCACGCGGTGTAAGACAGCTAACACGTTTGTGCCTGCGTTTCACGACGTATTCACATAGCATCGTCCCTACGACATATACGTTGTTCGAAATCTCGTGTTTTACACTCCAGAACAGCTACTGCACGTTTCTTAGACTACGTCAATTCTGCTTTAGAAGCACATTTTGTAGTTACACTACTGTCTATCGTAGCATAGCGGCGATAAAGTAGCTATCGAAAGCTGAATTAATCCCACGTAACTTAATTAAATTCAACTAATTGTATCTATAATTTATGTTTGCTAAATTAACGTCGATGATTCGGTGTGAGATAGACACAATACAATTTGAATTGTATTTGTACACTTTATACGGCGACTTTAATGCACTAATTTATTTTCATTGTTTTATTGTTAAGATATTTAAGGTACCGAAAAACAGGGCTTCTTTGGAGACAGCGGGGCAACATGAAAGTATATACAGTGGGTTGCAAAAATATGTGCCTCTACTTTGAATGTTATTGTAATATATGAAAAAACAACGGATCCACAGGCGTATTTTCAAGTAGTCCCATCGCGGGACTACTTCAAAATAATTACTTATTTTTGGAAAAGCGATGGGGGTAAAATATTTTTCTACTGCTGCAAAAACTTCCTAAGACCCGAAATTCTACTTATCAAGCAGCATCATGTTACGGTAATTTACTTGATCAACATTTACTTAGTGAGGATTACTCTTGTTATCCGCGCCTTTGTGCTTGAATCCGGTAGCCTAATTTTTTGAAATAAAGAGATTGTGGGAATTCAGTTCTCTTTTTTATTTTTCATCGGAATTTGATAATACTGATGATGTTACTCTTAGCGCTGTTTTGCTCACAATATCAATCGGACTACGTTTAACTTCGGTATCCTTCCATCAACCTATAACAGCAAAAAATTTATAATAAAACTTCAGATAATCAATGCTTTTTAGTATTATTAACAATCACACAGAAACTGATCTCTTGACCATAGCTTCCAGCGAAATCTTCACTTTCGTCAATTGAAATGAGAATTTTTAATTATAACAAAAAAAATACATAAAGAAAATTAGAAACCGACCCCAAAACAATACAAACTTAGTAAGTGCACACAATGCAGTCAATTTTATTATCCAAATGTATACAAATTTCTTTTTATTTTGTACATATCAGTACCAATACTCATTTGTGTGTTTTAGCAGTAGAAAATTTAATAAATATAAATTTTTTTATAATAATATACTAGTGGTACTTGTTAAATATTATCGAATTTTTACAATTTTTTATGTGTGGTGTCAGACCAACGTGGCAAATAAGCTCATCATAGCTTCAGGAACATTCGAGTACGTAAATAGCGTGTATAAAGAGAGTTTCATGACTTTGTCATTATCACCCACTCACCATAAAAGATGAAGCACAGTTAATTATTCGCCAACGTTCCCAAAAGTTTGCCACTAGATCTTAGTAAGACTCTAACGTACGGGTACTCTTGCCACTGAGCTATCAAGCCATGTAAATTGCCGTTTACGAAGATACTCTGAAACGTTTCCAGACTAATACCGAAGGAAGTTTTGTTTTTCTGGAATTCAGTTTTATTTCTTAAAAGAGTATTTTTTCCCAGCGATGCTTCAGTTTTTTTAATCCGTCCAAATAATATATAATTGCCATCTTGTTCCGCAAAGTAGGCATTTACGAATATGATTCTCATTCAATGAAAATTCCTGTCCTCCGACCGAAACTTTTAGCCTAAGAAACGATGTGTGGTTTATCAATCCGAACTTCAATTTGTGAATTTTTGCCATGGCGATCACTGAAGTGTGCTGTCGTAGTGGAACAAAGCTGTCTTTTTCTTCAAATCCGGCCGCTTTCTTACAATTTCTGCCTTCAATTTTTGAAATAATGATGCGTAGTAAGGTCCCGTTATTGTTCTTTAATATGGTCGATTAACACAACTCCATGATTATCCTAAAAAGCAGACGGCATCGCTTTCTCGGGCCATGGAAGAGTTTGTTTTCGGAGCCGATCCACTCTTCGCAGTCTACAGTTTTGCCGTGCCTTTAGGAGTGTACTGGTGTATTCTATCTCACTAACCCCAATTCGACGGTGGTTTGGTGAACTTGTCTGCTGTCATCGGTAGTGGTTACGGTTTTGGCCGCCCAAAACTTTCATCATCAACTAAGCTAATACAACCACATGCCAAAAATTTCACTACGGCAAATACACAGTGAACGACACCGTCTATTTCAACTTTAATTTGCGTAGGGAAATTGCCTTTCAAATGCAATTTTTTCCATGTTTACAGAAACACTAATATTGACCAACCCAAACGACTGTTAAACAAGAACTGAGCGTTCAATATGGCTGAAAAAAAGGATCCTCTAAACAAATGGGCAATTATACTACCAGAATATTTTTGATGAATAACGGCATCTTCATGTCGATGCCTGAAGCTTTTCAAACTACCCTATAATATTGGAATAGTCTATCAAGAAATAATTTTCGTTGCTTAATTAGGAAATACATCGGAAAGATATAATCTTCTTCAAAAGGAAGTAACACGGTCTTTGTTTCTACCCAGAAAGTTTTAATTCTAAACTCCTTCATAATTAAACAGGAAAATGAACTTCGAAGTGTTTCGTTATTCAATTTAGTTTGCTCTTGGCACTTCGTCTACACATCTAGCCCTATTCTGCTGAAAAAAAAAATTAGCTTGTTTACATTTGCTAAAATTCTAAATATGGAAAAATTTAAGAAATGGTAAAATCCAACCGAAGGTTAGATTTATTTGCCGCTCTTACCGATTTAGTTAAGATAATCATTTTATGGTATTCTATGACTGACTAACAAATCAAATACTTCTTTTGAATCCCATATGAGGTTATTATATGCACTTTTTCCGTTTTCGAACACCATTAAAGCATTCTTTTGATCTGATTTTGCTAAAGGAGTATGGTATATAATTTGAATTTGGTTTCCTCGAAATTAACTCAGCAAAATTGCTTCATATATTATTTATATGCAATTTAATATTTCAAGATTTAATCTGATCACTTATCATTTCACTAAAACTGTTTCTACTGTCGAATAAGACATCAAATACAAGCTGCATAAAATGTTTTTAAATCGCATTAAAATAAATTCGACATGGAACAAAGAATTACATTAACTATTGCGACAAGTGCCAACTACGTTCGAGTACGCATTAGTTAATTATTATTCATAGAACATCCTCCAGTGAAATGAATATTGGGCCACGTTCAAAAGTTGTTACAGTTTACGTAACGTTACTACCCCACCGTTATAGTAACCAATTAGTATATATTTGAGAGACCGAAAATACAGTTTACACATCAAGTACGGCACAACAACAGCACAAACCACCAAATAGACATGGCATCATCACTTGTACGTATTGCACAGCACTTGAACGACAATTACTTATATTTTATTTAATTATTCCTATATTTGCATTACAGAGCGTTCTTGTTTTGGCTTTGGCCGTTTCCACCATTTCTAGTAGCGTAGTGCCAGCAGCATACTTGGCAAATTACGCTTCTTCGTACACAGCGAATGCAGTAAATCACGCAATTGCTGCACCAGTAGCTGCCGCGGCGTATTTAGCACCAGCTGCTCCTGTTTCACCCTATGTTGCTGCTCCTGTTTCACCCTATGTTGCTGCTCCTGTTTCACCCTATATTGCTGCTCCGGTTTCACCGTATGTAGCTGCTCCATTTGCACCCTACGTGGGTGCTCCTGCTGCCAGGGTAGTAGCTGCCCCAGCCGCTCCATTGGTTGCTGCTCCCGCTGTAGCTGCACCTGCAGTAGCCGCTTACTCTGCCCCATTAGTGCAAGCAAGAGTTGCTCCTGTAGCAACATCTGCTTATGGTGTTCATCCCTATTAATTTTCCTAAATTATTTCTGAAACCGCCAAACTAGATGTAAATATTATTTTTTGTATATATGTATATTGTATATATGTCAATTAAAATATACTGGTAATATATATACTTATGTATAGCTAATTTCTTAAGCAGCAGTGCTAAATTGGTTGCAATCAATACGGTAAGTGAATATAATACAAAATTTATTATATTCGTTGGGTGATTAAATAATTAATCATTCATGTATTATGAATCTTTATGTATTCATCTAAAATTTACAAAAAGCAAATTAATATTAATAGAAAGCATTATTCCTTTTGAAGTATAGGATTTAAAAATGAGTTTTATGGTTTAAATGTTAAATCCTCTACCTTTCTATAATAATTGATAATCAACATACACTGTAATGCATTGCTCGTATGGGTGATTGCGGGACCCAATATAAGAAATAAGTATATTGGCTTAAAACAACAATCTTTTCATAGGTTTCGTCTTATGAAAATTCGCTAAGGAGGAGCGACGTTCAGTTGATCGCTC
The DNA here is from genome assembly GCA_902654985.2 of Oryctes borbonicus. Taxonomy (NCBI): domain Eukaryota; kingdom Metazoa; phylum Arthropoda; class Insecta; order Coleoptera; family Scarabaeidae; genus Oryctes; species Oryctes borbonicus. The sequence goes on from LR736857.1 coordinate 6,384,364, forward strand.
CGGCCACATCTGTAATGATTAAGCCGTTGTGACTTCTTTTTTGGGTTTTAGCGACTGGTTACATAACTTCTCGTTCCTTCACTTTGAGGCCCAACCGAGAGAAATCCACGAGAAACAGTTGGCGATGACATAAGGGACGAATTTGTTTATTTAACAAAATTTATCGATGCCAATTTAGAGGAAGCATTCAATGAATTCCGTAACATCATGAAATGCATGTAAAAAAAAAACGTCAAAAGTCGCTGTCATTGACACCATGTGGAGTGATGTTCACCCAAGTGCGGTTCAAGAACTAACGTCTACAGCGATCTTATTTCTCCATTTTCAATTCTTCAGCGACTTATATATAAGCTCGACTTGCCTCTCCTTGTCCCTTGCGTTTTACTAGGTAAATCTATCTCGTTCTCATTCTATTTTCTTCAGCTCCCAAACGTTCGTTTTTAACGTAATTTCCTTCTGCGAAAACGTACAAAATAAATTTTATTGTATCACAGTTTCGCAAATTAAATATCAATTGATCAATCGTGAGGTCCACATTGTTGCTGATATTCGCTAATGTGAAATAATTTATTGAGATGTCAAATAATTTCCATGACATCTTACAGGCTATATATGGTGTTTTTAAAGAAATTATGTTTTAATTGTTTGAAAATTTCATTTGTAAGACTGTACAATATTGTCTATTATGAGACGTGTATCGTAATTGGTTGTACTCAAAGGAGCGAAGCAACTCAATAACAATCTGTTTCTTTAATTCGAGCCGCCTTTGAAAGAAGACGCATTTGGCTAGGTGATTTTCAAGCAATTTCAAGTACCATAGGGCTTAAATTTTACATGTACAATTTTAATTCAAGTTTGATTATTCACAAGAACGCGGGGTTGTCCATTACCAAAGAGAGCATCAAATTTTGAGCCTAATTTTCATTCTATCAATTTAATTTTTGTAAAACGTTATTATTTGCAATTTACAATTTGCCTAAATAGCCGAAGAGCACTTACAAATTTACAACCGTGACAATCATTTTTTAATTAAAATTTCTCAATTATATAACACTACAATTCATAAGTTAAGGCAATTATACTGTTGCGGAAGGTCAAAGTCATTTGTCGAATGAAAGGTACCGCGCAGGGTCAAATAATAGTTCTGGATGGAATACTTTCTATAGCGCAGTAATAAATTTTAAGTTAAAACAAGTCTTACCTAAGTTTGACGGTAAAGAGACAATTCCATTCAATTTTTAAAGGCATTGAAACAATTAGTTTCCTTAAACGCAAGTTTTTCTGAAATACTAGTATGAGTACCAATGAGGCATTCACTTGGTTCAGTCAAACCGAAAGCTCAATTCAAAATTTTCCGGCATTCGAATCCATTTTTTTCTCATTAAATTACCGGAAAGAAAACGGAAAAAGTAAAGTTAGAGCCAATTTCTTCACGTCTTTCTCTTTGGCAAACAGGTCTTCCACCAATATTTCGCGTCTCCAACAATCATTTAAGAGATATCAACCAGGTTTTATAACATTACAATACATATTTAAAAAATTATTATAAACAATGGTGATGATGTACATACATATTTATTTGAAATCAAAAAATTACACCACAACGAAGTTAAAAATTATATACAGAGCAAACAGAGTGTTGGCATAAGTAAGTGGTTAGCACGTCTGTCCGGAAAATGGGAGATGTCAGCGTCGATCCCTTACTGAGAAGATATCTTTTCAAATAAACAATTAAGTTGGAAATAAGATAAGATAAGATTTAAGAAAAATACTAATACCTTGCTAATCTAACACTGTATTAACCGAGACATTTACCCGCTAAATATACAAAAAAAAAGACACCTGTATAAGCATGCGGGTGCATATATACACGCGTATACATACACATGTACGTATATTTTATGTGTCGTTAGTTAGATACAAATAAATTGAAATCAGGTTTGTGCAATGCGTGAATTTTTATCATCAACACATATATTGGACAATTGTGAAAGGTTGATTTATAACTCAAGTCGCGTGACTGCCAAATGCATATTAACTTGACTGCAGCATTTCAGCTCAGTGTTAGAATTTGCCTTATACAGATTGTCCAGTAACTACACGTCCGGACAGCGGTTATTAAATCCCAGAAGCATTAATAGATTGTAAAACTAGGTCTCTACACACAAATTATTGGTACTTAATAAATACCAACTTTATGGTCAAAATAGGAGGAATTTTTATTCTTCTAAAACAGTTAAACAAAATAATTCTGTGTTACTACTGGGTTTTGCTTCAAGTGATTAAATTACAGTTTTAAAGAGTTAACTTATTTTTTATTACATAGTGTTATGTGTATGTCAATTTGGCTGCTACTAAAACATTTTGCTTCAGCTACTTCATTCTTCAAAGGCAAGAATATTTTGTAAGGACAATTTTAACTATTTGAATTGATGGCATTCAGTTATATGAATTTAATTTCTTTAGTGAGGATCTCTCGATTATAAATTAACAGATTTCATTTCCTCATAAATTCGTCCTTTTCGTAAGTAATTTGATGGATTCTGCAAAACAGTTGAAATACAAAGTTACCAAATAATTTTACATTTCACGAAATGAACTAAAAATCAATCAATAATAAATAAATATCTTCAACTAGATACCTTCCAAGTTAAGCCCACAGGTTGTATTGATTATAAAATAGAATCTTTTTCAGCTTTAAATCTGCACTTCTTGAAGCTTAAATGTTCAGTAATTAATTGAAGATCTTGAATTAATGAAACTTGTGAACATTTACCTCTAAACCTAACAAGATGATTGTGTTTAAATTTTTTGTTTAATTTGGACTTGTTATACTGCCAAAGTGCCATAATTCGCTTAATTTTAAATTAACTTTTAAACGATAATTTAACATGCTATTATATGTACTTATATACAAAATTACAGGGATTATGATATGTTAATACCCTTTAAAAATAATATATGGAGGTGTAAACCACTCGCATATATGTGGATTCAATTAGCTGTGATAATGTGAGTGTTTATTTAATTTGGATTAATATTGGTATTACAAAATTCGTATTAAGTTTATCTGACAGATAGATTTTTTTGTAATCGCGCTATTAAATGTATCACCTCTGTAAGCTAGTTGGGTGTGTCGTCACGGTCAACCTATCGTGAAAGTACATTGCACCAGCCGGCGCAGCCACTTTGGTTTTTGAATACCGTAGATTTAAATTATGAATAAAAATTAATAATATAGATTTAGCTGCACGTGCTTATATTGTCATATACATCATAAAATCGGGTATGTTTTGCCTACAATGTTGTATCCTTTATAAAAAAAATAGCTCAATTTTTTCTTTCGCACATTATATGCTGTAGTGGGATATTGGGGGCACTCAGTTTTACTTTATATAATTGTAATTTAAATTTTCAATTTGTATTAAATTTCAACATTATATTCACAGAATTTGAATAACCTTGCGTATAATTACATGAATGCTAGCATTTTGCTAATTTATATTTGTAGCGTTTAAGTTCATAACAAATAATAGTAACCAGAGCTTTTATTCCTTATCCATTATCGGGCCTGTCATCAGAAACCTCGGATCCGAATTCGCCATCCAAAACCTTGGATCTGTATTCGTTATGCGAAACTTTGCATCAGGATTCGTTTTTAAAAATTTCAAATGTAGATCCGTTATCCGATAAATCGGATCCGAATAAACTGTTCGAAATGTTGAATAGGTATTTTATCCGAAATCTCGGATACGAATTCATTATCGGATAACGCGGATCTAATAACTTATTCGAGCAAAAGTAAGCAACGTAAAGTTTCGTGTAAATTGTGTTGCGCATTCAATTTTTTTTTAACTATACTAAGTGACATGGAAATTGCAACAACAGGCTTCACCAAACTTATAACTATTTAATAGTAATAATTGATTCTAATTTTAAAGAAAAAAACATGAATAATATGAGGTGTCCCCCTATTAGCCTCACACTCCCTCACTCTTTGTGACAATAATTCCAGTAAGTGGTCGATACCTTCTTAGAGTATAGTGTTCCAGGCAACCTGTCGTTCATACCCGAGAGCTTCCAGTGTTTGCGGAGAATTTGCTAAGTTCCGCAGTTTTCTTCCCGTAATGCAAGCGATAACAAATATTTCTATTAAAACTAACACAAAATGTCCTCGAAGTTATGTCGTCTACGTGTAAACCATTTACAGGATCAGAAAACAACAAATTCAATAAAGCGAGTGAAATAGATAAAACACTTCTTTGGACATAAACAACATAAACATTGCTTTTCTTATAACAAAAGAAGTATGTTTGTTAGGGGGTAAGTCTAAAAGAAGAATGTGTTAATAAGTTGTTGTGTTAATGTTACCTTGCACCGACGAGCATTGGAACTTATGTCATATACGGATTTGATATAAGAGGATAAGTGGTTTCCTTATCTTGAAAACCGTGGTTTCCCACACTCGTTATATAAATGCACGAATGTACAACCACTCACAGATGATTTCTTCCTCTTCCTCAAAATGAAAAGTGTCTTGGAAGGAACTCATTTTCAGTCCGTGAAACATAAAAGCAAAAACGGCGAAGGTACTGAACAAGTTGGCAGTTAATAAACCTACAGCATTGCTAAGGACAAATAAAGATCCGTACGCAATGGTGAACAAATATAGAAGGAAGGTGCTTCGGAGGAGTTGTAAGATTCTAGCAATAAATCTTACTTATGACAACAGTCCCGTTTACAAGTAACCACACCTCGTATGTACTTACCATCCTTCGGGATGCAGCGCCTTCGTATAAGATTACCCGTTGTACTGTATGAGTTTTTATCTGATAGCATTATCTACTAATATACAAAGAAATTACACCTTTAAATTTACTATTACACCCTAATTGACAACAACGTGGGTATTTATCATTGGCCGTTTTTTTTTGCAAAGTTTGTCTGCATGTGAAACTGTTTCCTTGCTAATGTAAGCAGCTACAAACATCGATCGTAAGCACAAAGGACAACAGAGTGTCTGATACGTGTTAATACTCCTTATGAATATATACGGCCTGATTAAACTAAATGATCCAATACCAAGTTAAATTGCCTCAGAAATCATTGAGTACGTATGTGGTCAACCTAAAATTATGTCGTTACCGCACAAATAACTTTCTTCGGGTATTTGGTGCTTTGTAGGGAATTGGAACGTATCGCAGTAAATAATTAATAGTACGAATTAACTTTGCTATTACAATAAATAATTTTGAATGCCCATATCCATGATTATTCTATAAGGTGTCTCAGAGAGTTTTCCCCAGTTTTATTTTATCTATAGCTTTAAAGCTTCTTGAGATATAATTGCGCGATTTTTTGTAATGAGTAAAACAAACATTGGAAATTTAATGTAACAGGAGATTTTATAAATTAAATCATTCTTATATAGCAGTTCGGCGTCGATTTCATGCTCGTTATGCTCTTTACAACGCCAATTAAACACCTACTACCAATTTAATCAAGTTCTGGATAAAGAAATTTAATGAAAATTATTCGACTGTAGATGTTCGCCTTCGTGAATTACCAAGAAGTGTGCGCACTAATCAAAACATTGACTGTGTTGGTAGTGCAATGGCACAAGATTCACGCAGATTTGGTTTTGGAATTATATAACTCTACTGTTTTTCTCAACTTAAAAAAAAATTTATACTGCACCGTTTTAAAACTCAGTTAGTGCAAGAATTAAAAGAAATCGATTATCCCGTACGATTGACGTTTGCAAACCAAATGTTGGGAAGATTTGACAAAATTAACAGAATCTGTTTTGTTATACATATTGTCGTTATTGGTTGCAAGAAAATTCCTGGGAGAAACATTAAACTCCAGTATACAGCCTTAAAGTTACTATTTTGTCAGCAGTCTCCCCCAGAGACCTATACTTTTTTTAAAAATAACAACGAACAATTTTTTTATTGTAAATTCTGACAAATACACCGCAATGATCCATGAATTTGTTGGTGTTACCCTCCAACAATTTGATGATTTGAATGACCAGCGATGGATCCAGCAAGACAAGCTATAAGATAATGGTTTCCGGATAAATTGGTATCAGATGCGACATCAACTGATTTCCGAGAAACCCGGACTTGGCACTAAACAATTCTTTTGTAGGACTATCTTCAAAGTCGAGTTTATAATAACATCCCATCAAATTTGATTCATTTTGAAAATCGTATCTGGGAAGGCATTACTCCTGACTGATGGGCGACATTTAAATGATTTAATTTTCCATAGATGAATTTCCAATATATGTAGTTTTATGTTTTAAATAATGTTTCAAAGCAGAGTAAAAACAGTCTACCATCTATTCAAATAACAAGCATCCTCACACAATGCACTCTCTTGCTAGGTTGGTTAATTACTGATTCACCCGCGTAGCAGCAATATTTTAAGCAATATTTCAAAGTAGAAGAAATTTTCAACACCTTTGAAGACACCTTTCCTTAATCTTTGCCTATACAATTGTTAATTCCCATGTTTGTATTGCGGGAGTTGTCACAGAATAATGATCTTATTTGTTAATTTCTTTCTTTCCTCCGAATACTAACTGCGCACTTGTTGCATCCGACACATCTCTAAACCAAACGCTGCAATTTTGTCCGGTTTCAATCGCCCTTGTTATGAAGAATGTGGGAGGAACGGTCACTGCTTGTTCAATTGCCCACTAAAAAAGAATTTTCCGATTAATTGTTTCGCTGCCTAAATACAACATCCGTTGATTCAGAAGGACTCCATATAAGACTTCAAATAAAATCGGAAAATAGTTTAAACCACATTTTCCGCTCCAATTAGTCACCTAGACCGCCCGCGATCCACCAATTATTTGGTTCGTTGGCGGTAGATATAGCTTCACGATATTAACGCATCTCAATATGTCGGTACATTGGATTTTTCCGAATGGCTGGGCATAAATGATTTAAATGGCGTGTGTTAGCTGTCGGTCACTTACAACGCCCCTACAAATCTCTGCGTTTTCCGCATAAACAGCGAAAACATCGTCGGCTCTTCTGACAGCGGATTACGTAACGACAGAAGAGACGAACTCGCGTGGACATTATTTCACACACATTTAGGAGTATTGTTCAGACCGCTCTTTCAGTTCTATTATGTAAACGTCGAAACAATAATATTTTATGTATATGTTCGTCACCATGGAAATCATCCACGTCTATAGAATCAACATAATACTTTAAACCTCTGGTGAATTTGGTAATGTCACGTATGAATACATATCAATTACATGCGATTGCATCACAGGTCTACAAATTAATTAATATTGCTGTAATTACATTATGAACAAGTACAAAAGTCGTTTCAAAAATCTCAATAACACCAATTAACATGTAAGAATATTCATCGCGGAACGTTTAACTCGTTTGTACGTTTATTACAATTAGAAATAAAAACATACTGAGCCTTTACGCAAGATACGATAAATTCAATTTTGGATTGAAGAATTGTGTCCTAGCAACCAAAATATTTACTTCTTAGCAAACGTGATAAGTAGCACCATCTACCATAGCTGAGTGTATATTCTTAAGCATAGCTTAACAAACCCATTCATTTATTCACAATACAAACAAACACTCACATACTGTAAAACTTTTTTACCAAAAAGGGCACAATGTCTCTCTCGTTGGGATCTTTCTAGTTTGATACCGCATTGGAAATCCATGAAAAATTACCTGAAGAATCGATCGATGAAGGCTCTGTTATAACACAACATTATGAGAAGTGATAAGCTTAATGTAATAACAGTTACAAAAATGAAAATAATAAAGTATTACTTGATAACTTTATTTATGAGATAGCAGTCACAAGAACGAAATAACTGACTGCATGTGTACAGTGAGGTTCTATTTTGGTTCTCTATTCTTGCTATACCTTTTCTGTATTTTTAGCTATTTTATTAATCGTTGTTACATCCGTATTTTAGAAGCAGGCATTTCAGACCTAAATCTGTGTAATTTTCCTTCATTCTTTTCTGTCTTTTGCTCAGTATCTCCAATTATTAATCTTCTTTTCCTTCATATCTTCTTTTATTGTCTAACTACTCCTTTTCCCCGGTCTACTGCATGTTCTTCTGGATTCGTCCAACCTACATCTTTTCTGTTTCTATTAATCTCCACTCTTGCGAGGTGTCCCAACCATTGTAATCTTGTTAATTTTACAAATTGCCCAAAGTTTATCTACAAACAGTTCTTGGAGTTCTGCGTTCCTCCTTCTCTCCCAGCCAAGCTTTTCCGCTTAAGGATCCATGGCTTACATCCATAGGTTAGAGTCGGTCGTAAAACTGTTTTACAAATTCTTCCTTCTGTGTTCATAAATACTTCTTTCGATTTTAAGACTTTGTGAAGCTTTCGTAAGAATTTATTACATTTTGCAATCGTAGGTCTATTTCTATAAAAATAGGCAGGCAATCTTCCTTGTCCACAGCTTTTGCTACTTCGGCTTCGGTTAGTTAAATCAAATTATGCATTACATCTTAATCGCCGTAAAGAGTATAGCCAGATAGCCAGTGAAATCGTCCCTTGCATAGATTTGGCTAATTTCCTTATTCTTTTCGCTTGTTATTTATTAGGTATATATAATTATTTTCTTCTTCAAATTTGCATATATCACCAGTTTGTATTTGTACTTGTATATTTCGGTTTCTGCGACGTCCTGTGTTGTTTTTAAAGTAGCCATGATTTTGGCTCCATCGTTTCTGCCGCTCTCAACAGCTGTTCCGTGATATTTTCCAATTCTTTTTTGTTTCTCGCTAATAGTACCATAGCAAGGCATTTAATGACATGATGACATTTGCTAAATAGTGTCCATTCTCTGTCGATCATACCTTTCATTATTATCTCTTCTAACGCCAACTTGAATAAGGTCCTTTATCAATTTCAAAGTCTTCGCTTACTTTCCCTTTGAATTTGACTACAGTCATTTGAAATCTACGATTGGCATGTTTGACGATGATACGAGACGTACCCGTGGTTTTCGACAAATAGAAAATAATAACGAGAATAGAGAACAAAAATGCTAAAGCAACAAATAACAAGCAGAATTTACGCCTTTGGAGTTGATATTCGACAGAATACATCTATTATTAAATATTTATAACTTGACACTGTACGTCTAAGCGCTGAATTTTTTTGAATTTCGTTCCGACTAATAAAATTTCGTAGTAGAATAGAAAAATGCATGTTCTTTATTCAGTCTAAAATTAAATGTGTGAAATTTGCAACCTAGTTAGGTATTCCAGCTTCATACACATACGCTTTGCTGTTGAATATGCGTATATATAGAAGACTATTGACGTTGTCAGTTTTTTCTTGCAGATACGAACTGGTGACACACATATTTCCGTAAACCCACGTTCGAAACTCAGTGTACAGAAGACAAAAATAAGCCAGTCCGGAGCGTTGTATCCAACGGCGGTATCTGCCTCTATATAACGGAATTGAATCATACCTTCAATATGTATATAGATACTGTACGTAAGCAGAAATTCATGTAATACAATATTGTCTATGTGCGATGAATGCGCGCCAGCCAGGCATTGTTTAGGAAATAAGCGTGTATAGCTGATTGTCCGCAAAACAAAAATGTCCGTTACGCTCTTAGTCTAGCATACTTCATGTTATATTTAAGTATTACGAGTAGTGCTTATTGTTTTAAAGGTAGATACCCTTACATAAACTTACAATATGATTGTTTTCCCCGTATAATTTTAGTTGAAAGCTTTACTAACAGCTGCAATGAGCAATTTAATATGTATTAATAAATGTTCAATTGCTTCGTTCGATCTCAGGAAGCACATGATATTTTTCTGACAATCCAACGTCGTGATTTATTGGCTTCTCAATTGAGGAAATCGTTAGAATTATGCTGCTGATTGCTCGTTTAGTTTTATTAGTAGATTATTAAATATGAAATCTTCATCTGCTTATAAAAATAGGCAGGAAATCTTCCTTGTACATAGCTACTGCTACTTCGGCTTCGGTTAGTTAGCATTACATCTTAATCGCCGTAAAGAGTATAACCGGATAACCAGTGAAATCGTCCCTTGCATAGCTTTGGCTAATTTTCTTTTCCGAAGTAGCTTTATGTATGATATATTAAAGTTTACTAAGTTTCAACTGTATAAAGTATAAAATTGCCGAGTAAATAATGTTGAAAAAAAAAAATAAAATCTTTTGGCTAACCTGCGTGGTGTTTTCTTTGAGTTCGTAATATGTTGTAAAAGTCGCCGATGGTGATTATATATATTTTTTTGATGATCCTATCAAGTTAAAAAAATAAGAAAGTACTTTAATATACTTTTTTTATATGTTGCCTTTGGAGGGACACCATCATTTTTTTCACCAAATGTACTTAGTACATATGCAAACAACAAAAAAAGTACAACTCGATACAATGATTTTAACATATTTAAAAAAATAGGCGTTGTGCAATAATGCAAATATTGTATAAAATTTAAATAATTAACAGTTTTATAATTATTAAGTCTGTTGTGGTGATTATATTTGACTTTATAACGACGTGCTGCTTTCAACGCAATATACAGAAAAATAATATATGAAGGGATCCACTAATATTTTTGTCTTACGGAGAACATCTAAGAACACGTCATCATAAAGCAAAATATGTCAACCATAATTTATTTATTATTACAATAATGACAAGTTTAATAATTAGAAAAACGTTAATTATTTGAATTTTATACAATATCTGCGTTATTACGTAAAATATATTATTTTTTGAGCTATGCCACACCTTGCTACTATCCTTGTATCGTCGAGTTGTAGTTTTTATTTGTTGATCGGATATGTACTTAGTATATTTGGTGAAAAAATCCTCGTGTCCCCTCGAACGCGCGATAAAAAAAGATTATTAAATTATTTTTTTATTTTATTGACTTGCTTAGGAGCACCTCTAGCGTCTCAAAAAATTATAGATAGTCACCATCTATAATTAAGCTTTAAATTTAAAACTTAACAATCTTCAATATTATTATTCATAAAGCTACTTCAGAAAAGAAGATTGGCCAAATCTATGTAGGGGCCAATTTCACTAACTTATCCGGGTTAGTATTCAAGCAGCGAGGTTGATAAGAAATCATCGGAGAATTGTGCCAAAAATAGAACTTGTTCTATTCAATTCAATTAATCGTAGTGTAAATTGTTCAAGAAACCCCAGTAAACACCTTAATAATAAAATCGAAGATTAATTTGTTCAATTAATTGGGCAATAAGTTGGGACGTGTAAAACAGACTTAACACATGTTATAAAGATGATGCTTATGACAGTTATAAATTATACTTCCGGCGTTTAATTATTATTTTTATTCACTTACTTCGTTTTGATACAAAGAAGTAGTAGTAGTAGTAACAGACTTCTATTGTTTTTTTTTCATCACTTATAGGCGCAAGGTATCTTGCGACGAACTACAACGATAAGCACATGAAAGAATACATTTTGGAAAATTCTGAAAACTTTACAGTGTACTAAAGCCGATATGTACTATTGAACTGTTTTCAATCTGACACTTCCGGTCATACCGGAAATAGCTGGCAGCTTTATTAATTACTATTACATTTTTCAATTCCTAACTCAATTTTAAGGCAAATGCAGGTTTATTAAAACAACTATGTTGCTGTTTCTTATCATACTTGAAATATTTGCATGTTTTAAATTTTTGACAGACAAACGAGTGAATCTAAACTTTTATAATTGTGAAGGTATTTAACTTGGAAAATTGAAATGTTTACCCGATAACGTAGAATTAAAAGCCACGAAAGCATTATACAGGGTACCTATTGTAGTACAATAGGTGCAATTTAGAGCTCCAGTATAATGGATCCAGCGATTGCATCTAGAAGTTATTTATAAAAAAAGCTTGTGTAATATGCTTTTGCACCAGTTGTTAAAAATACATTTGGTGCACGCCTGACATCTGTATGAACCACATACATACATACGTAATATTAAGAGCAAGGGTAAATGTATTTTTGTAGATACATTAAAAGATATTCTTCTTAAATTTTTATGTGTGAAATCAACTAACAGAGTCGTTTGTTGGGTTACACTCTCAAACATGTTCCACCTTTTTTGGCAACATACGAAACGTTTCGGTCTCAATTTAATTATCATTTTAGGTTTAACATTTTCTTCCTATCATGCTTGATTATAATTTGCAAATCTTTGTTTTTTTCCAAACTAATTTAATTGAGACCGTGTACAGTTTGAATCTCATTTTTGACCTTATGTAAGTACCTACTCAGGCTAACTAATGAGATGAGAAACTTCAAAAGATTAATCATTTTGTTGTTGTTGGCTGTTATCGTAGGTATTTTAGTGCAAAAGGAAACCAAAGACAACAGCTATTCCTGAAAGTTATTCCACAAATGGTTAAATATTCCGCACCGTGAATATGTTTATACAGGGTACGGCGTATTGAGCTTCGCGCAAAGGTATTTCAAGAAGTAAGTAGGATAAAAAAAATCAACATTTTGTAAATATAAACATTCGATTATACAAATACTATTTAATTATTTTTTAAGGAATATCACTTCCGGTTATGCCGTGTATGGCGACTTTCTTATTTTAAAATTTTGGATTTTTCTATAAGATATCAAAATGCAATTAAATCTATTTAACACTTAAATTCCAAATGAGAAAGATAATTGTTAAAAATACATTTAATGTTTGCGCCAAAACTACGGAAATTATATTTTCTACCTACATCATGTTTGTTAATTAATTTTTCACAATACAAAGAAGTTTTTGGATTCTACTGATTACAGAGAACTTTTTTAGAAGACGATTGTCTTTTGTAAGGTAAAATTTAACACAGTGTAACATTAACATTTCCACATTACTGTAGGCAACAACTTTACTATGTACAATCCATATCAACATCTATTTAGCATTATTAATATGCATAAATTTATCGAAATGCACATAAACCGAACTTGATCAACTTGATCCAGTATGCGAGTAGGCGAACGGTTCCCGGCCTATTGCAATTTTTTCCTCATTAGTTTTCAGAGTAAATGCCTAAATGCAATTCTAAATGCGACATTTTGACATATGGAAATATTTACATATGGTAGATATATGGACTTTTTATCTCCTTCCTTCTCCGCAAAATTCACAGGTAATCGACATTATTGTAAAATGAGTTGGTACGACTGAAACAACATTTATTATATTTGCATTTTGGAAAGGGGTTCATTTTTCACGATTCTGCTTAAGGGAGATGCAGTGGGGTTGAATAGATTTGTATAAAACGCTCAAAGCGCGTATTCGAAGTCAGATCATATCATTCCTTCGATTAATTAACTAACAAGGAAGAAAACAGTCAAAACAGCCAAGATGTTCAAATTGGTGAGTATAATCTAAATTTCATCAAAGTGTAGTGAACAGCGTTTGAAAATTTAGTGAAATTTCGTGTTTTCTTGTGTAACTCAAGTGCTTTTATTATATGCTGAAGCTAAAGTGAATTATAACCATGCAATTTTCTACCATTTCGTTCTAATATTTACCAATTTGTCTTTGCAGTTCATGCTCTGCCTTCTCATTGCTGTCGCCTACGGTGCAGTTTCCACCATCAACTCAAACCTTCGTGCCTATCACACTCGTCCAGTTGTTATCGCTGGTGGCTATGGTGGTTATGGCGGTTTGGATGGTGGCAGGGGATACGGTGAAGGCATTGGAATCGGCGGCGGTATTGGACACGGTGGAATTGGATATTTAGTCCATTAAATTAGTTGTTTCTTATAAGAAAAATCATTGTAAAGTTTCCAACGCCTCTCAAATTGGCTTATTTATAATTTAAAACTGACTGTTATTGAATAAACATTTAGGAACGCAAAAAGATGTTTCTTTTATTTAAAAAAAGGTATTAATTACAATATTTGATATATAAAAAGCATTAATAATATTACCAATATCAAATGGTTTTGACATTCGAGTACCTGGCCTAATGTGATCGCTCTAAACCAAAGAATTCTTTGAAAAATAAAATTTGTAGCGGTCTTTATTTATTCCTTAAGCAAAGTTAAAATTAAAATTTTACGAGCTTGTTTGAACATATATACGCAGTTGTACATATTGTTGTAACTTCATGGCGTAACTGAGTTAGTTTTTAATGTAGCATTCTATATATTACATTACTTTTAGATTCTATCCTTCAACACAACATTCTGAATGATTTTTACTCACAGCACAGTACCAGGGTATGTAATGCCCCCGAACACTAATAAAATGGCCTACGATTGTATAAAGGTGGTTTTAAATAAATTTCCAAAGGGAATAACAAAATTCAATACCTTTAAATATTTATCTTTCTTTTCATGCGAGCGAGTTTAAGGGAACTTCGTGTTAATATTATATATATAAGATCTCAATGTTTTAATTGAATGATAGCCGCCCCCACGAAAGAAGCTCATCCTATTTGGCGGACTGCGGTAATTCACTTCACTTAGTTTCCTGTGTACTCTTCCTCTTTGAAAGGTCGTTGTATTTTCCTGCCGCCAGCGTTATTTTAAGCTTATATTAAGTTATTGTTTCCCCCCAAGCGGTCATGTCAACTTTTTAATACTTTCAGGAACCTGATCCTACTATTTTACTCAAGACCATCCTCATCGCAATCCTACCACAAACTCCGTCTTGCATATTTTTTATAATAATAACTTCAAGGCCCTTTCTTTGTTATACGACCGTATAGGCGTAATCTTTGAGTTTTAATAGCGGCTTTTACGATATCTTCTTCGCCCAATAATATTTGTTGCTTCATCGTTGATCATCGGCTTGTATTCTCCTTTCTTGATTTTCGTTTGGATGCTCCTACCTTCTCTTTGTCTTTTACTGTCAGACACGTCGTTTAAGATGAATATGTTGTGATTAGTTTTATTGCTGATTTATATCATTTCAATTTTGTTTCTGTGCTAAGATGTTTGATTTTTATCAGTTTTTTATATCTCCAATATGTGCTGTTTCCGACTAACATTCTCTCAGTTATTTTCGTATTTCTTCCGCTTTGCTTGTTGATAATTACTCGTAACTATTTGAAGTTTTAGGCAAATAGTCGAGCACGTATTACTAGACACCGAATAATATTCATGGAAGTCGAAATATCACACCTCGTTCAAATCTAAAACCGCCGTGGACCAAAAACATTAGCCCCCTTTGCGATGCAAAGAAACTTATCTATTAATCCTAATAAATCTTTAATTATATTATTTAGTGAAGCTAAGTTACAGACCTGTACGTACCTAACATAGAAAGAAAACTAGGAATAAAATTAGAAATTTTGGACATCGTGGGAAGAATAAATTACTAGATATGTCCGTAACACATACATTAACACAGAATACACAAAGTGAAGCCTTCAACACTCCGACCATGTTTTTTTTTATATTCAGTCAAGTTGATCGAATCTTTGGACCACCATTACATCATAAAATATCTTATTTGGGCAAGTATTTCTTCTGACATTCCATTCATTTCTGGTTAAGGCTTTCAGATGCAGATCCCCTAAATTATGTAAATGCAATTCTAAGTGCGATATTTTGGAGTATGCAAATATGTAGATATATGGTTTTTTTCCTCCTTGCTTGCCTGCAAAATTCAAATGAAGTCGATATTATTACAAAACGAGTTGGTATAATTGAAACAGTATTTATTCTATTTGCATTTTGGAAAGGAATTTATTTTTCACAATTATGCTTAAGGGAGGTGCAGTGGGGTTGAACAGATTTAGTATAAGAGGCTCAAAGCGCGTGTTCGAAATCAGATCAGATCATTCCTTCGGTTATTTAACTAACAAAGAAGAAAGCAGTCAAAACAGCCAAAATGTTCAAGTTGGTGAGTGTAATTTTTAATTTAATTAAATTTAATTCATAGCACAGTGAAAAGTACATTATTTTCTTCCATTTTTCCTCACATTTGCCGTTTTTTTTTTTTCTATAGTTCATGATCTGTCTTCTTATTGCTGTCGCCTATGGCGCAGTTTCCACCATCAACACAAACCTTCGTGCCTATTACACTCGTCCTGTTGTTGTCGCTGGTGGCTATGGTGGTTATGGCGGTTTGGATGGTGGCAGGGGATACGGGGAAGGCATTGGAATCGGCAGGGGAATTGGACAAGGAGGCGGTTTGGGTATAAAATTAATCGATTAAATTAGTTGTTTCTTATAGGAGAATTCATTGCAATGTTTCCAAGGCTTCTCAAATTAGCTTATTTATAATTTAAAAGTGACTGTTACTGAATAAACATTTAAGAAAGCAAAACAATGTCTTTTTTATCTGAAATAGATATCGATGAGAATATTCGTTATATAATTATTAAGCCGCTACGACATAAGTCAAAATTAAATATAATTTGGTAATTGGGAAAGTTCTCATTACAAGAATTCGCTCTACAAAAAAAAATATACCAGCTGTTGTTAGTTTTCTTTGAAATTTCATATTTTGGGGAGAGGTTTACGAACGTGTAAGCTTGATTTTTACTACAAAGAATCGGAAGGTAGCCATTGCAATTTTCCAGATAAAAGTCAGAAAATTCTAGTTTTCTCAGAACTTGCAAATGTTCTCTTATAAGATCAAATACATAGAAAGTTTTAGAGATTTTAAAAATGAAAATAAGCATTACATATAAATAACTTCTTATTTTCATTTTTTTCTTCTATAATTATTTGAAAATATTCACGATGGTAAAATTTAGAAATGGAAGGTTTTACATTTGACCTTCTTCAAGTTATGCGATAAGTGAGTCAGAATCAATTAAATAAGATTTCCCAGAATATTTGTCTAGGAGGAACAAAAGAATATGTTTGTCATTGTTTTGTCTAACAATAACAGAAGTTAAGGTTTAAAAAAGACAAGTGACCTTAACCGCAATTTAATATCTTTCTTACTTCCTCTCTTCTTAGGTATTCAATAGGTGTATAACTAATTATTAACTGCTAACGTGCAAATTAGGATATTTATTTATATACAGAGTGAGTTAAAATGGAAACACTTTTTTATTATTATGCATTTTACGAAAAACGAAACAAAAAGGTTGTAAAAGATGTTATTTTCGTCCAGTTGTTTCCTAGCAATGACATCGCCCGGTTCTCTAAATAGAAAGTATTTCTCTTACTGATGTTTCTGAAATATGATTATAGGCACCAAGTTGTCTGGTTTACCAAAGCCTCAAGTAAAGCGTCTAATGTAATGTCATCATCAGTTGCTGTCTTTCATCTTCCCGAACTTGAACGAAGCTTTCGGCTTTTTATATTCTCAAATGGTTGAATTATTCTAAATACTATTGATCTACAGTTGGAGATCTGTTATCATTAAACACATGACGAGCTCCCGAATAAGCTCTTCTCCGATCACCAAAACCAACATTGGTCATTGGCCATTCGAGACGTTCTATTTCGGTAAAATTCATTTTATTTTTTTTTATTTTAACTTAGAATTTGACACTAATTTCAATGTTAGGACAACAATAAAAAATGCAAAGTTTTTGATATTACCTTAAATGAACGATCTTTATTATTCAGAATTGATACTTTTTCTGTTATTTCCACATTACTTTAGAACAGATAGAGTAATAATGTATTTTTCTGTGTTTTTTGAGTAAACACTTTTCAAATGAAAGTTGGACCCTTGTTACTATTAAAAAAAAAGCAAGATAGCGGCTTCCTGCAGACACCAGTTACATAAAAGTGAAACATGTCAAAAAGTGGATTATAATAAATAGTTTATCGCTAAGAAATATTACGCTTAACTGTTTGCACGTTATCCTACTAAAAAAAAAACCAAAAAAAAAAGTATAGTAACTTTATAGCGCCCTAATAATAACTGTTACAAGAACATAATTATGATTTTACAGCCGATAATCACAAATATTACATTAAATAAAATATACAGACCTTTCAAAGTTGACCAACACCTAACAAAAAAAAATTAATCTTCAAAAAACTAGCAATTAATAAGGGATTACGCAATCCATACATATCATGTATTCGTGTACATTTGAAGTCGACATGTTCTAGCAACTGGATACAGTTTTTTTTTCTGGTTCGCCTTTTAATTATCTAGTTCGACACAAAAGCAGCAAAATCTATTAAAGTAGGTTTAAAACATTCAGAGACACAATCCGTTGGAACAGCTTTACAGCCGCTAGCCAATCCGGTCTACGTTACCTCAATTGCATTAAAATTCAATGTCCTTTTTTTGTTTTTATGTGCTTGCTACCTATCTGATCCAGATTTCTTTTATCCAGATTATTATTTCAAACACATACAATATGATGAGTAATCAGAGTTGTACATACATACTTTTACATTATGAACGGTAATTGAAGAATTAGATATGGACTACAAAATTTATTCAGCGTGAATTTAACAAAAAAAAAAAGCCGATTGCGGTCTACTTAATGCGAATAAGATTGTCAAGAAACTTACTCCACTTTTACATATTTAATACACACATTTAAGATACAGTGTGTAGCAAAACGTTGGCATTAAATGGAAAACTTCTCTATTGCTAATATTTCAAAAAATGTTTCAACCAATGTTGAATGCATTCTTTGAAACTAAACGTTAGCCAGTCAGATCTAAAACTGCATTTGTTGCTTTAGTAGAAATCTTAAGAATAAAATACTCCTGTTTACAAAGATGTCGATTAATGTTGTAACTAAAAGTTGGTCAAAATCTCACTTTGTGTGTCAAAGAGAATGCTTTCAAGAGAAGATTATTCGTTTTCTTTTCACAATATAACTGACGCATAAGTAATCTATAAATTAAATTTAAAAAAACACAATTGAACGTAATCATTGACGAATAATTTATGATTTAATGAAAGCAATGTAAATTGGTGTCCTAAAATTCGTTTTGTTGGTCAAGGTGTCACACAATGTGAAAAAATAAAAAAACAATAATCTCTTTTCGGTAGCATTCTTTTTCAAAATTGATAATTAAATACAAAGTGATTCTAAACTATGTTAACAATATATATCGATATTTTTACAAACAGGGGCGCTTTAGTGTTAGGAAAATTTTAAAATTTCCTCCCATATTAAACCGAAAATATAATTTTACATATCACCGGCTGAAATTGAGTGTGAGTAAATGGATAAACTTTTGGTAACAATTTTTTGAAATATTAACAATAAAAATTGGTGCCAACTTTTACAATATTTACTAATAGAACGTTTAATTTGCATTTCTTTGAATAAATAACCAAAAATATTCACTTGTTAAATGATTTGTCAAACTGATAGAATTTACGTCACACAGGTTACAATATGTAATAAAAGCCAAGTGGCATCAAACCAGATATTAGTTTTTATTGAAAACCACATTTTTTTCTATTAAATGAACTCTATATGCTAGCATTAACTCATTTTTGATGCAATCATGACCTTTAAGAAGAAATTGTTCAAACCGGAACAAAGAAATTAAAAGATTAAAAGAAGTTTATAACCTCGATTTGTTTCTATTTCAAAATAATGCAATTAGATTTGCTTTATTTCAGCATTCAGAAACAATTTCCATAAATTAGCCAATATTCTACAGCACTTAAGCAAAATTATTTGCTGCAACTTACATCGTTATTTATTTTCGTTTTTAACTCAACTGCTCCCAAAAGTTAAGAGCAGTGAACCAATTTGGGCGTGTTCTTAAGCACACTTCGATTTTTTTATGGAGATTACGATAATAACCGGAATTCAACAATAATACTAGACAGAAACAAAAATGTGCGAATCCCATTACACATCGTTATAGGATCTGTGATGCAGAGAATTTGTAATAATTAGTGAAACGATATTGTAAGAAATAAGAGGGGCGACGTTTGCTACAATAAACTTGCAAATTTATCAGTTACTACATTAAATATTTGATGCTTTCGCATCTTCGCGACAGCCTTCATCATTCAGGGAAGCATGTACCCGCCATAAAAATACTACACACCTGGGCTTGTAGGTGAGCGTTCACCCCAAATCTGAAGGAGTAAAGTAAAGAGTTGCGATCACAAGGCTCGATACGAAACCCACAAGTTGGCGAACTAAATAATGCGCTACCTGTGTGACTAATGATGAAAGTAATTTTAGCATATAAGCAGATTTTTTATTATTTATTTCGTCGCGGCATTATTTGTGATTAATCAGCATTATCTGGATTTAGTCCAAATACAGGAAACGTTTAAATTCAGGCATTTCGAAAAGCTTCAATAACGAAATCGTTTATACAGATAAGATAAATTATGAGTTACAACCTCGCTCAATTTCTTAAGATCAACTTTGGAGATAATGATTTGTGTTGGTCTGCTATGATTGTTTATACTGCTATAATACTAAATAACAAAATCCTTAACTTTTGTCGGATAAATTTACTTAATCTTTATTAAATAAATAGCATATTTTTTATACTCAAATTAGGAACTAGACTTTCGTGAATTTTCCCTAGTTTCAAAGCATATTTCACTACAATAAAATTACTCCAATATTTTAATGAAAACTACTCTGAGGATGGAACAGTCTTTTACAATTACGTGAATTTTCAATACAAAATTGTTCCTACAACGTTGTTGCAAGATTTTCACATGTTTCTTTTTCTTTGCAATTTTCTGATTAAATTAAGTAGTAAAGGTAGTGGTCCAACTAATATATAGGACTAGAAAGTCTAGATTTCTATCGACTGTTTACACGTAGGCAGCATTTATTTTAGACTTCATTATCTATACAAACTCATATTTTAAAGTTTTATGTCATTTTAACGGAATACTTAGACTTCGTTAGTTAGAGTCGGTAAAATTATGTCCTATGTTTTCCAATAATCGATAAACTAGTGGGCTTTGGATAACGAGGAAACTTTTATCTGCTCCACTGGCTACTTCACCTACGCTAAAATTTCGCGAGAATCATATCTACTTACAAAATTATTTATAGAATTTTCTGTACAACATATATGATACTTTTGTCTGCTCATCAAACAATTGAAAATTACACAAAATTATTGTTGTTTTAATTTTGCAAAGGACACGGTAACTGTGATTTCCTATTAATGCTTTGAGATGATTACCTTGTCGTGAGGAATATTAAGTATCGCATGATTTAAGATATAAATGAGAATGATCTTGATCCAAACACATTTAATCCAATATCACACGCACATTTACTTAAAAAAAAAATAAGTATGCGTGAGTAAAATGTCTTCTTGGTTCGACCTTGTATTGGTAATCTCGCGTAGAAACACTGAACGTACTAAATTAATTATGATACCGCATTCAATCTAATAAAAATATCCATATAATGACTGCATATCCTTCGCAAGGACCGTGTCGGCAAGCCGTACCTACTTGACAAATGCGCTCTAATTCTGACAGAATTATATCTTTTTTTTTATTCTTTTGTCGCTATGCTTAAAGGTAGTTAAGGTACGACCGATGTTTGTGCCGTACTTGTAAATGGTCCGAGTAAAACGGTCCACACGAGATGTTGTGCCGTTCTCCTTTACGCCAATGTCGGCTATAGGCAAATATATGGATCGGACATACGCTTAACCATCATTAACCGTAACAATTGCAGAAAGTGAAACGGTGAACCCAGTTACATCATTACCATGACCTACACGGCCACGCTTAAACGAACCGTTCTTACAAGACTAGGGGCTGGTATAAAAGAGACAAACGTAAAATTCTAAGTCATTCAGTCAATAACCACTGGATAGCATCATACCTATTTCTCCAACTAGTACCAACAACCAATTCCATCAAAATGCTTAAATTCGTAAGTATCCACCCCTAAAACTATATACTTACTAACACTAATTATTTCTTCAAAAAAATAAGAATTAACAATATCTAATTATAATAATAGGCAAATTTACTTTTCTTTTATCAGTTTGCCCTTCCATTGCTCTTCGTTGCCGTCAATGCTGGATATTTGGGAGTACCAACTTTCAGCCATGCACCAGCTGTGGTAGCCGCACCTATAGCTGTGAAAGCAGCTGTACCAGTAGCGACTTCGTATCAAAATAGTCAATTGGTAAGTAGCTTTTATCCGCACCCTCGGAATCTATGATTTCCAACTGCTGTATTAGCTTACAGCTACTTATACATCATGTTAAAGGATTATGTCTCCTACCAGGGGAACTTAATTTATGAATTAGTACATCTTCAAAACTACTTAGTGATCGCTGAATTTACTTGTAAGATGTATTTTATAGATTTTCATCAACTTTTTGCAGTAACAACATAAAGGTTTCGAAAATCTCTTTTTTTCAATTGTACAAATATTTATTGCTGGCAAAAGATCAGAGAAATGAAACACCAAAGTTAACTACTTCGCATCCTTTATAAAGCACATTTAATTCCAAATAAATTATTTTCAAAAAGAAATATTGATTAACTCCCTTTTTCAATGGTACTGTTTACCAGATTTTTCCAACAGTTGAAGCTAGTTTTAAAGCTATTGCATGCTACAAATGAAACTCATTCAATAAACTGGTTAATTTTAAATATGAGCAGACCTGCCTGAAGAATTAACTAAACATATTGTCAATAATTGCTAATATCTTTAATATTCATCCAATAGATCGAATAGCTTAGAGATTTACTCTCGAATATGCTACTACGCTACTATTTTCATTTGAAAAATAATTCTAACTATTCACAACAATAATTTATAGCAAATCTACACCAAGCGACATCTCTTATACGCTAACCATATCTTTTATCTCTTACAGATTTCCACCGGAGCTGTTGCGGTAGCCGCTCCAACAGTAGTAAAGGCAGCTCCAATTGCGGTGGCAGCTCCTGTAGCGGCTGCACCAATCTTTTCGGCCCCACTAGTTCACTCGGTCGCCGCAGCTCCGGTTGTTCATTCTGTCGCTGCTCCGGTCCTCAAAGCTTGGTAAACTGAGGCGGAATTTCAACAAATGCACCATCAACTTATTTATTAAATACTTTCATCTTTTTTCCACGTGTAATATTAATGTAAAAGAGAACAATACACAATGGTTGTAAATATTTTTGTACGTGTCAAAACGAAACTGCCATAGTTTTTTGCTTAATATGTAAATATAGTGTATATCAAAAGTCATTATGTTGTTTAACTGTTAGAGTTAGGTAAATGATCACAGATAATTGCCAAGTGAAAATTAAAGCACAGCAAGTTTAAATAGGTTGACTTCTAAAGTGTTTCCAAATTGTAAGCATTATGACTATCACGTAAAATCTGTAGTATCTGAAGTTATTCCTTGCTCAGTGCTTGTATGTTGAGAATCAGATCAACTTAGACAAATAATTCTAGAAGAAATGATACGAAAGATTCCAATTGGCTCAAGGAGGTAAACTAACATCATACCATGAGCTCATTTGCTACTTTTCACAGTAATTCTGGCAATGCTTTCTTCAAAAAGGGTGAATAGATTCAATCCTCAAGGCCCGATAAAAAAATATATCGGCTGGTAATGAGATAAATGGGCTTCAAAGACAAAGCTCCGATTCTGAATTGAAGTCCCATTTAGTCACCATCAGCCGCTACTGTATCAGAAACTATTACTGCTATTGAACTGACTAATTACGTGTAGATTGTTTTTCTTTAACCGTTCATGAGTATTGTGGAAATGAATGATGCGAATTCTACAGAACTTTGTTTCACCTATCAACATCATCGTATGAAAGTTAGAGTTATTGCATTGTTATAAAATCCATCGACAATGCTGTAATCTAAGATGATGTTCATTTTCAGTTTGCTTGTGTTCATTGTTTATAACTTCGACATATGGACCACATCTAAAATATGTTCATCCAATTCATTACTCCAAACTCTTAAGGTAATACTTAAGCAGTTCTCTAGCTCTAGAATCAATTTCTGGAAATATTACTTTTGTAGGACATTGGCGATTGGAAGACATTTTCCTGAAGAATCACTTAGCTTCGACTAAATAACAACTAGGGATTAATCTAGCAGATTTTTTATTTCTCAAATCGTGAAGAACTAGGTTATGAATTTTATCCAGCGAAAATTTCATCAGATATTTAGTTCTAAGCAGCTTTTTTCTCAGTGGCAAAAATGGTTTGTCTTTCAGCTAATATCACATTGATTCGAGTGCTTCTCAAATAATCGGTACATAAACGGAAAATTGTATATATATAAATTTATATATAAGACAAAATGTTAAAACCTATTATTCAATACTACACACTATGTAATGCTTCATTTCGCTAAGGGTTTTTAAAATGAAACTACACGAAACGTTATTTCATGGTCAAATACCGAACATACCTAAAAGAAATTAAATATACGCCGTTTAATAAATTTAATTCTTAGTGCGTTTCCTTTACACGTTTTGTCTGATCTAAAATGTTTAACCTTATAACCAATACTTTGTTATTTGTCTGTGACCAACCTTCAAGGATTCTTGAAGAAAATTACAAATAAATTATTAATTGTATATTACACATACGCAATTATTTTGAATCAATTGAATCAAGAAAGATTAATATATTTCGTTATGTACTTGTAAATTTCGCGGTTAATATAGTTACATTTCTTTAATGAAAGCAAGGTTAGAGACGTTAATTGCGTTTTTGTAAATACGTATGTAAATTATTCTATGAAATCAATATTGACATTTACAAATGGCTTTGTATTTATTTTTTAATATACAGAGTGAATCGCCTCCAAGGACTTTGAAAACTGTGCCTGTGATAACAGAAATTTTCCAAAACAGCTCTTTTCTTGTTATGAGGTCTGATTATAAAATTAGATCGAATCCTACAGGCTGTCTCAAGTTCGTAGCCAACCAAGGTTTTTGGATTTTTGCAATATATATATGGGATATTTTTATTATACGAGAACACCTATGTATTATTTCAAAATACATATAAACAATAAAGACATATAAAGGTACATTAGCTAACGATTTTGTTTAACAGGTTATAAAATTTACACTAATACCGTAAAATTCTTAAAGGTATGAAGATAAGTATGAAAAGTTTTCGCAAAATTTATTGAATACGGATCTGTCTCCTTTATAAAATACTTTACTCGATGTCATACATACCTTGAAGTAAATGTAGGTACATATATTTGCATCTTCTTAGCATGTTTCCGGCGTTCAACAGTTTTTCACTTTATACCTGCACATTTGAGCACATACAGCTGAGGAGGTGTGGAACACACAGGGTGGACCATTTTCGCTGAGCTTGCAGGCTACAGGCTAAATAGAGGCAAATAGAGAAAAAGTAACACAGTCTTCTTTTTTGATGTTACATTTAGTTTCGATATACAAGCGGGCTTTCAAATTTGATCTATTTCTATATACATATCATCATGTATGAAC
Organism: Oryctes borbonicus; assembly: GCA_902654985.2. Taxonomy (NCBI): domain Eukaryota; kingdom Metazoa; phylum Arthropoda; class Insecta; order Coleoptera; family Scarabaeidae; genus Oryctes; species Oryctes borbonicus. Next base: position 6,409,743 of record LR736857.1, read on the forward strand.
ATCATTTACTGTAAGAGATATCGAAAAAATGTTTGTATAAAATATGCACCATTTTTCATGTAGGATGCAGTGGCGCGCGATGTATTAATTTTTGGAAATTTTCAGTTAAATTTACTGGCATCGAATTACTATTTACGACTGCTAGTCGATCTGTTATCAAGCGATGTGAAAAATGTTGAAATGAACAAGATGCTCATCAGTTTGAACACTTGCTGTAGCTTGCTACAATTGCTTTAGTTTACTTACATCTACTTCCAATATTTCCATAATCTATTTTTGTTGACTTTTGTTGTTACTTGCTGCCTCGCTTTACCTTTGTTATTTACAATAAAATATATCGAAAAATTGCTACTATAAACAAACTGTATTATATCATTGGAACGGCCTAATTAATGGTATTTCAATGCCATAAAAATATATAGGGGGTCTAATTAAAAAAACTAAAATTGACTGAAAAATCTCAAAAAATATTAATTCAGGAAAAATATATCGCACGCCACTGTGTTCTACATGAGAAATGGTGAATATTTTACATAAACATTTTTTTGATAGCTCTTACCGTAAATGACATACAGGGACTAATAGAAATAAGCCAAATTTACTACGCTAAAGTAACATAAAAAGGACGAGACGACTATGCTACTTTCTCTCTATCTTTCTCCGTTTAGCCTGTAGCCTGCAATCCCAACGAAAATGGGTACATACACTTTAAAAAATATATTGGAATATTTTGGAAGTTTTTTTTTTAAACTTGTTATTACTTTACAAGCTCTTAATATATTAATATATACATTGTTCCGCGTTTAACAAAAATATGTTATATCAACTTAACACTAGCCACTATTCAAGACCACGTAATCGCGTGTGTATCAGGTCCTTTTATGCTTAATCTGGGTATCAAAAATGTCTGTTTAATAAGCACTTCCAAAAAACAACGATTTCTGTAAATATTGATTTTCCAAAGAAACCCCAATAACTTTGAAACTCTTAGTTTTAAGAAATAATAACTGATTACATTTTGCTTAAGAATTTAAAGAGTCCACGGAACTGACTCACCGTATAATAATATTTTTAAGATTAATTTTTATTCTTGGAGATAATTGTAGAGTTAATTGATCATTTAAGTGAATTATTTGCAAATTAAAACAGGGAACCTATGGTGTAGAACAGAAATTTGTAGAAATTTGTTCTCTGTCCTCTCGCTTCTTTCTGAATCAGAAAACTTGGTTTATTTACCTTCAACCTGAAAGCAAAGACCCTGCTTACTATAATTACATTTAGTTCATAATCTCAAACACATGTCACGTTGTTCCGGTTCAAATAACAGAATATGCTATTAAAACTACTTAATAACTATAATTGCTATATAGTTTACTCGCGCATGATGCAGATAATGAAGTGTGGCAAATACAAATGGCAAAAAAGCTACCGACTGCACAACGTATTATATGTATATATGTATTTACGGTTCACGATTCATAATGAAATGTATCTAACTATTAGAGGCGGAATCGTTGTAGGTCATCAAGGTCACTCTCCAACTCCAATTTTACATAACGTTCTTGCAGAGTTAATGACATATGTCACTTATGCTTTGTCCGGATACGATAGAAATAAGATAAATTAGCGTGTTGTAGTGTATCATATTAAACCTGACACTATTACCTACGCTCAATCTCAGTATACAGATATATTAATCTTTCAATTCTGGCAAACACTCAAGGTATCGGCGCACTCTGCACCATGCAGATAATTGCAACAATGTTCCAAGATTTCTCGTAATTAGAAGAAGCTGCGCAATCGTCGGGAAATAATTTTCATCAAAATATTGTAGTAATTTGATTATGGCTGATAAAATGCCCTCCAAAAATTGCGAAACTTCACAAAATGTAGTCTAATTCTTAATACTTGAGCACAAGAATATGGTTGAATATACATACTTAAGGAAAATCAAATAGATTCATCTATTAAAAATGAAGAATGTTACTATTCCCTATTATATCGATTTAAACAACTGCAGACGAAGAAGACAAGTTGACTTAATTATTATATCCTGTATTTCTACATAAGATGTAGAAATGGAAAGAAAACCTCGGGAATAGAATGGCGTCATTGTACCAAGTGCCTACTGGGCAAATCATTCCCTTCAGAACTTTTTTTAGAATACTTCCATGATACACTTTATCGTATCGTGGAGGTTGGAAGATCTATAAATTAATTTCCTTCATTAATGTCAGCGGTAGTGTAATGCCTAATGCACTCAGCTAACAGTCTTGGACTCTGTTTGAGTCCCGAGCTTGCCACTCTTTCATAATCAGATCTTTCATAATCAGATCTTTCATAATTTACCTTGTTCCTCCAAATTTTTGGCGTATACTTGAAGGGTGTACACCTTACGACGTTTCACGAGTACAGATTTGGTATCTCACGGTGGGCCAAAGCTCCCTGTTAATGACGAAGCTGTTGGAGAAACGAAACCATGGATTAACTACTGTTACTTTGTTTACTCCTTCTTTCAGCCGTTTTCATATATAATTTTAATTATTCAAATAATTGTTGTAAATTTTCTCTATAATTACCTTCTGGTTTACTTAAGCGAATAGTAGTAGAAAGCTGTAAACATTACTGTATTAATTGTTAGGACTCAGCCGAAGAATTCATTAGACTAATACGGTAAAAGTTAAATTCGTTACTTAATAGCAATTCAAATAAACACGATACGCACATTTGCATAATTGCTGAAAAATAAGCGCGTTTATTGCAAGTAAACATATCTGTATTGCAATTGTTTCCTACAATATTGTTTCACTAATCGCTGCAAATTGCCCACGTCACGAAATGTATAACTATTTATGGTGATATTTGCTATTTGTAGAAATAATTCCATCATTTTTGTCTGTGTAGTTACTCCTCTACAGATGTTGAAATGAAAGATTTATTATAAATTTATAAAATTGTATGCGAAGACGGTATTAAATCTTTCTACTTCACAAACAAAACGAGCCAAAAGCCCCAGATTCAAAAAGATTTATTACTGCCAAGAGAATTAAACACCTATGAAATCAGTTATGCTCTCAATCGACTCGGTGATCCAGTGGTAAGAGTGCCTGTGTCTAACTGCACAGAGTTAGTCCCGTTAGAATCAAATTTGTTTAATGGGTCCGATTATCCTCTCGACTCACCATTCTTAATTGAATAGTTGACAGCAACAAAGCCATGGAATATTTTACACACAAAAAGGCTCCTGAGGTTATGTGGGCCGTCACAACACAAAGAAAAAAGTTATTTGAAAGAAAGAAGAAGGATATTCCAAAGAAACTTTCCTAATAATCTCATAATTAGGTATCTCCCTCACTAAGGCAGCCTTCATTACAAATCCATTATTACTTAGGATCAGCAGTTTCATATTTGTACTTTTCAAAGGTGTGTGTTCTCTGTTGTCCAAAAAAAATATCTAAACTATAGGAATCTTTGAAATCTCTGAAATCTTTGAAGGCTTAAATAATGTTAAATTCTAAGCTCATGTATGCAAAAAAATCAGGTATCAAAAAAAATCAGCTTCTTTAGTATGCAGTAAATATACATTCATTTTTGTGAAAAAAAAAAATACAATAAATACATACATTTGGAAAGAAATAGGCTCTACCTACTGTAGTTGAAATAATGAGCCCTGCATTTTTGAGAAGATTAAATTTAATATTTTCTTGGTTATTTTTTCTGAGAGGGATAATGAAGTATTCCTACTTAATACCTTTCACAGAAACGATACATAAATACTTTACTAACTCAGAAAATAATTAGAGGTAATCAAAGTAAGAAATTGTAAATAAGTGCTATAAAAAATCATGTGTATCATTACGTTTTTTGTACGGTAAGTGTGAATGTATTCCGTTTATAGCAATCCCTCAATGTATACTGCTTTAAAATGATTAAATGCTTGTGAATTAATTAAAAATAAACACTTTGTTATTGTTACTATGTACAAAAATTTATTAATTAGCTATAAAAAAGATTTGGACAACTGTACAATATTAAATAAATGAGGAAACATCTAAGGTAACAAGATCAGTCAAAGAAGCAGATCGCTTTCTAGGCCCTGAATTCTCTACCATCCATGTGCGGCATAACCATGTCCAAGAACACCATGACCGACTCCAACTAATCCACTTCCAACCAAACCATGACCAACTAATCCACTTCCAACCAAACCATGACCAACTAATCCACTTCCAACCAAACCATGACCAACTAATCCAACAGCTGGTGCGCTGTATGCAGAAACTACTGGGGCAGCGGCATAAGTTGTGGCAATAACTGGTTTGCTGACTACATCAGTTCTTGATTGGTAACTGACCGCTGATGGAACAGCAACAGCTGGTGCTACGGCACTGACTATAGGGGCGGCGGCTACTACTGGAGCGGCAGCTGCGTATGCGGTGGCAACTACAGGACTGCTGACGACGTCAGTTCTAGCTTGGTAGCTGACAGCTGATGGAACGGCGACACCAACATGACCGAGACCGACGTGTCCAACACCGACAAGGCTTGGTTTAGCGGCAGCAAGGGCCAAGAGAGCGGACAACACCACCAATTTGAACATCTTGAGGTCTGTGTTTGTCTGAATCTGTCTTTGAACGACTGATACCAATGCGGAGTGTAAGGAAGACTTTTATACGAAACCGGGAACGGAACTTGATGACGTAGAATGGTCGCGTAATGACCTTCGCATTGCTACAGTTTTCTTGGAGCGGAGGAAAGAGGTAAATGGGATGACGAATTTACCTCCCGACTAACTTATTAGCGAACCATGTTATGAAAGGAAAAAAAAATTGGCCGTCGTTTGCGTGTAATTTACATATTATGTGTACACAAATAGAGTTAAATAATTGATATAGCGGTGTCTCTCTAAGGTTATCGAGGATAAAAGACAATTACCCAATCGGCTACACTTACGTTAGTTTATTCATACGTAAACATGTAACTTCGACAAATTTGGAACCTTGGAATTATCTGCAGTATATCATTCGGTTCATTATGCGATATACTTTCCATATACCTCGCATTCCTAACATACTTCCATAGTGGAAACTCAAAGAAACGTTTGTTTTACGCAATTAATTTATACTTTTCGCGGTTTCAAAACAACTGTATATTTATTTTCAACATAATTTACCCCATTTCAAACTTATGTCATATCCGAAATATATTTTGGCTTTATGATTTGGACCAAGTTCGTTCTTTGATAACCTTGAGTTGGTGTGCCTATTAGGCTAGAGGAATGCATATGGAGCATTATGCAATGAAAACCTTACATGGCATTCAAAATGTAGATCACAACAAAATTGTTCTTTCTATCGCAATCTAAGCTGTCTAATAGACTTCACAGACAGTAAAACAAACGGTAATTTAGTTGCCATCCAGTTGAAGCGTTAACGATAGCGTTTTATATTTTTTAATTACTTTATACGTTCATAAATGTCGTTTAGAATTTATAAGCTGACTTGTATCCTGTATTAAGTTTGTAGTTAAATCTACAGATGTAAAGTACGCAATGATTTTATTTAACTTCGCAGATTAAAAATAGTTACGATGGTAATCTGTCGATAAAATATTGTGTAGAACCCAGGAACTCTTTGGACAAAAAGATAACGTCGCTAAACATGTATTTCGTTATGATTTCCAACAATGTCAAGAAAATCTGTGAAAATGTCATTTTGGCATATTTTTTATTTTCAAATAAAATCTCTAAATCGACTCTTTGGACAAAATATTTGATATTAAGAAAGTTCTTCTTAAAACAAGTTCTTTTTTTTTTAAAGCAAATAAACAATAAAGCAACAATAAAAAAGCAAAAACCTTTAGTATAGGAAACATGATTTGAAATGATTGAAATTTGTTTTAGAAGCTTTTGACGAAACGTATTTGTTAATTAAGGTAAATATAAATGCTCTATCTTATTATTAGATTTGACTTGTTTTATTTTGTGTTACTTTACTTATGGCAATTTATGGTGCTTGACAAGACAAAATAGACATATTAATAATTAGAATTTTGAACATTAAAACCTTCGTTATAACCAATGATTAATGGAATTAATATAATGGAGATTTTTTTGTAAGTTATAAAAAAGGAAAATATACTGTAGGTTTCCCTGAACTTTTCAGTTTTACTAGACATAGTTCTGGAAGAACATTCGCACCTTTTCTGGTAATGCTGGCGGCGATAGTTTAAGTTTGAGAAGGCATGGACGCTGAAAATCCTCTACAGTTGATAAAAGATTCTATATTAAAAGTACGTAAAGTGATTCATCAAATTGTAACTGAGAGTGCAGAACAACCACTATTAGACCGCTATTAAATGATAGTTGTACAAATACTAACAATAACCAATACTATTGACGATGCGTTTTCAGTATGCACTGAAAAAATGAATTCAACAAATCGTGTTCGTTGATGTCGTTTTGCTAAAGCAACAAAAAATAGTTACCATTAATTAATAAATTTATTACAACAATGAACTATGTATGTGTTTATCGATATAATAAACATTTATTAAAATGATAAATTCCTTAGTTAGACCAATCTTGATAAATAAATTGTTACATTAACGTTCTCCTTCACAATATTTACGGAACCTTTTCGTCAGTGCAGGTAAAGAAAATCGAAATATTCTCTCTCATTAAACATGTCTTCTTCTCATGTTTTTAATAGCATTACAATTTCTTGTTATGCCATTTTTCAAAGCAGCAGCTGTAATTTACATGCTGCTACTGTAACTGCTGAATATCAAGAAAGCTGTGCAAAATGTTGCTTTCGCATACTGGTAGAGAAAAAACTATTTTGTCGCCCATATATCACTACAAAATCATTTCCAATGCCGTATAGGAAATATCTTTTGTACGTTAATTTTTAACATTAAATTGGTGACGTCACTTTCTTCCAAAATATGTAAAAATACACAGAATGTTAGATTAATAAACAAATAAATAAAAAAAGAAATAAATTATTTTTTTAATTTATAACAACAACATAACAATTTTGAACGTATGCAAGGTGAGCCGGGAGGAACTGACTAAACTCAAGTACAAATAATGTAAAATCCTCGCTGCGCCCTAACATTGCTGCTTCCCAGATATTTTATGACTTTCACTCGTGATTTTAGTCCGTTCTATATTGAAGTATACGTATCTAGAATTCCATGAAAAGGAATCTATTTTTCTTTAATACACTTGACCGCGGTCCCCATTATTTGGCTCCATCTTCCCGTTGTCCTAATATTGCACAGCGAGCACTTCTGTTCTGTTTAGTTCTGTATAGTTTGGATAACAATTAAATATTATTAGCGTTCATCAGCGAATACTAGAAAGTCGATTTTCCCAATATCAAGAGACCTGTATGCGACTCTCGTTTGCTGAACGGGCTACCTTGATGAATCCTTCTTATATCTAGATATTCGATGCCTGCAATATCTTTATGTGCCAAGTATACACTAATTAATGGATATATTGGAAAATGTTTCTTTTCATTAAGTTAATTATATCGGTTGAAGGAAAAATCAGTTTTCCAGTAACAATTATCGATAATCAGTAGAAATATCTAACATATTCTTGAGGATAAAAAAATGTACTAGATCCTGTCGCTATCTAAATCTGTAACCACCGTATCGGCAAACAACACATAAGTATCGGCAACCTCCGCACCACACAGGTTTAATTAATAATATAGTAATTAATCCGGGACGGCCGTTTCGAGGACACGAATGGTCCTCATCATCAACCGGTAACTGAATGAAGAAACGGCCGTCCCAGATTAATTATTATATAATTAATTAAACTTGTGTGGTGCGGAGGTTGCCGATACTTATGTATTGTTTACCATACTTTGTTATACAATTGCTTCCAATCAATTTGTTAACCTTTCCTTTCATATCAAAAAATTTTTAATTTCAAAAGACAGAATTGCAGGGCGTGTCAAGTTATCTTTTTAAATTAATACTTCGGTGTTAATTTAATAATTATTGGTACAACATATATATTTAGATATCTAAATAAGTGAATTAAAACCGCTGATTCATTACAGTCACTACGAAGGCAACTGCTATCAGATCATTTATTTAAATCTATTGAACACCTCGCAATTAGATACTTTTTCTGTGCGTTGGTACCCTGAATGCAAGACATTCGCTCTCTGAACTTTAAATACTAAATTACGGCTTACCTACCATTGAACGTTTCCTTTATTGCTTCAACGAGGATATGTCTACTATTCGCGTTCGATAATTAATATTGGCGTACCGTTGTATGTGACATATATTACACAATTCGCGTCTATGGTAATAGCAGGTTCTAAGTTGATTTTATATTTTATAAAAATATGAAGGCGGTACAGATCGATGGTTTTATGTAAAACAAATTTCACAATAATAGTAGGCGTGTATTGTTTTAACGCCGTCTTTGTTTTCGTCCCATGCAATAAACAAGGTTTACTTCAAGGCATGATTCCAGTATTGCCATTAAACAGAGGACGTCAAGATCGAAGTGACCAGAACGTTGGTGAATTTGCAATTGCACATTTTACGTAACGGTCTGCGATGTGGTTCATTTAAAGGAATGACGATAAAGAAGGCAAGTTTGATTAAATTAAATAAATCTGAAAATGCACCAACCAGCGTTTCGACAAAGAAGCATGTACTCGGATAACCATGAAAAATTCCAGCATTCAGCATTTATTCTTTCTACGAAACTTCCTGTTGAATAAATTTAACTCATACTGTTAGTACCATTGATACAAACTCACGTATGATATCGAAGGCTTCCAGTAGCGTACGTGGAATGTGCTATAATGAGAAACAAAAAGAATCTAATTCAGGTTTTCTCCGCAATCGTATCGACCATATTAGAGATGAAACTGACAACGTAGGGAAAGTAGCTCAACATATCGTCATTCCATTCATGCAGGTTATCAGTATTTATGATAACCTGCACGCCTCAGTAAATGTGGATTCATCGCTCCACATAATCTTTTCAATAAAATCTGGATCATTGTCTGTGCTATACAGCAACCGCCTATAAAATTTAACTAGAAGCTTCCTATCACGCCATGTAAAGATTGAATTTGTTGACATCTAAATAGATAAAGATCATCCCTCCTTAATAACCAGTGAATTGTACCTTTTTGGACATAGGTTTGCGACACCAAAATTCGAAGGCTTGTACTTGATTCTCACTCAACTAGTTCAAAAATGTATTCTTCTTAATCGATGCTTAGTAAAGATAGACGTTCTATCTGATTTTGTCAAGGATCCAGTAGTCTTTGTTCTACTCGTTTTATAGTCTTTGCACCAGGGTGCCAAATATTTGGAAAGCTTCCCGCTTGCCCGAACCATAGTACTGCCATTGTCATCACCACCATAGTCGCTTTGTTGAATTATGTTACACACCAAATTGGAGCGAACGAGCGATGACAATTATTGTCTACATCTTCATCAGTAACTCAATAAATGACAAACAAAAAATGTTCCACTCTTCGTTTTTGATTTCTTTTAGCCCTCTGATTCAAATCCCAGGAGCACCGGCGGTAATTTTACGACACCCTGTACTTTCGGATTTTACCTTACGCATATAATTATTCAAAGAATATCTATGTGCTCCGTAATTAGAAAAAGAAATGTGCAAAAAAAAACGGGAAAAAACAAACAAAAATAAAACGCGACGCCAATATAATACACTGGCTACTCAATTTATTTTGGCAAAATGTAGATATTTACAACTTGATCACTTTCATCAAAATTCCCTTACAAAATAAAATTAATAAACCGGATGTCCCAATAAGCCTCCTCCTAAAGCAAGACCCAAATGTCCGGCGTTCGTCACATCGACTCTCGCTACATGACTCACAGCTGGCAGTGCGATAGCTGCGCCATAAGCAGGCGCTGCGATAATAGCCGGTGCCGAATAAACGATCGGACTGCTGTGGATGTCCACCCTGGATGTATGACTCGTCGCAGTTGGAATAGCAATTGCATGTCCTAGTCCGAAAATCCCGGCCGTCGGTGCAGATTCGGCAGTGATGGCAAGAACTACTAAAACGACAAGCTTCAGCATTTTGTCGTCTTCCTGCTTAAGTGAGGACTAATCTCTAACTGGTCTTAATCATGTTGTCGTCTGAATTTATTGTAATCAACCCCTACCTACTCGACTATTTGTAATTTTTTGGATATTACGCCCGAATGAGTTATTAGGTCACATATTAAAGCAACGTGGTTCCTATTACCGGTGTTAATTACGTTCAATATGGGAACTCGAATATGGATAGAGATATATTTTTGTTTGTGTATTGCCGGTGATTGAATCCAGGGCAAGAGGAAAGTTGATCTGTAAATAATCTGTGCGAAATATTTGCGGCGCGCTTTACTCAGGGTGCGTAAAAAAAGTGGTTGGTGTAGGCATGTAGTGTGATTTATGATTTGTCTGTTATTGTGTATTTTGTATGACCTTTACGAACAAATATTGAAGCGATCGCGACTCTTGATCTTCTTTAGTATCATTTTCTGCTTTTCCATAACTTTGATTTACAATTTACGCTTAATCGCCCGCCACAATTTTGCGTATCAGTATACAATTATGCTTGAACTTCCAAATGTCAATAAAGCTTCTTAGCAATCAGTATTACGTATAATAATTAAGAAATGCCATCCTTGCAAAATACTACTGCTACAAATACTCAATGAAGATGACCAGAAGACCGAATGCAGTTTTCTGATAACGCGGAATTCCTGCAACTGTAATCCACGCTTCCTTCGCCAAATACACTTTTCGGATGAAGCCTCATTTTCCCTTAATCGAACAATAAATCGATAAAATCATCGTTACTGGAATAGAGAGGATCCTCTGGATTACTGAAGCACGTTTAATACCCTCGTAAAGTTAATGTGTGAATCAGCAGTATTTTCTTTTTGACGAAACTTCCGCGGGGCAGCAATATCTGGATTTTTTGAGGTATGCACTTGTCTCTGCTCTTACAGAAATTTTTCCAAATGAAGATGATCCCTATTTATCAAATGGCAATATTTGGTTTCAGTAAGATGATGTAGTTTTGCATTTTGCGTTCGCGAGTTTTTAATCTGCAGCAAAGACCTCCTGCGGACCGGGCCGGGCCCAGCCAAGACGGTCCGACTCCGTCCATTTGCATCTCTATACCTCATCCTTGTAAATTTCTCTATTTTTTGAACTCATTCCTGGTCCAATATGAAAAGTGCCGATCGTTGTTCTTACTCTTCTAATAAAGCACCTTTTCTGCCACCTGACGCTGACTAACATAAAACCTGAAACCATTACGTTCCTATTCCCATATCCTACAGTAGACGTTATCTAGGCTGGGTGGAAAGGCTACGCTAAGTGCGACAAAATTAATTATTTTACGTAATAAACATCCATTTTGCAAATCATTCTCTTATTTGGCTAAACTAGGCATTGCAAAACATAGTCTAAGTATTACATTCACCGAAAAAGATCACAGAACCAATTTTCAGTGGTCCGATTTGGTAGTTTTTAGGCCATGCAAATCGTTTCTTCTGTACGTCCAAATAAAGTACGCCTTCTGGCAATACAACAAACTATTGCCGTCTTCGCTGCACTTCAGTGTTGTTAACTCCAGTGAGCGAGAATGATCTCATTAATACAATATCAAAGCTTAGTTCTACTATGGCTGGAAACGATGTTGGTTTATAATTTCTTTTGGAAAGGTGCTTACCATTTAGAACAGAAGTTTTAGTATACAGTATGAACCTCCAACTTGAATTTGGCTATTTCCATTGTTTCCACTCCTAAATCAGTTGTTTCTTCTTCTGACTAAGAAATTGGAGTGGAGGCTATTGCAAGTTATAAAAAGAAAGGCTTGTGATATGATTAATCATTCGCTTCTATTAACTATATTGCATTACATTAACGTTGGTGTGGGTACAACAATTGGATTGAAATCTGATTGAATCTGATCTGATGAAATCTGAATTGAATTAATAGCTGCGAGAGCTGGTTAAACATGGAGAGGCCACAGTAAATGCCACCCTATCTGCTGACGAGGGTTAGGTACAGAACAGATGTTACATGATATTAATGTAAGACTCAAAGGTATAGATATACCACCTACTGCCATGTTTCAACGATCTTTTAGTTAAAAGTTGCAAATGCTCTGAATAGTATTTCCCCACAATACAAGGAATTATCTTTGGGTGCCTTCAGGAAGCGAGTGCGTCCTCAACTTCTGTTCGAGCAGAGCATGCGCTCGTAAAGCAGTATGTTCCTTTCAATCGGGGTCTGCTTTTGCTTCTTTTTCTCTTTCATGGTGTTTTTCTTTTTACTAATAAATAGTTCTGCATACATCTTAATGTACTTTCTTATATTGTATTTGAATAATAATAGGCTAAGTTAATATCTATTTACCTTATTATATTACCTTTATTTGGTATATTTATCTTTTTTGTATATTGTTTTGTTTTATTTTTCAGTAAATACTTATATTATTGTTATTGTTAATTTGTATATAAGATTATTTGCTAATGTTCATGAAATGTGCGAGTTTCTTGCCAACTGTCTTTTATGTATAATGATATTTCATACGACCTACCGGAACCCAAACTGCACCGGAAACGATCAATGTTATACTTATTAAAGTTCATAACATGAAATCTTTTTGTAAACAACAAACAGTAGAAAAAATTAACTCAACAACTATAAACCGAAGAAGCCTTTTCTGAAAAGCTACATACACCCGTCTAGAAATAAAATCAAGGTGACAAACAGTGAGTTCAACGACTTAAAATTTACTGTGTCGGTGGCGTACCTACCTATGTAATCCAGTTTTTGTAAGCATCAAATAAAATTACGTAAAAGCACTGCTGCACTACAGCGTGCATAGATCCCGAATACGTGACATTCTGGTAGTAGCTCCTGAAAAAGTTAAGTAACTTCTGGGCTTTCTTTGCAAATAATCTGTCAACTAGAACGTTAATAATTAATTTGTTTTACTTATTCATTTACATAAACTATCTAAATTCCATTTTAAAATTTAAATGAATTAAAACGACAACAAATGAAGCGGAACAAGAAATAATTTTCTAAAGCGACAAAAGAACAGTTGAATTAAATTCTAACACTCAAGCAATGGAAGAAACGCATCAACGATCATCAAAGCTAGAATATCTTTTGTATAAACAGGAACTTTAGGCAAAAACTGGGCAAACATTTTAGTTATGGAACAGAGAAGGCGGACTGTTTTTAATCGATTGATTTTTTGATTAACGTAGGGAACCCCACAACAGAATACAATAACAGCAACAACAATCTTTCAATAACGAAATGAATTAGAATCTATTCCATTTGGGTGACTATAATTAAAATAGCAGACAATTTCGCAACAAAGGTTTTCGTGATATATTAGCGCATTCCTAGAACGATAAAGCTGTTGCTACAGTGGGAGTGCATAAGCTCTCTTGCGAAATGTAATGGTGTGTGGAACATATCAATTTCATTTTATGTGGAATGTTATCTGACAAACAATATCAACTTCTTAACAATAAAATTTTCGCTATAATTCAAATCCTACGCGAAATTCATGGAGCGCACGTACTTAGAAAAGGCTAGGTAAGTACCTAAATGCAGAAATAAAGCTCCGCATAGTTTCGTGTTATTACGAAGTGTATAAGATCTGTTTGCTAAGTAGTATGTTTGGTGTCAATATAGATATCAAATAACTCAAGTAACGTTATTACACTAGATCCACTGATTATCTTCATTAAAAAAATTTTTACATTATCCAAAAATCTATATTTCTCTTTATTGTTGCCATGGAAGCATTTGACCGTACAATTAGCAATTACTAATTTAATGTACATTTAAACCAACGATCACATCTTTGCATTTTAATGTTGCAACTGTTAATGCGGCATCATTATGTTTACACCACGAATTTTTTCAAGCAATTTCTGAAGCGATGCACAGTGATTTGTTCAAAACACAGCTAGCTAGACAAAAGTCATTCGCCAATTTTTGAGAAGTGATATTAAAGACAACCCTTTGAAAGTTAGGATTCCAAGAACTGTTTTTCTGCTAATTCGGTATGTGATCAGTCATTCGGGTCAGTACATAAGTAATGAGTAAGTAAATTTGCATTTATTGCTGTTTTGCTTTTCTTGTTTTAATAATCTACAGCGCTGCTTATTACTATGCAAAATTATATTTTTGTGATAGATGTGAAGTTAAAGGTGAGAATCTTTAGAAAGAGAAAATGCACGGAAATAGCTACGTCCGGGTAACTTGTTCTGATCGAAACACTGCAGGGTGTAGAAATGCAAGTTTTAGAACTTGCCTTAATCTTTATTTCATCTTCATCTTCATTATTTTTTGTAATAGTTTAGCAGTTCTTTTTCATGTTTAATGTGATTTGAAATCGGAGCATTAATAATCCCTAAACTTCTGTTCGAATTCTTACTTCTTCGGCGTCTGTTTTAAAAGATCACCAACAATTGATTATCTTTTTCTTTTGAGCAGAAAGGAAATGTCACACTTACCGTTAGGTATGGTGATGCGCTTTTATAATGTCAATTCGTATTGAGTGCATTTAGAAATACATCTTCTGAACATTTTGATGGTTTTACATCAACAACAATTTAATATTTTAAACAAATATTTGTGTTCTTTTTAAATATTAAATGTTCTATTAGCAATAGGAATGGATTTAAATTTCTTCAAAAATGTAAGCTTGAACGAACTCTTGAAAGTACGCGTGAATTTCAACGATTACCTCCTCATTCGACTTAAATTTCTTTCCACCAAACGAAGCTTCGTTGGGGAAAAGAATAAAGTCAAAGTGATCCAAGTTTGACGAATACAGCAGATGCGAAAGTGCATTCATGTAGTTTTGCCATTCAAGCAGCCGAAGTGCTAATCCTGCAAAAGAACTACTCGTTTCTTCCTTAAATAGAACTTTTTGTCTAGTATTATATCGTGAAGGTGATTTAACTGTTTTACATTTTTGAAGATAATAAAAAAAATCCCTCTGAAATGCCAAAAGGCAGTAACCATAACCAAAGGACTACAAAAGTAGATTAAACTATTGATTTAGATAATTAAATTAAAAATCATACGATTTATACACATTTTTTTTCACAATTCCAAAACCATTATATAATCCCGCCATGTCGAATGAGAACGATCTTTCAGAGAAAGTAGTACAATGAGTAAGAGAAAATCTAACAACAAAGTTTTATAGAAAAAGCAGTACTGAGAAGTTTCCATATCAGATACTGGAAGGTGTCTACAAGGTGTTTCGTCTAAAAGAATTGAAATACACTGGCAGCAATTAAAAATGCACCACACCTAAATTGTTGAAGTATTTCATTAAATTTTTATAAACGTATTTCAGAACGTCAACTTAAATGATTGTTAAGTATAAACCCGCTAGACGAACCTCATTTACTTTTCTTTTATTAAATTGTCTTTTACTTACACGGTTATAAGTAGTGTATGCATTTTTGATACCAATAAACATTCTTTGGTGGCACACTTTCAATTGCGGGCAGTATACTATCGATCAAATATGGCAACGACTTCGATGGCCATGTTATAGAGGTAAGTTGAAACTCCAAGAAATGCCCAATCGAATAAAATTTGAATCGCCGGTCTAGCGGATAAGGTAGGTTTAAGACATCGGCAGAAATAGCGCAAAAATCTCAAATTATATCCGTTATGCACGAATCAATTGGGATGTCCAAAAAAAAACGTAATAATATACTAAAACCCCAAGCTTATAATATAGGTCGAATATAATGTTATGTTATCCAGAGCTTGCCTGCGAAAACTTTTTCTCCAAATTACTTAGGAACAGAATTGCCTTCTTCTCACGCATTAGGTGGACACGCTGTATGTGTAAAATTTTCATTTAATTTTTCTGTGAGAATAATTAGATTTACGTTGACCCACCTTGTATATGTATTTTTTTCGCCTTTTATTTATTCACTGCACTCTTATATGACATCTGTTATATTTTATTCGACGTATCCAATATTACGCTGTGATCTAAGCACTAATTTATTGAATTCCACGGCCAGAGTCATTAAAACTAAAAATGGTACGGATTTGGACCATGTCATGGGAGGCAATCGAAAACTTGTTTCGTCCACAATCATATGAGGCTCCTTCAGGAGAAGGAAAGGTGGTAGGCCGCAGTTATCATGATAACTCAACGTATAAATGACCATGACACGGTCCAAACCTGGAACACGTTTAGTTTTAATACCAATTTGTTATTATTACGGTATAGTTAAATTATGCAAATCTTTTGTCTCTACAAGCCTCTAACTCCAATTAGTATTTAATACCTACTTATTATTCAGTAAATTTAGAAGCAAATCTTTGAAGCTTACTCAAAGTTCTGCAATCTTCCTTTCCTCCACTTTGATTGTTATAATTGCATCTAATATTGATATAAGCGACATAGTACTAGAAGGAAGTAAATAGTTTCACTTGCAAAGAAAATGAAACAAAGCAACACCACAAATCAAACAGAAATGTTTTGACCATTTAATTCTCTCTGTCTGTTATAAAGAAATCCATCATTTGCAACCAGATAATTGAGGAAATCATTCCATATTCTATCACTGAACATGCATTATTCACAAAGAGAGAAATAACTCTTTTATATGCGTCTTTTTTCCTTGCTGTATGTCATTAATGTGCAAATCAACTCTGGCATTCAACATTCCTTTTTCTTTACAAGCCAACTGTTCCGTGAAAAATAATAACATTATAATTTTGACTTTTATCCAAGAATTAAAAAAAAAATACCAAATCGAAAAATGCAAATGGTGATATTAAAAAACTAAAGAAAAACAAAATACATCAATATTTATTCTAAATATAAATAAATAAATATATGTACATATGAATATATTTTAGCTGTTATTCAGTCTTTTTTCGATTACTCTCCTTCAATTGCGTTATCATTCTTTAAGAAAACTACCTTGAAATTCCAATGATTTATTGGCCATTTCTACATCGACGATAGAATTTAATAGTAATTGTATCTCAAGTCTCCAGGGTAGGCAGGATAACCAGGATATCCAGAATTTCGATTTGGTTGAGGAACAACAGTTGCTTTTCGATCTAATTGCACAGCCTCTCTACTTGGAGGAAAATAGACCGGTGGTTCCGTGTCTTCCTCTACGATTGGTGTTGCTACTCTCTGCGCAGGACCGGCTAAGGTCGAACCGGGCCCATAGGTAAATTCGTTACCGCTGCCGCCGCCGCCGCCACCGCCGTAATATTGTGGATACTGTGGATCGATATAGTTTCCTGTAAAGCAAATTTAATATGAACTATATCATTTTTACTTTAAAATCGGAACTTTATTAACCGCAAGAATAAAAAGAATTTTATATTAAAGCAAAAGCTTTAGTATAAAACAATACCAAGATTCAATTGTTTGCTAAAAAGGCATTTAAGTCAATTATAATAATTACAATTAGGTACACAGAACAAATCGAATGCATTCCAAAGGGTTCCCATGATTAGTAAGCAACTATGTGTTGGATTTCAAAGTTCTAACGTATTAGTAACCTTTTGTCTAGAATTTGGTGAAAAGCCCAAAATAAAACAATATACATAGTGTTCCATAAAAAAACTGTTTTACAAAAATATACCAACATAACGCAATATTACGAGGAATGAATACATGAGAATAGCTTCTAAAGAGTTATCACACCACAACTTCTGCGGGGATTGTAAAGATCAGAAGATCCAAGGATCGTAAGGATCAGAAGATTCAGAAATATCAGAAGAAATGGAGATATCGAAAAATACTACGATTCTGATATACCCCGACGGAAAATCAATTGAAGGATAAATTAAGAAATTAATAGAAAAGAGGGTTCCTTTTTTCACAAGTTCTTTATTTAAAAATATAAATGCGAGGGGTTTCGTGAAAAATCATGTCATTAGGCCAGAACTATATTATATGAAATACGTAACAAAGTTAGAATTATTTCCATTGTGCTAAATAATTTAAAATATTCTAAGGCTACAATTTAAATATTTAACTAATAAATTAGTTATAAAAACAACATCGTACTTCTCGATTTTAATATGTGGCGGTGTTCTTAATTTGTTTTATTTATTTAAATTGAAATAATTTCAGCGTTGTGGCATGTTTCATCTGATATATTTCTGGTGTGATGGTGTGATTCTTCACGAAATCGGTCGCATTTATATTTTTAAATTAAGAAGTTGTGAGAAAAGAATAGAAAAAGAAAATATTAAAATAATCTTACACAGAGTCAACCTCGATCCTTTAAATAAAGAAATTGTGCACTTTGTACGGTGCATTTGTAAAAAAGGAATGGAAAAGAAGATACACAGGAAATCACCAAAAAGCGTGAACTTATCAACCCGAGTGTCGGCGTAAACAGGTGAATTATGCAAGAATGAAGTGAAAACTAAAGAAATAAAATAAAAAGTTGAATCTCGTTGGCTTTTTATATTAATAATTAATAATGAAATTAGACTACCACTTAACCACCAACAGATTATTAGTGCACATTTGTGGATGGTGGCAGTGAATGGACTAATTGTCGTATAAATACGAATGACGTAGAAACATATATGGGTAAGAGAATCTAATAATCTCTACGATTTCGACCAGCAGTTCCTTGCATCATCTACGAGAGCCGCAAAGATCGACTAACAGCTTAATTATCCAAAGAATAAATAAAATTAATAATGAAGTTATGCGACAATTACTCGATTGACTGCCGGCTTCCACAAATGCGCACTGATGAGCTGTTACACAGTGAAACGCGCGTCTATACATGGTTGTTAGGTGATAATCTTCCATTACTTTCCATTCATTCCCTATTAATTAAACTGTTAATCGAACCTT
Source organism: Oryctes borbonicus (assembly GCA_902654985.2). Classification (NCBI taxonomy): domain Eukaryota; kingdom Metazoa; phylum Arthropoda; class Insecta; order Coleoptera; family Scarabaeidae; genus Oryctes; species Oryctes borbonicus. The sequence goes on from LR736857.1 coordinate 6,428,672, forward strand.
GCGGCCCTCATAGATCGTAATGCCAATAACTCTAATAATCTGAAATCTTTAATTTTAGAGCAATAGTAACGCATTACTTTTTGCTTCGGAAATTAGTAAACTTAATGCAGTAACATATTTAATTTAAAGAAACTCAACGTTGGGTGGCCATTATATTATTAAATACTACGGTTCAATGTAGTTTACTTCTCATCAAACCTTACAGTGGGATAAAAAAAAAACAAAGACATAATTTTCCAAGCCCTTCCCCCCTCCTGTGTGCCGTAAAGTACAAGATTTTTTTTATTCTCGGTTGACGCTCCTTTGTACTTTGCTAAAATTTGGTATTAACTAGTAACACTTAACCGTAGTATCTAAACATTGCCTCAAAATATGGAACAAAATAGTGCATTAATGATTTTACTTAATGTTTAACAAATCATTAATGTTTTAATTGAGATTTCTATCACGACCCATATTATGAATCGCAATACTTTTGATAAATAAGAAACCAATGGGAAAACATCCATAAACATGCACATGCATGAAATACAAAAAATTTAGTGCATTAGGCCTCACTACGTAAACATATGTTGATCAAAACATAAACATGCAAAGGAATTAAGTACTTTCGGATATTATTAACTGAACCATATGGCGCTATATATTATGTATCGCCATTAAGTTAATGTGATTGTAAATAGAGGCATTTCCTCTTTAAAACAATTTTAAAATAACCAAATCGCTGAAATTTTGTATAATTAAATGTTTACATATTATTTGTCAGCAATAAATATAAAATTTGTAACACTAAACAGCAATTAACTATTGCGTATATATATGACTTTTAACACCTTTTCTTGCAAGGACAACAAGATTTAAAGTATATGTAGTTATTTTTTTTATATGGGCTACAGGTGGGATTACTAAAAATAATTGAGAACAAATTAATGTGGTTTCAAGAGAATTTGACACAACAAGCAACGCTAACTGTATAATCAATCACATTTTAATTAATGAGCGATTGGATTAAATTTCAGCCTTGTAACGTATTGATTCTTACCTGCTAATAAAAGATCATCGAATAATTGAGCAGAAACCGCTACAATTGTAAAACAATACACAATAACGACCGCAAACTTGCTCATATTTAGTAATTCTAAGCGCGTAGGTGTTACTCTATTGGCGGTAATAGTACAATTAAAAATTAAAACGTTGCTTTTTATAGATCGAACCGGTAAAAGATGTCCCAACGGATCGATAGGTACCAATTTCACATTTTTTTTTATCTTTGTTCTCGATCACGTGCCGTCTTTCTCTTCTCCGGTTACCAGTGAAAACGAAAGCGACTCCTTGAACCGAACGGTCTGCACACCTTGAAGTTGCTGTTTTTTTTCGATATTTCCTTTTACTCAAAACACGATTAGAGGTCGATATAATATGATACCGCCCGAGAAGGTTGTGACCGAATAGCAGAAGTCACTACCGCTGGAGCTACCAGATCGCACAAGAAACAAATGGAACAAGTTGAAATGTTATTTAAAGACACAACTCAATGAATGAAAGGTACACGAGGGAAAGTTATGCATTTATAAACGTGAATTTTGACACAAAAACCACGTACAGTACTTGCAGCAATTCTCTTGTAAAACTACGTCGGTTTAATTGTTCTCATATAATTTTTATTTTTTTTTAATATTCAGAGAAGTTTTTCGTACTGTAACATTGAATATCGTTAGTAAACCGGAGCCGGATCTTCGAAGGATCTAAGCAAAGTTTAGATACGGCTTTGCAAAAACGGTATGTTACACAACCATACTCGATATAAGTAGGACACAAATCCATGTGCAGACTCCTTTCAAGCAGATATATTTAGAATATATTCATATTGCTACGTGTGCGGGTGAGCTAGACCAAATGTTCAAATACGCTGATTGATATCGATAATTATTATAGGCATTTATAGAAATTCAAGAATCTTCTGTAGATTTTTATTTGGCTTTATTTCATATTCATTTATTTCATATTGTGCTGTGATGTGTAAAAAAAGTGTAGATAGAGGGTGTATCACATTCTCCACTAAAGCATAAGGTTACCATTTTCTCTTGTTCATTTTATACAAAAACCTGAGTATAACATTTTTGTTTGAAACACAGTTCTCCCCAATAAGGCAAGAAAGTAACCTTTTACGAGGGCAAGGTGATATTATTAAGAATAAAAAAACGGTAAATAATACATTTGCCTCGTCTCTCCTATCACTTCTCAGAGGTCACCAACCAATCTTTTCTTGGAATACTTGCTAAATACTGACGAATGCGCCCATTTTAATTTATTTCCTAACTCGCAAATGTTTTTTAAGCTCTTAAAACAGTCGAAAGTCACATATCACAAATTGGGAAAGGGCGGTCAGAATTTCTACCGAACATCTCGGCCAAACGTCTTTCAGTGTACCACTTCGCTGCAACTGTTTTTTGTTCATCCAATTTAATAGCGCATACCTGGCCCATACTTTTAAATTACACAACATACACAACTTTTTCCATGAATCGCTGCTTTTTTGTCATTGTTAATATTTTCTCGTCTTCATGGATCCATACATGACTCTCTTTATGAGTGAGTATGTCAACAAACGCAACACATCTTAAAAAAGAAATGATATACGCCATTCTTCAAGAGAGTTAAAGTTTCATGGCAAATTCTTGCACGCTCTGTTTTTATTTCATCATTAAATCATAGTCAAAGAAGGTGCTTTTTTATATTCTCTACAATATTGTATTGGGCCTGGTATACTAATTAATAATAACAATAATAATAGTAATAACGAAGTTAGACTACCACCTATCCGCCATGCGCAGACGCGCGTTTCCCCGTCATACGGCTCATCAGTACACATTTGTGGAAGATGGTCATCAATTGACTAATTGTCGTATAAATATGGATGATGCAAACACATATAATCTGTCGAAATATTTGCAAAAACCCTTTACAATTGCGACAATGGATTGCTGGCGTCGTGAGGCATCTAACTTCATTATTATTTTCGATAATTCTCTGGCTAATTAAGCTGTTAGTCGATCCTTGCAGCCCTCACAGATCGTGATGCCAGTTATCCCTGGTCGCAATTATAGCAGTTGTTTGCAAATATTTCGCAATCTATTTCATTATAAATCTATTGGAAGTGTTGAGAAATCCAAATACCAGAAAGCAACTGTTAGTGTTGCGCTGTACTATTTAATGTCACAATAGTAAGAAAATAATAGCAGTATACATATTAAAGAAATAATAAAGCAAAATTTTAAAATGACAAAATTATGAAGTAAACAGGAAACAATCGCAAGCCAAATTTAATGCGGTAAATTAAATTATTGATATAATATTTCCCAAAATGTCCTATGTTTTTCCTAACACGCATGCAGAACGAATTTGCTAATAAATTTAAAATAAAGTGGAGTAACTCACATAACGTCAAAAAAAAATCGTATCCTCTTTACGAACGTGAGTCCGAATCCTAATAATCATACGAGATAAAATTTCTTTCGGCGGTAGGAAAAAAATATTTCTTCTTACCACAATAGGGTAAAGGTAGTAGTAAACTATCCCTAGGACCCTCTCCAGGTCAACCGTATTTCGCCGATAGAACTGCATGTGAATCTGTGATAGTTCTTAGGCGACCAACGATAAATAATTGATATACACTACCCGACAAAAACATAGACGCGGCATCGTTTTTATTTACGAAACAAAGTTTATAGACATTATATAAAATGTAAATGAGGGTTATTAATACTTTTTATGTAAATACTCCATTTATAGATATTTCTGGGTATTTATTGTTTTATGAGGGGTAATTGAGATTTTCCTAGATCAAAATAGGAATTTTAAATGCGACAAAAATTTAGACACTGTGCATTTATTACATTAATATAAGCAAAAATGTTTTAATTTGATACTTCTCTTTATACGCGGTGGTTGTGCTGGTAAAGTGTACACATTTCACCACGAGAAATTATATTTTATAAAGCGTTTGCAATATGGGTAGAAAAAAGCAATTATCCTTGATAGAAAGGGGTAAAGTTCTAGCCTGGCACCAGGATGGTGTTAGTAAGAAGGAAATTGCTCGTCGGTTACGAAGAAGCGATCATTTCGTTAGAAATTTCCTAAAAGATCCGGAAAATTACGGCAAACCACAAGGCCAGGGGCGACCGAAAGCTGTAAGTGAGCGGGATAAACGCATGATATTGCGGTGTGCATCCAATTCTTCTGCGTCTGCGAGAGTTATTGTAGAACAGGCGGGGGTACAAACCCACGTGCGTAATGTTCAAAGGATTTTAAAGGCGTCACCGGTAATATCACGGAAGAAAATGTTGAGAAAACCACCACTTTCGGCGAAACACAAAGAAGCGAGGTTGAGATTTTCTGAAGAACACGTACCCTGGAAGAAACAATGGGAAAAGGTTATATTTTCCGATGAGAAACGTTTTAATTTGGACGGACCGAATGGGTACTCGCATTATTATCATGATCTGAGAAAGGAACCAAAAGTGAAAATGACCAGACAATTAGGGGGTGGATCTGTGATGATGTGGGGCAGCGATTGGATTTCGCGATAAAAGTGGGATAGTGTTTTGCACAAACAAAATGACATCTGTGACGTATAAAGACTTATTGCGTGACAATCTTCTACGTTTTGGAAACCAATGGGCCGGGCGCAATTTTGTTTTTCAGCAAGATAACGCGCCAATTCATAAAGCAAAAACCATTACCGAATGGTTTAAAGAGAAAAAGATTAAAACTTTACAGTGGCCGGCACGGTCACCAGAGTTAAACATTAATGAAAACATGTGGGGTGAATTGGCACGTCGCGTTTATGGCGGAGGCCGTCAATATTTCACGGTACAGGAACTGAAAACTTCAATAGTGACTGAATGGCAGAATATCCCTCAAAATTATGTGTTAAATTTATATAAATCTATTAATAACAGACTATTGGAAGTGATTAAGAACAATGGAGGATCTACGCATTACTGATCACTCATTTGTTTATTTTTGTTTTACACTTGTAACAGAGCGTCTAAATTTTTGTCGCAGAAATTGTTTAAACATTGGAGTAATAATTTATTATTTAGTATATATTACTGGACGAGATATTTTTAAGTTTATTTTACTTTTATGAATAAAAACTTAATTAGATATCTTGCTAGTTTCGCAAAGAAATGTTGTAACCCTTAAAACCTTTAAAACATCTTACCGCGTCTAAGTTTTTGTCAGGGAATGTATACATCGATTGGTGCTGCGTAAAGGCAATAGGGAAGCTAGCCCTAACACACTTTGCAAGTTAACCGTAATTAGATGGTAGAACCTCACGTGAATAGGTATTGTGTGTGGCGAATCTGTAGCGAAATTTGATACGAATTTTATTATTTTGCATGGTAGTAGATACAGAGCAAGGATTGCGTTTTGCACCGTAACCAGTTCCGAGCACCGACCAACTATGGCTTAGCGTTGATCTTTTTCCGGTTCAACCCATTTTTCTTGTAAGAACAAAATCGACGACAAAGGAGGAAAATCCGCTTTATTTGTATAGAACTACGCTGAAGCCAACGCATCTATTATTCTCTTAATCTTGTTACAGTGCTTACCTCAGTAGTTTCTTTATATAGCATTCTATAACTTGTATATGTATGTAATTCATGCACTATTTACATTGCTAATTTTTCGTATAATTAATTATCATCAAATTTCTCATATCACTTGATCCGTGAAAGTTCTACATGTTTTCCATTAACTAACGCGATTAATACCTTTATCGCAGATAAGTGCACCATGTAGTCTGATTATTACGTACATTTCATCTATCGATATTCTTTAATAATTTTTATCACACTGGTATATTAAATAAACAATCTTATTCCTTTCTATTTTAAAAGAAATATTTTGTATAGCTGCAATTAAGTTTTGACCTTTTCGTTAGTATTTGCAATAGGATAGCTGTAGTTTTGTTAGACAGCGTTCTATATTTAGATTATAGGAAACATTTTTTCAACCAGTTTTAACAAAGTGCAACAAAAAAGACGCTAATTAGCAATATTACTAGGCACTATTCCCACAAGTTTTAAAAAGTTCAAAAGAGATCTAATCAAAATTATAAATCATTTTAAAATATGTGCGATTTATATAATAGTATAGTAGTAACAAAGAGCTAATTAATTTTCTTTTTATCCCGCGATGTTGTTTATTTTTCCCCGTTTGATTTTTATCGTTTGTGAATACATTTACAGGGAGCAAGCATGGCAATGCTTATGACTAATATCTTATGATAAAGAGGTGCCCACATGTACCGCAGTGCAATAACTTCTGTTTTATTTCTTCGTATTTATTTGTTCCTTTAAAAAGTCATGTACATATACACTACACTAAATATACATATCTAAGGCTTTCTGATGAAATTATGTAGGTATTCGTTGGAAACGGCGCTTAATGGGTCATAAATTTTCCTGTTTTACGGCTACCTACTCAAATTACCTTGCAGAAATATTCACCGACTGTGTAGGCGACAACTGAACCACGCACCTTCAATATAAACTTATTTACAAGATAAGTATATATGTGAACATGTCTTACTATGATATTCGCTGTGATAGCTATTCATTTTAGATATGAAGCTCTGCCCCTTTGCTGCTGCATCTGTGGGTTATAGGTTCTAAGTATAAATAATTGTTCTTGTTTTTTGTGTCCTGTTCGAATAACTAATAAGGTAATATTTTTAAAATAGAGAAAAGTTACAAAAAATTTATGCACGCATACGACGCAAGAAAGATCTCAGTTTCTGCTGAATGAGTCAAAAAGTAATCTTCGCAACTTTTTTGCTCATTATCAATCAACAATCACTTTATTTCTGGGAGAACTGATTTTAAGTTAACTCTATTACACCGATTTTATCAAAGCCTGATCGAGTCGGTCATCAGTTACTACTCTGGATATTAAGCTCTTACGGAATTACGGGAATTCTTTTGTCTTGGCTCGAATCTCATCGCACCCAGTACCTAAGCGTAGTGGTAGCATAGAACACAACCCGAGAAAGATCAACTCAAGCCAACTGTTTGGATCCTATTTTATTTTTTCTTTTCATAAACGACATTAAGTATCATTAAACTTTTCTAGATTTCTACTCTTCGCAGATGACTTAAAATTATTTCTTTGTATCTTCTCTTCATCTGATCGTATTAAACTACAAACAGATATCATCAACGTCTTTACTTCATGTAAAGATAACAATATGATGTGATACATCGTCGTATAAAGCCATTTCACTTTAATCCAAATGTTAATGACATTATGTGTAGAACAATTAAGCTATGTGACTTTTTTTTAAGTGTACTGACGGCCCAATGGGGTGTATAAGCTTTTTGAAGCTTGTCATAACCTCAGGAAGCTTTTTAAAAGCGTTATTGGACTTGTCACTCTATTCCAAAGTTTACTGTATCCTATTTTGGGATACTGCTCGACCTTAGAGCCCTTATTCAGCCCTTAATAGCTCAAGATAGATAAAGGTAGTTATTCTGAACGTTTAAACTTGGTACATGTCCAATTTGTTTGCACATCATAAAATTGCTCTGCTACCTTCTCGGTTTTGCTTTCAAGTACCTCGAATACATACCCAAAATAATGATCTTTTCGCTTTAAGCTCTTCACAAAACCTCTTATGGGTATAACTTCCCATTAAGTTTGACTGCAAGGAAGCTAAACCGTCTTTCTAAAAAATCTCATCGATATATCTAAACTATTGTGCAATGCCCGGATAACCCCAAGTAAATTAATGATAATAGCAAGGACTGTGGGGTAGTATGGTGTTACGCGCAATATTTGCAGCCATCCTGTATTTTGGTTATCTTGCGAACTTTCCTCCCGTTGCATTTCCAACTTGTTTTATAACTAGGCAACCCATTTCGCACCGTGTGAATTTTCGTTATTAAAATTCTATTTGGTCGGATTTTGCAGCATTTTTACTTCATTTACCGCTTCGATAATACTCGGGAAGGTTTTACATAAGTATCTTTGACTCCATTTATCTTTACTTATTTAAAATTTCTTAAGGAAATAGCTTTCCGCGGTCTATTTTCCCATCTTTGCAATAGAGGTCGTACCGTGTTGTATTTTAAGTAATTTATGATGGTTTCTCCGATTGGTCCGTTTGTGTGTTTTATCACAAAAACTATTTTATTCTAGAACGTGAGATTTAACAATTTTGAAGCTCTCTTTCCGTTAAGTCATCTTACGAGATGGGTGTGTCCCGAAGTTCTCTCTGGCGTAGAAACTTAATTTTGCCTCGAGGAAGACCTTTCGCTCATATTGCGGCTTTAAATTCACCCAGAGAAAGTGAACAGTTTACGCAGTTTACAAATTTTGAGTTTCGAACAGGGTGGTTGTAGACGTAATTTTGTACGGCTTAGCGTGCGAACTTCGCCGTTTGACCCAACCCTTGCGTACGGGAGAACTCTAATCCTGTATTAGGTATGTACTTACTTGAGCTTTTCCTTTTTCGTGTAAATCTTCGTCCTACGGATAATTTCTCCGTTCTTAGAATTCTTGTGGAGAGCGCATTTTATCCAAGACCCGTCCTGGTGTTCTTGTGGAGAGCGCATTTTATCCAAGACCCGTCCTAGTGTTCTTGTGGAGGGCGCATTTTATCCAAGACCCGCCCCAGTGTTCTATTGGAGGCCGAATTTTATCCAGGGCCTGTCTTAATGAACTTTTGGAGGGCGCAAGACCCGAATTATTGTTCTTTTGAGGGCGTATTTTGGCCTAACATCCCAGTACCGAATACGGAGCACGTCTGACGTTCCCACGAACGAATCTGTTCATTTAATTATCCGTGAATGCATTTATGGAAGCTATTTACGATTTTTTATGTCATTAATAGAACTTCTGTGCGAAAGCAACATGATAAATTTCGTGATGAAAAAATCGTTGGGAGACAAAATTACTGCAATCATGGGGCAACTACTAGATGTTGCAAATTTGCCAGTAGATACAAGCACTATAACGGCTTCCGCAATTTATGAGATACTAGAAAGTTCTCGTACAAAATACACAAGCATTTAGTTTTGATACAACCTGTCCGAATGCACAAATAATTACGTGTACTGCACGCTACTTGAGCAAAAATTGAAACGCATTATATTACCTTTAGGATGCCGACACCATGTTCTTGAGCAACAGCTTTTATAAGAGGCAAATTCGTCATTTTAGGTCCAAACATACAACTACTTCAGAGATCTCAAAGTAGCTGGTCTAAAGTAAGTGTGTTAAATTTCATTCCTAGTACAGAAAACTCTGAAATCAAACTAAACTGACAATGACACAAAAAAAATACAAACAGAAGTAGACATAAAAAACGAAATCGAAAATGAAATGTAATTTAGGAAAATTACCTTTGAGAAAAGAAAAAGTTTCCTTCAATATTCTGATGAAGAATACTGGATAAAATTAATAACAATAAATCCATAAATGCATTTCACAGATTCCAAATCACTATTTTTTTGTAGTTCGAATTGGCCAGTTGTAATGAACATAAGCAAGGAAAGCTTGCACTTGAAAAACTAAATGTAAGAGGCATAAAACTAATCAAGCTTTCTAAATTTTAATGACTTCATAAAACAAGGGGATTAAAATGAATTTTTATTATAAGTAAATTGCTCTATATTTTTACATTTTTATTTGATTTTTCAAACTGTTTAAGATTACCTCCAAAAATTCACAAAACTATCTCGTGAATAGTGCAACGATAGTAATAGTTAATCTTGTCTTTATTTTATGTCACACATTCCACCAAAGCCTTTGAGTCTGCATTTCCTTCAGTGAAGAATCACTTTCTTACCTGCAGTAGAGCACGTACATATATCGCAGTCAACGTAATTGATTATTATGTAGGTCGCAGCATAATAACCCCAGCTTAAATATTCAGAATACTTTTCGATGCCAATGAAGCAGTAACAGTACCTACTTTACTAAAGCAGCGTTGGAGAAGAACGGAATAATGTAAAACCAAGTATGGTACGCGGAATTTTAACGCCAGGTAACGTATTTAACTTGGCTTTGGAATTAATTTGAATAAATTTCTAGAATAATAAGGGAAGATTTCAAAGAAGTCAATCACCGATCAGATTAAAGTTTTAATCTGATAGGTGATTGACCCACCGAGTGTTATAAAATACCACTTTCCGTTTCAACGATATTTCCCGCTTATGAAGTAAATAAAATCTACTTCTGAAATTTCGACAAATTGAAGACTTTTGCAATTTATACTCCCTATGTATGTACCATTGTTGAAAAATTAATGTCGTCCGCGGTGGACGTGATCGCTGATATTTGCATATTTTATGGGTGTATTTAAATGAATTCGTTTTAAAATCAAATATACGTATATTTACATGTATCTTAAATGTCCATTGTATATGTGGAAATAAGGCAAATACATTAGCAAAATACATGTTTTTAATGAATTAAGAAGTGTCTTTCGGACAATTTTCATATTTTAGTAATTATAGCTCAACTAAGGAATTATTTTACTATAGTTGCAAGACACATTCATCTTATGCAGGTACAGAATTTTGAACGGTTTTACCTATCTTACAGGCAGCGCGCTGCACAGGTACAAATTCGAATGATTTTACAATGAATATTACCTAGTTTCTAAAGATTGTAAAATTGTTATATACAGCATATATTAATTTCTACAAAAAATTGATTATTCTGACGCAATTAATTAATGAAAATTGAGATTAAAATTGCAACTCTGATAAAATTCAACCCCACGACTCCCGCTTGCCTCACATTTTTTTTTTAATTACGTTAGGGATTCAGTAATTAAAATTCGAAAAAGTTTTCTTAAACTTAGGCTCAAATAAACAAATTTTGATTCAAACAAGAACTACAGTTTATTAAAAATAAAATAATTTAAATGATATTTTCTTACAAATTTTAAATTTTGATTTTAATTAAACAAATTCCCTATACTAATCCCTACATTCTAGCTAAGTATTTTAAATAAAGATAAAGATAGAATTTTGATTTACGTTGGCCAATTAATATACACTCTTAATACTACTCACGGGAGCCCATTTCACTTCTTCGCATCTTAATATTCTTTCACCCCGGTTCGGCTTTGTCCTTCTTAATATTTCTTTAATGTCCTCTTTTCTCCATAAAATTCTTCCAAATGTTTTATTGATTAAGTTTTTGAATCAAAAAGAACAAGTTAAGATGCTTGTTTATTCAATAGAAATCCTTTTTTTCTTCGAACAGCATTTTTAATAATTTTTAAAAAATTTCGTTATTCCAGACAAAAGTCATAATAATTTTTCTCTTCCTTTTTCCAATTCAATGTTTACTTAATTTTCAATCCAAATTAACTCATAAATCGTAGTCCAAAATAGCTTTGCCCTCCCGGTGATGAAGTATTATACTTCAAGTTGATATTGAATTGATATCGTAACCAAAGTTTTCAATTTTGAATCCAATGTAATGTGTCTGCCCAGTGTTTCTGTCCACAATTTACAGTATAAGTGATAATTTTAAAAGAAATGGAAATATAACTACAATTGCCTCGATGGAAACTTTTATTTCAAACTTCACCTGTTCTTTGGTGGACTGTTTTTTTTGAACAATAAAACGTATCTTTTCCTCATATGAGAGAGGGAAACCAAAAATAATTATAGGAAAACTGGAGAGAAGAGGTCTCCAACATTGCTTCTCTTCGTAATTTTTTATAAACACACATGGCTTATTGTCACAGCTCTATTTCAATGTATAAATTAATATCACAAATATCACAACGTTTATTGGGAATACCCATCATAAACTAAAATGGGAGTAATAAAATCTACCTGCGAATCCTACAATTAGCCAAGCGCACGGATACGATTGGTACAAAGTATAAATACATCGTCTCAGGGGGAGACAAAACATAAAAATGTCACTGTCACCTTTATTAAAATTCTACAAAAATTACTAGAAACGACTCTGATTAATACTTAATGATGTTCCCATTTGCTTTCGTATCTGTTTATTGCTTGATATGTCTTTCCCCTTGCCCATATCGAATAAAATTTCGACGAGTGGAAAGACGCACAACGAACGCGATAATTTTTCTAAATCTCCACGCAAACGATAAACAACGAAACTACGAACTAAGCACATGCCGGCCTAAGGGTTGTCGGCAAGTAATAAAGTAGTTACGGGACATCGATAAAATTTTGTGAATACAATTTAGGTACATACGCCCAACATATTATTTACTTTTATTAGATATTTTCAAATTATATTCGCTCAAAACCTCAAAATTACACAACTTTCAAGGTGGCCAAACACTGTAAATACCTGCTTCTCCCTCATCCCAGAACAAATGATAACTTGTATGGCATACAACAAATCCAAATAATTTTAATAATCTCATATACATATATGGTTAATTTTAGGCACGAAAATAGTATTCATTCTAAAATAAATTGATTCAACTCTTTTCGCCGAACTGATTCATCTAACTAGTAAAATAAAAATAAAATATCTTCTGTAATACAAAAATGATTAAAATTTACAATAAGGTTCCCATGGTTAAAAATATGTTCTGGTGGTTTTAGTGTAGATTTTATAATTTTTTCACGTCGATTTTAATTGTACGAACAAATCCAATTGAATCGTGGGTCTTAATGATTCAGAACTGACTGACTCGTCAACAACTGCACCATTCACCTTACAAAAACCAAAAGCACACGCCATATTTGCATATTCTAAATTTCAATATAGATTTCGATACGCTGGATCCGTTAAAAGTTACCCCGATTTTCTATCTCTTACGGTAAGCGAGCTAAGAGTTTTAAAATCTTTGGAAACTTATTGTTTTGTGTACGTCGAACTCTGTATGTGATATGTCTTGGACGACCCGAGATAAGAAGTTTTTTGTGTAGGGGTTTTAGGTAAACTATTCCTTGGACCCTTCGCAAGGTATTTTAATGGTAGGACGACATATGAATGCGAATTCTACGTGTCGCATCTGTGTTTGATAACATTTGAACTTGAACATTTGAACAATTTGCTGCTGTGCTACAGCCGCCACTGGACGTTCGGGTATCATCGCAAAAACTGGCTGCTATCTTAGGCAGCGCCAAAGCTAACTGCATTAGGTACTTGTATAATACTTATAATACCAGTTGATTAATTTTTAAGGTCAATCATAACAAACAAATATTGGATTTGATGCAGAAAAAAAACCGCAGCCATGGATAAGACCTTCTAGCAGATCAATGTTAATTAGTAGCCGAAAAAATAACGAGATCTAATTGTGATTGCCTTGATTAACAAATCGATTGCGGTTACACACCCTAAATTTTGATAGAAGTTTGATCGAGAATAGATCCCTTAGCAAGCAGCATAAATGCTTATTTTAACAGAAATCTGAAGAAAATCCAAATAGTAACAGTAAATGTTCTAACAACTAGCCATTGTCATTAATGTACAATTTCGTACGCTTTCCGGTATTTTGAACTATCCTTTATATGATTCTTCTAGGAGTTACATCAAGTTACAGGAGTCTACCTTAATAATCTTCCATATTATGTGGTACATCGATTATTTTTGATGGTCGGAAGAATCTGAAACGTCATACAAAAATGTCAATTACATTATTAGATTAAAAATCGAAAGTACAATTAGAAATGGGTTTTTAGTTTGTCTCTGCAAAGCTAAATAAAGATGCTAGAGGTAAACTAAGAAAATAAGCTTTTTTCCTGTTTTGTTTTTTTCAATCTACAACGTCATTTGTCACAGGTGCGTTTTTTCTTTAATTTCGTAACAAACACAAAATGTAGCAATTTTACCAAATTTAAACTTATCATCTACCTCCCATCATAAGCGAAATTCTTATGGTGATGCCTGAAAATGAATTAATCTGTATACAGAAGATCAAAATAATAATAAAAAAAAAAATTGTTATGGGATATTCAAGATAAAAAAAAAATAGTAAATATTCAAACTTTCAATATCCTGTATCTTGCAGACAAAAGGCTTACGGACACTTGTGTATAAGACCTTTGTAGTCCTCTATCGCGTGGTACTAAGCATTTATTTTTTTCAATGTCACCTCGTATGTGCCACTTGTATTCCTTCAAACTAAAGATATCAAACTAGAAGTGAGATATTTGCTGAAAGAGTACCTAAGTTGAAAATAAGTCTCTCTGAATAACTGGAAAAAGCAAATATTGTAGAATATCATTGGTTCACGTATATGGGTTCTATAATGCTAAAAATCGAAGGTAGCCTTAGGAATGGGTTTCTAGTTTGTCTCTGCAAAGCCAAATAAAGATGCTAGAGGTAAAGTAAGAAAATAAGTTTTTTCCTGTTTTGTTTTTTTAATCTACAACGTCATTTGTCATAGGTGCGTTTTTTCTTTAATTTTGTAACAAAATGTAGCAACTTTGCCAAATTTAAACTTATCCTCTACCTCCCATCATAAGCGAAATCCCTATGATGAGGTCTGAAAATGAATTAGTCTATATAGAGAAGGTCAAAATAATGAAAATAAATTGATAAGTAAAAGTGCGATTCCCAACAATTACGGAAATAATTAATGGTAGTTTGCGAAATTTTTTACCACAATAATATTAAAGCGAATATTAGCACGATATAAATGACAAATACCTCGCAGAAACAGTAACTTTTTTTCATGGAAAGGATAATAAAACATAAATTTATATTGAATTCAATTTCGATTTAACCGAATTTAATGCAATTTCCTAAGAAAAACTGTTTTTGCGCAAAAATAAAATTTATTAAGTACATGGACGATGGAAACTTCTCGTATATTTATAGTTAAAATGCATCACAAAATGGTAACTCGAGATTGTGCTAGATAAACTCAACAAAACTGGGGTAAACAAATTGCCATCAAACGACGGCAACAAAATATCAGACCGTTGCTAAGGGAATACTAGCTTACTTTATTTAAATTAATCATTTCCAGTTTTTAGTCAAACGACAATCAATGTTAACAATCACTTTAAAAAGAAAACATGCACTCAAATGTTGTGACAATGATGTGTAATATTTGAAAAACCGGATCACAACAGATTGAAATGTTGACATTGATATTATTAATAATCAGTTAATTAATTATTGTATATTAGTTTATTGGTATATGGGAATTATATAAAAAATTGAAATAAATAATGAAAGGCTTTGATATAAATATGCGTCAACGTACGCAAAGTTATACGTTATGGACACAAGAACATTTAATTATTCCAAAATGTTAATGGATGTGAATTATAAATTTATAACATAACAATGGAAAACATTTCAACTTTTGTCAATAGAAATATAGCACAATTTTTCTATAAACAAGGTAAAATATTTAAAAATATGTACATACTTTATCGAGAATACTAGGAAACAATTGGTTTCTTATTTTTATTCTAATATTCATGACGTGTTTGCACAAGAAATAATTGCAAACGTAACGTTTTTTTTTGTTAGCGAAAAACAATCACAATTGGAGTAGGTATCACCAAAATTCTTTTGTTTCCTTTCTTTTTTTTTTATTTTATATCACAACTGACTGAATTTCACACTTTTTTCTTTATATCAATACTCAACCCATCAACCATTAATATCGTAACATAGGTGCGTAGTGTAGTTCACATAAGACATACGCATAGCTTTTCAGTGAACGAACGATGATGTAAATCTACCGAAAAGTTACATTTTTTATATTCACGCGTACAATCTAAAAGTACTTCTACGTCTGCACAATCACATAAGTGACATTGAACAATAACATAACATATCCAATGGTCAATTGCAACCGGAGTAGGGTTGAGGAAACACATAACAATCGCATTAGTATATAAACCTTGATTGACCCCTCATCCGGTACAGTCTACTTCAGTTGACGAAACGACACAGACCTAATCGAAAATGTTCAAATTGGTGGTGTTGTCTGCTCTTTTGGCCCTTGCCGCCGCCAGACCTGGTTACCTCAGTGCACCAGCAGTTATTGCTAGCAGCGCCGTAGTAGGTAGTGTACCGACTTCCGTGAGTCACAGCAGTAGCTCAGTTGTGCATAGTGCCGCCCTTGCCGCTCCAGTTATAGCCGCAGGTCCGGCTATAGTCGCCGCTCATGCTGCTCCAGCCTTAGTAGCCGCTGCTCCGGCCGTAGTAGCTGCAGCACCAGCCGTTCTCGCCGCTCAAGCAGTTGTAGGTAGCGTGCCCACATCTATCAGCCACACCAGCAGCTCCGTAATACATAGTGCCGCAATCGCTACTCCAGTTGTAGCTGCCGCACCAGCCTTACTTGCTGCACACGCTGCTCCAGCCATCGCAGTTGGTAGTCCGTACCTCGCAGGTCATGGCGCTTATTACCATTAATAAATTGTATTTAAATTGCCAAATGAAAGAACTGTCACAAATCTTTTGTAAATAAAGTATTAAATTATTTAAATGCTTATTTTATGTGAACTTTAATAGATATTTTATTTTATTTTGAGGATACCGTATCAATAAATTAAGCTGAATTTAGACCGTTAAAAATAAAACAAGCAATGGTTTAACAGAAAGTCTATGTGGATACATAGACTTTTTGTTAAAAGATACAGATATACAGATACAGCTTAATAATTAGGAGCTATACGATAGAGCACCATAATAAAAAAGAAATAAAAAAGGGTTTTACGCACTATTCAAGTTTGTCGTGTTCCTTACTACGTTTTTATTTGATTCTGTTTGTAATTTTTTAAGATTGCTTTTAAAAATGGTTCTCTATACTTTTGAAGAGTACAAGAATATGATTATGGAGCAATATCCATTAAGACATGTTCCTAATATTAGATTGCCAGAACTCGTCGTGCTGTTGCAAACGAAGAAGCTATTTTACAAGCAGTAGAAAATAATCCAGGATAAGCACCAGAAAAATAAGTTCAACTGTACGAAAGAAATGAAACTGTTAGACAAGTCCTCAAACGACAGCTTCTTCGCCCGTTTTATTTCCAAAAATTTCATTACCTATTAGAACAGGTGTACAATATTGCGAGTAGTTCCAAAATCAAGAGCAAAATTTTCTTTCATTAATCTTATTCATCGATAAAGGAGGTTTTAGTCGCGAACTCTATCGAATTTTTTTGGAAAATTAACTAAACAGTTTATTACACTTTATTAGAAAATGTTCATTATTCATTCATTGTTCAAACAATGTACTACATGCGTGACGGCGCGCCAGTTCACTTTTCTCGAAGAACAAGGACATCTTTACATAGACGATTTGAAACAGGTGAATTAGTTGTCGGCGACATATCATGGCTAGCTCGTAGTTCCGACCTTAATCCCCTCGATTTTTCAGTCATTAACACAAAGATTGGAAAAGTGTATCCAAAAGCAAGGCCATCAATTTGAACACCTTGTTTAGAGTGAAGTACTTTATACTTCTTTGAAGTTAAATCATTGTTTCTCTTCGTTATGTTGTGTGGTTATTTTCAAAGCACATGTCGATCAAGTAGCGATTTTTTTTTGTTATGGGATATTCAAGAGAAAAAAAAATATTCAAACTTTCAATATCCCGTATCTTGCAAACAAAAGGCTTACGGACACTTGTGTATAAGACCTTTGTAGTCCTCTATCGCGTGGTACTAAGCATTTAATTTTTTCAATGACACCTCGTATATGCCACTTGTATTCCTTCAAACTAAAGATATCAAACTAGAAGTGAGATATTTGCTAAAAGAGAACCTAAGTTGAAAATAAGTCTCTCAATAACAGCGAAATATTGATTAGATTACAACAAATGGCACATGGAAAAATCGAAAAAAGTTGAATAAAAATATTAAAAAATGGATATGCTATTAACTAAAAAGCTAACAGTTTATCGCCCCCGTTACTAGGAAATAGTAACCTAAACAATTGCAAAAGCAATGTTTTTTACAGAATGAGTATCGAGAAAATGTATGCTTGTAAGCCTTCACGACCCATATCACTCATGGAACTTCTATCGGATTCTACCGTGTAGCAGTAGTTTGACTCATTCAACAATTTAAATCAGACTATTGATGCAGATATGAGCTATTGACATAAAGTAACATCTTCTCTGTATTAGCGAATGAAAACCTAAAGGTCTTTTATTATAAGGAAATTATTATTAATTTTTAGAGCAATTCTCTAGTTGTTTTGCTTATATCGTAACGTATTCTTTTTGTGAGGGTCCAACACGGTGTATAATCTTTTTAAAGCAAGTCACCTCAGGACCCCTTTTGTAAATTGTCTGTATAAAGTGTTCAATGGCTTTTTACTATCACTCTTCGCTGTAAAGAGTGAAACGCAGTTAATTGTCCCGTAACTGTGAATGATGACTCAGCAGTGTACCGGGTCCACTAAGAAAATTTGATCCTCCCAGGACTCTTGCTACTGAACCGCCGAGGTGCTATTTTAATATTTTCAAAAGCCTAAGTTTTTTCTGTTAGACAATGCTTCAATTTTAGCAAAAAGAAATATATTCTGCATAAATTAAATTTATTGAGTATAAAACATTACAAACTAATATAGCACACATCGACAATTGTTTATTTGGCTCTTACCACCATTCTTCAGCACGAGCAGCTAGTACTGGAGCGCTGTGTACTAAAGGTGCACCGTGGATTACCGCTGATCTTACAAGTGCAGGAGCACTGTGTACTACGGCTGATTTTACTATAGCTGGAGCAACAGCGATTGCTGGGGCAGTAATAGCAGCGCTATGAACTACTGAGCTGCTGGTATGGCTGACGGAAGCTGGAACTGATCCTACGATCGCAGTGGATCTAACTACTGGTCGAGCCACAGCAATTGTTGGTTCTACAATAGTGCTAACAAATGGTGTAGCAACTGTCCTAACGACTGGAGCTACGAGTGCCGCGCTGTGAACTACAGAACTGCTAGTGTGGCTGACAGTGGTAGGTACTGAACCTACGACTGTGGCGGATTTGACTACTGGTGCAACTACAGCAGCTACTGGATGTACAGGAGCGGTTTGTACAACGGTAGCTTCAACGGCTGGGGCCGCTTCAACGACTGTGCCTTCTTCGACGGCTGGGGCTGCTTCGACAGCAGCGGTTTTAACAGCGACAGCTTCGTCCACAACTGCGGCAGCTACAGGCGCTGCTGCTAGAGCTGCGCTGTGAATGACCGAGCTGCTGGTGTGGCTGATCGAAGTCGGAACACTTCCAACAACAGTTGATTTTACTACAGGTACGGCTAGTTGTTGGACGACAGGCGCTGATATTACGGCACTGTTAATGAGAGGGCCTGAATATAACGTAACATCGTGGCCAACGCTTGGTGCAGACGCGGCAAGGGCCAAACAAACGGACAACACCACCAATCTGAACATTTTCGTTTAGGTCTGTGCTGTATTGTTTACAGATGTGAACTACGTTTGGACAATTGTCTCATCGGAATATATATACGACGTTGTTGAGGACACGCCCGTGATTTAATAAGCAACAATAACCTTCTGCCAACCGAAAACTGCAAGAACAGGTCTTGTATAATGTCAATGAAACTATTCAACCATCTTACATCAGAGAAATTTGCAAAGCAATTTTTTCTTGATTTTCTTGGTACAGTAGCGACACTTGTTCTAAACTTTATGTTGTTACTATTATCTGCTAGTATTCCATCTGGATCTACGGTGGAATTAACCACAAAGAATCGAAGAGCGCGTTTGTTTGAAGTGATGTTATTTGTATATTGCTTCGATCGAAAAAAAATGCTATAATTATATTTAGAAAATCTCGTTTTGATCGTTGGGTATGTAATGAATCTAGAATATATACTTTTTTATCGATTCTGTAAGTATTTGCTACCACCTCACAGACATTTGAGTAAATATTATCCTCCCGAAAATTTTGTCCCCAGTTTTGCCATAATCCTTGATATTTGTTTAGTAAAACAGTAGTTCTAAACTAATTAGTTGATTTTCTTGATTATGTATTTATATTGATTAATGGTAATTGTATAAATGTATAACTTTATAAGTCAAATTCCAATAAACTAAGAATATTCATTGACGCATCCTTAGTTATATGCAATTCTTAGCAATAGAATGAATCATTAAGGTGAAGGATACTACTGTAGTAAATACTTGGAGAAAGCGTTCCGCATCTTTGGCTCATCAATGCCAGCATCATCCGTTTATAGATTTCAAGCTTTGCTGAATGAATGCGCGCGGTGTGACATTGCGCTTTTATATGCAAATGCTGTTTATAAAATTATCCCAGAGCAATTACATAACGATATTTATTGTATCCGTGTTATTACCATTTTACCATTGTCTAATAAATTTCACAGATACAACATCGATTTCTTTTATCCATTTTACCATCTGCGTGTAGAGCAGCTAAAGTACAACTACTGTTACGTTACTACAAACCGCAAAATATGCTGGAAAATACAGCTGGGCGTACTTAAATGTCCATATAATACAAGTTCTGAATTGTAGCGAAAATATTTTCAGAAAAAATTACAATTTGTAAGATATGAAAAACTAAATGAATTAGTTAAAAATATAAATGAAAACTCTATGGGATGATATCTAAATAGGAAATGAAAGACAAAAGATATTCGATGTGTTTGATGAAAACCATTAGGTTTATTTAGAGAATTATGAGATTCTTTCATAGAAGTTCTTAGAAGTCATACACGTATCCACCAATTCCATGGATTGGTTTGGAGATTGTGTAGGGTTCCAACGGGGAAATGTGTAATTCCAGAACTACACGAACTCGGTTATTATTTCCGAAGAAAGAAAGTATAAAAAGAAAAATTTAGAATCAACATCGATGTATAATGGCGAGGCAAGGAGCTTTTATTTATTATATAATTTACGCAACAAATAAGCGACATCCCTACAGACAATGGAAAGGGAAGAGTCTAATGCAAATAAAAGAAAATAGAGGAACAGTTGAATATTGATAGGTCATGTATACATATATTGTATAATAGATAATAGATTAATACAAAAAATGTAGGACGCAATGTGAAAGGAGAATCAACCAAAAAAGGTAAAAAAGAAAGCTTCATCCTTCTCTTACAATTAATAATACAAGTTACGTTTCAATATACAATATTGTTTTGAATATACAGATTTGGCAAAAATTTTGCGTGACTCGTATAGATGTTAGAAAGTAAGTAATGCGATTGCGTGCGCGGTTATCACCACACTATTCCAGTGCTTTGCCTCTGACTTCAATTCATAGCTAATATTATCGATACTTTATGGGAAAATTCATTATTAAACAGTTTTTTTATTTGTCGTGCTGTTAATACTGTAACATAAGCGGAAAAGCCACAATCAAATGAAAATAAAAAACGATGGAATGCGTCATCAACAATTCTGTACAACAGGAAAGCCTTCTTATTTAACACACAAATTACGGCTTTTGTATATTTGATCCGCGAAATTTGTATTGCAATCATTTATATCCAAAACAAAATCTGTATCTCAGAAAATAATGACTTGATAGTAGAAATGTCTTTCGGATGATGTCGCGTAGTTAATATTTTACTTGACGTTTCGCTGACCATGCTGTCAGCTTCTTCGGAAGATTTCTAAAGACTGGTGTTGTTGTCTTTTGCTCGTCGTTATATATCCCATTTCTGTTCCGCTTTGCTGATCCATAACCGTTCCGTTCCGCTGAATCGCGTCGTTCGTTGTATGCCGACTCCGTAGTGCTAACCTCCACGTGTTGCTGATCTTGTATCCGTCTCCGCGATTGAAGTTGTTGGTGTTCTTCTTTATTTCTATCGATTCGCGTATTATCCTCGGGTAGTAGCGGCTGATCCTGGCTAATACCTTAACGTCGCTGTAGCTTATGCGGTGGTCTCCTTGTTGGTGCAGGTGTTCTGAGGAGCAAGAGACTGCAACACCGGTATTTAGAAATCTTCTGAAGAAGCTTACAGCATGGTCAGCTAAACGTCAAGTAAAATATTAACTACGCGACATCACCCGAAAGACATTTCTACTATGGATTACGGTCGTGAAAGTCTACACTCAAATAATAACTTGAATATCTAATTTCATTTCATTTCTATTTGTTGTTATTTGAACAAAGAGTTGACAGCAGTAAGCAATAAGAAAACAAATTCCAAACAGCCACGAAAAAGAACAAAAAGAAGATTAATTATTATAAGCTAACTTCCTTCGGTAACTTATGAAAATATGGTATTTCCCAACGTAATTAACTATAAGAAAAGATTTTTCGATAAGGAATCGGACCTAACATCTTCCGTTTGCACCACGGAAACCTGTTAAGAAAGTTCTCTCTTTAACACCTTAATGTTATTTATCTAAAAATGTATAACAATATTTCAACAGATATTTTTATTCTTGGTATTAAAAAGAGAAAGTTCCTGACAGATCCCTGTGATGTAGTGGCTAGCACACCCGTCTAGCAAACGGGAGATGTTAGGTTTGATTCTTTACCGAGACATTTTCTCATATAATTAATTACGTCGTAAAATACCAAGGAAATTCCAGATTGTTAACAATGGGCACATTCACACAAAAAAATTGGGAACCTTAAATGGCCATAATCTGCCAGTTCATCTTACCTGTAGACATTTTCGCATTTCGCACATTCGCATTTCTTCCTGATATATTTAAATAATAAGCAACGGACTGTGGAGTAGAACGCCAAACATGATGGTATTGGTACAGTCCCCACCACACAAGTTATTTGAATAATTCGGAGCAATTGTTTCAGATATTCATCGATTCCTGTGATTGCAATATAGGTACTTACTTAAAAATCGCGAATACACTTTGTATAATCCTTCCCTAAATAACGCTTTTACGCCTACATTGATTGCTAAAAACATAACATGTCCATATTTTATTGACGTATTTAAATATTTAAATATATTATTCGCCTGTATACACATTCGTTACGTCTTACATACTCTGTATATAGTAGCAAACAAATACATACATCCCACGCTAAAATGTGGACTACATTAAAATGTACAACTGATCTAGGAGACTTTACTTGGAAGTACATATTACTTTCAAACTTTATATTAATCCCGGGACGGGATTAAGTTATTTTAAAAGAATTTGTTAAGCTATTGTCTGCATAACAATAACCTAAAACATAATTCTCAAGAAATTTATACAGAACAAGAACGTCTTGTAAATTTCTCTACTACCTTCCTTTGTTTGGTAATCGCAAAAACGATCGAATTTTCTGGTTCGGATACGTCACATTAAATAGCTTTTAATTTATCGATCTTGTAGATATTGTTATAGCTGAATACCCTCGATTAAAATCATGTTTTAAAAGCTAATCGCGAATATACGAATATACATTACCGTTCATATATTTGGGGACGACTAAGAAAAACTCCGAAAAATAAGCAAAATTGAAATATCGACAATTGATTGTGTTTTATATGAAAGAGTTTACATTTCTATATGTATGAACATAATTTACAACAGTTTTCTCTTCTATCCCATCAAATTTATAAAGCATTTATATTGTACCGCAGCCTCAGGCAAAATTCCTCTTAATCCCTTTTATGGGGTTATAAACGTAAACTTGAAAATATTGTCGAATATTTCCACAAAGGAATAATGTGAGATTCACAGAACACTTAGTACAACAAACAAAGCAGATATCGTCTTATATTTAAAATAAAATCGATCTTGGTAGTAGTTTAGTTTAAATTTAACTATCGTAATAAACGGGTGGTGCTGAAATGGCAGAACGAAAAGAAATTTCCATCGAAACACGTTCTGCTATTATTACTTTACCTAATGAAGGATACTCAATGGCAGTTATTGCGAAAAAATTACAAATATCGAAAAATGGTGTATTTACAACATTAAAACGGGTGGCGGAAACGGGTTCTTTGGCTGATAAGAAACGTTCTGGACGCAAAAAGAAGACAACAGCTGCTGAAGATCAGTTCATGGTTCTTGTTTCAAAAAGAAACAGATTCCTAACGGCTCCGGAAATAACGCAGCAAGTCAATGTTTCACGAAGAAATCCTATTTCGCATTCTACCGTGAAACAAAAATTGCGGCAGACTTAAAGGGACGAGTAGCTGCCAGAAAACCGCTTTTGAAAGTTTAAAATAAAAGAAAAAGATTGCAGTGGGCACAAGAACACAGACACTGGACATTGGAACAGTGGTGCAACGTGCTGTGGACAAATGAGTCCAAATTTGAAACATTTGGCTCCAAACGGAGGACGTTTATTAGGGACAGGTTGGTGAAAGAGTTAGTGAACAGTGTATTTTACCTACAGTGAAGCACGGTGGAGGTAACGTAATGGTTTGGAGCTGTTTTGCGGGAACAGCTGTGGGTGATTTAGTAAGAATACAGGGAATACTTCGTAAAGAGGGCTATCTCAAAATATTACAAGAGAATGCTGTACCAAGTGGGGAACGATTACGAGGTCGAAACTTTACGTTTCAAGAGGATAACGACCCTAAGCATTCTTCTCGTATATGCAGAAACTATCTAGCATCTCTGGAAGAAGAAGACCGTTTAAAAAGAATGATTTTTCCACCTCAGTCTCCTGACCTGTCGCCTATCGAATTAATATGGGATGAACTGGACAAAAGGATTCGCCAAAAAGGAGTGACTAGTTCACAAGATTTATGGAGAAAGCTCCAGCAAGCATGGACCGAGATCCCAGCAACATTTTTGAAATCTTTAGTTCTAAGAATGCCACGAATGTGTACCGCAGTAATTAAGTCAAAGGGTGGATATATAGACGAAAAATCCGTATAGACCTCATTATAATTAGTACAACATTTCTTTTTGGAATATTTTTAGTTTTGTATAGTATACTCAATGTACAAATAACTTTTTGTTTTTATTCGAATTAAAAGAAAAACTGTATTTTTTAATCGTCCCCAAATATATGAACGGTAGTGTATATATAGCTATAGTCATGTATTTGATGCTGTAAATATGCAGCCAGTTGCGTAGTATTAACAATTAATACATAATATACTTTAATCGACACTCAATTAATACACAATACTCGCAAAGTTGCCAGAAGAAACAGGATTTTATCAGCTGAGCTCGCGGGTTTTACTTTTTTTTTAATTAATACAACTGGTGACTATTTTAAATATCAAGATCACTCGACGACTTTGGGTGGAGCCGCAAGGCCACTATCACAAAAAAACATATTAACTGCCGTGTTTGAAATATAGAGAATCGAACGTTAATAGCCGTTTCATTTTAATAATGACAGAGCTTAAAAAGGAAACCACACGCCCATTCTTTAAGATCTATTCAAATTGCGATTTAAACAAACACAAACTGTTTGTTTAAAATCGTAGAGTTTCGTTGTTATGCAGCAAGTAGTAGTTTATTAATGCCTTGTAACTTTTGTAGTAAAATTTACATAATACGCGCGTAAAGAGTAGTTCTGCCATTTAAAATGTTTGGTATAGAAATTTTAATCGCATACCAATCTTCTATTAGGGACACTATCATATATCAAAGAAATATTTCTGTTATTTTACTACGATACGTTTTATTTACTTTTTTTCAAGTAGGAAATGAAAATGATACAATTTACAATTTCCCAATAACTTGAAGCAACAGGTCCGCATTGTTTTGCATGTAAATTTAGTTTCCAATTTGAAAAAAGGCCAATGTAAGTAATTTAAATAAAAAATGTTTGTACTGCGATAATCTAATACAAACGTCGTTTCACAAAACCATGCCTAAGCGTGGAACTAACTAAATAGACTGTTTATCAAGTTGTCACAAATTCCGTTTGAATACGTAACTCATTTTACCGTAATTTCATCCTGCAATCTAGTGTTCTAGGGTTCAATTATCCTACTCTCTGTTTTCCCTCCTACTGTGTGACTCTTAATTTAGGTGAATTTTACCGTATTAGAGAGGTAAAGTTTTCTTTTTTTAAAGTGTACCGGTCAGTGATTCGATTTCTTATTTTGGATGGAAAAACGTGTTCAAAAATCAGGGAGAAGTTGGATGCCATTTATAAGGACCGCACACCTTGGCTGAGTACTAAAACATGCTGGTTTAATGAATTTAAGCGTGGTTGAACACGTCTTCAATGAGAGTCACCACGTCATCCCATTCAGGTGACTACAGACGATAAGATGTGTCCTGACCTCGCATTGAAGTCACCAGGAAACTGAGGGGATATGTAACAATTAAGCGTTGGTGGCGCTAGGCTTGAGGGGGAAACGTTGTAGGGAGGAAGGTGGGAGGGGCCCATTATGTAAAGGGAGCTGCAACAATAATTTGGCGCTTAACCTGGGACAAACAAAAAAAAAACCATTATCAGAAGGACGATAGGAATCTCGATAGTAAACTGGTGAAACTTACGATGCTTTATATGAGTTGTAGGAAAGTAGTACGACAGATAATCACAGTAGACATGAATATTATGCAACAAAATTAAAAATTTCCATTTTGAGTGTTCTTTAGTACTTTGGTATGTTTTACTCAATTGAATAAATATTGTTAACAGAACGCTTCAAAATATAAATATTTTTATATCGCAACTGCTCTAATAGTAACTACGTACGTTAGGAATTGTGATTCAAATGAATATTTTGTAAAATTGTTAGAAACTCCTACAAATATATTAGAAGTACACCCTAAACTTACATCCTGAATTTTAACTGTGCGGAAAAGCCAAGAGAAACGACAATGCAATGATGAATATGAAGACGAAACACCACAAAATCCAAGAGATTTATGTAAGATAAATTTTTACATTTACATACAAATTTAGATGCAACGATTAATGCATTAGACGAAAGGTATGAGCAGCAAGCAACGCGTAACAAGTATTTAAAATTCTGTATAATTTAAGCAAATTATCAGGTTTAAATGATGAAATAAAAAAAGATGTAGAAGGGGAAGATATAATATCCAGTAAATTATTTACCGAATTAATTTATCTTAAAGATGTGTTTCAATCGGAGTTAAATAATTTTAAAAACCCTTTTAACTCATTAAATTATATTTTACCTAAGAATTTTGTTAACACAACCAGTTACAGTTGTCAGCGGAAAAAGATCTTTTTCGAAATTAAAACATAAAAACATATTTTTGATCAAAATTATCACAAAAACAGTTAATTGACTTATCAATAATTACGATTAAAGATGATATTCGTAATCAATTAAATACGGAAAAAACGAAAAGCAAGAGGAGCAACATCTTAATCTTTATATTTATTTTTTAATAAAGGCACAAGACTATGTTAAATTTCCTGTTTCATTTAATTTAGACGTTATAAATGTTATATATTAATGTATGTATGTTTATTGAGAATTAAAATTACTTAAGAATTCCAACATTTTAGTTTTTATTCTGTTAGGACACTGTAGATTTAACGAAGATTTGGGGGAAGGACACAATGCTAAACATTTGTATGCTATAAAGTGTATATAGTGTAAAATAGTTCATTACCAAAATGAACTATTTTTGTTAATCGGCAGTACGTACAATACATGTCCGCATAGTGATTTAACACTAAAGCAACAGATATTCAACATTCACTTCATTGTTACGGACACTATATCTGTTTCTGATTTGGAGTTAAAATCATTAGGTTTGCAATGAATCAGATAGTGAATAACTTTACGAAAAATTTATCACGATTTCTGCTACAATTCTAACGCAGTGGGATATAATTTATAAAATGTAATTCTCGATTTGGATTAAAATATTTTGTAGGTATTAATGGAAATTATATACTTATCCGTGTTAATTTATACATTAATTGTACATTAGTGATCTCTCTCGACAAATAGTGAAAGTTGTGCTACTATATGCTTATACACAGGTAAAGGTACCTTGTTTGTGCTGCAGGAAATGATTTTACAAGTGATTCAAAAATAATTTGTGATGGTTACATTTCGTGACGGATTTTGCTTATTACAAGCAATTAGTTGCTTTTATTGACTGCAGTAATAGATGTAGTTATCTGCTGTATCCTT
This sequence comes from Oryctes borbonicus, assembly GCA_902654985.2. Lineage (NCBI taxonomy): Eukaryota > Metazoa > Arthropoda > Insecta > Coleoptera > Scarabaeidae > Oryctes > Oryctes borbonicus. Next base: position 6,456,668 of record LR736857.1, read on the forward strand.
GCTATCCCTCCTAAGCGCGATATCTATTCTTAATAGTTATTCGCAACCAATTGCCATTTATGATTGGTAGGTGTCGCATAGTGCAAACATGCAAGAATTATACATGGATAATATTCTTTTATATAGAGTTACCTTCGATGCGTTTTCACATTAAACAATTCCTATCTTTCACGTGAATCCACAGGGTATCATTCGAATTATCAATAATGTTCTTTCGATATTGTTTTTTGTTTCGCACGATTTTTCCCCTAATATTACCAATGTTATATAATTTAATATTCACACTCTAGACTTTCTGGTTCATTGTGAAGAAATCTAGATGATAGCCCATCTCAACAATAGCGTTTAGATCGAGTACGTAATCGTAGCCGTCTACTGCTATCATTGTTGTAAATAAAGTTATGTAAACAACCATAAAATGCAAATGCCAAAATAAAGATTCAGTAAGGCACATTTATAATTTTGCTGTTCTATGCCTTCTGAAATAATGGCGAATTATTCCAACAAAACAAGAAAAATTGTTCAGCAGTGTGAATGGATTTTGTATGGTGCCATGAATACTTTATAAAACTTTGAAGCACATTCATGGCTTTTAATATTACATTTCTACAAAGTTCTTAATACTTTTAAGGAAGGCGAAACAGAAATGGTTATTATGTACTTACACTCCGTAATATTTCGAAACTCCTCACTTATGTATTGCCCTTCTTAGTGCATACTAGGAAAATTGTTTACAGAGCACTTAAACAATCTCAAAAAAACATAAAACATGTCAATATCGTACTAAGGGTAACCAAAGATGAAGTTGCTGCAAGATGTGAAACTATGGAGACGGTATTTTAAAGTCCATACATTAAATAATTCAAAAAATCAACCGCTAAGCAGTTGACTTTCGTCTCTGGCATGGTTCACATGTTGAGTTACCGTGATCAACTGCTTCCCGCTCAATTAGTTTCGTCTCTGGCGTGGTTCACACGTTGAGTTTCCAACCTAACTAACCTTTCCCTCTCCTGAGGAAGCCCCATATGATTGTAGGCGAAACGAGTTTCCGTTTAACAAAAAACAATATGGCACGGTCCAAACCCGGAACATCTCTAGTTTTAGCTGACTCTGGCCGTGGAAGCCTACGTTTTTAATTATAATAGTGATCCAAAAGAAACTACACAAGTGAGCGTCAGCAAGTACCTACACATACAATACTGTACGTATAGAAATATGCGTAAGCAATGTTCTCAAGAGTAAATTTTCTGAAGAAACTAAGCATCGACCTATCTCGTTTGCTGTAATACATCAGAACAATTTATTCTTTAAAATGATTCTTATTCCTGGATAAATATTTACTTTCCAAAATATTTTTAATTTCATGACACCTCTGATGAAATCCTAAACTAATATGTTGGTTTACAAAGTGAGAACTTTGCTTTTTTTATAAATGACTTTTAATTATTTGCAGTCTTATTATCTCGCTAGAACTTCAAAGTTAAATATTTATAATTAATTTATTTTGTATTTCGTACAAACAATTATACGAATTGGTCATGATTTGATAGATAACTGTCGAACGCAACAGATTCCAAATGCGTTCGGAGTCAATGCACCTCAAATCCGGGAGAAAGCGATCGTACTAATTGGTAACGTTGCCTACGGACGAAGAGCTTAGCGTCACGCTATATCCGAAGAAAGGCGCCGAAACAAAGACGCGTACTATAGCTGGACAGGACAAGCGTGATGACCGTTTGCTCCTCAACGAAAGTGAATCTAAAGGCAATCGTGTAACACATTATCTATACGAACGTAATTTTTACAACGATGCCTAAAGGAATACCTATTACTATTCTACTGCATAACCAACTTCCGATAACATAATTGGACAAGAGGCAAAATACTTAGCGAGTACTAACGCAATGCACGTACGACCTAATGAATACAGAGGATAAACTGCTTTTAACAGAAATAACAAACAAACTTTCTATTTCACTTCCCATCTATTTCCAATATTTTAGAAAATTTGACATTTATCATCGTAGTTTTTTTATAGTGCATCGTTTACCATCAACGCAGTCACTATATTGGATAAATGGTTATAAAAAGGACAAGCAGAGGCGGCTGGTGAACTGTGGCTGCAGAGCTGCAGAACACATTAAAACATTTTTAATCAAAGAATATTTTTTATATTAAGATAAATGGGAAAAAGATGGTCCAAATCTCTTTAATAAATAGCTACTTACTTCAAGCTACGCGCAGTTCACCATCAGACCAGTGCATGGCTTGAAACTCATAGTTATTTATTAATGAGTTGTGTAAGATTTGTTTCGATAAAAAGTACTTTCTTTTTGGCCAAATGCGGCCGTTTTTTCATGATTTCTTCAGTTAAACGTAATTTATTATTTTTTCTTGTTGAAGATACAAGAACAACTGACGCCATGATTTTACCAGCAGATGGGAGCCCTTTTCACTCTATTGTTTTGACTATTCCTTCATCTCAGGCGTGAAGTGATGGACCGTTGTTTCATCCATGGTTACGCATTGACACAGAAATTCGGCTTTATTGCTGCGAAACATGCGCCTCACGACGCTGAATTGTTCCATTGTGAGCAATCGCGGCATCCATCTTACGCACAGCTTTCTCATGCCTAGATTTTCAGTTAATACGCGATGTACAGCACTTTTTTAAATCTCTAAAAAGTCTGCTAGCTTTAGTCAAAAATCATCCAATACCATTTCGTAGATTCTTCACCATTTCTATCGTGGTCACCTTATTTGGTTGACCATGTTTGTCCTGGCAGCTTCCCTCGCCTCGTTTAAACTCTGTCAACTAATATGTTATTAATGCGAACGAAGAGAAAGACTTCCTCAGAGTAGCATCTACCTCGATTTTCATATTGGTTGGCCTAGAACCTTTGAAATAAAAGTAATGATGACCATTTCTTCCAAGTTCGCAAATTCACTGACAGCATTCACTATTGGTGGCAACAAATAAATTTTAAACAACTTAGCGTCTTTAAACTACAAATTTAAGCTTTATAAGGTTGATACTTTCGTATACGTCAGGTCGGGTAGTTCTGGGGCAGCCCCCGTAATATATTTAGAAGTTGTTACTATAAATAGGGGTATTTCAAAGGATATTCAGAATTCAGAACTCCTATAACGCATGTTACGAAAGAAACAGCACTTTGTAGAAGGATAGAAAATTGCAGCCCAGCAAGTAATAAATAGGCTGTTAAAAAAAAAACAGAGATTTGAATTGTTTATCCTCTATCCTGTTACAGTTACGTGATAACGTATTTTACAAGTTATAAATTTAATTAACACTTATATCATAGCAGACCACTTATAGGTAACCACACACGACTCATGCGTTACTGCCTAAGAATATTAATAACTTAAGACCAGTAAAAGTGAAAGTTTACAACAGAACTGAATGACGAATATGAATCTATTGCGTCAACAAACAAGCAACAACAGCAATATTTGGGGATTCCCGATCCATTAACATAGCCGTTTGATTATAAATATGCATTGCATAATCATTGATTTCATTGCGATACGCTAAAGCATTTACGTGTTCACAACTACTGTTATATATTTTCAAAAGTTTGATTAAAAAGTTTACTCCGAACGTATTACGTGTAAGCTTATCATAAACTTTAAAGCTCAACATGCATGTAATGGTGATATGTGTACATTTACACGAATGACAAAACACAAAACAATCAATTTATTTCGATAAATGTAATGAGAACAGAAACAGGAGAAAAGCATAAAAAGAGAAGGTAATAAATTACATACTTTCTGTTTCTAAAGTGTTTGTAAAATTATGAAAAAAATACACAAATATTATTTTCAATATTTATGAAACTATTAAAGAAAAACAAGCGCTGCTCTGTTTGCCAAATTTTATGCCAAGAAAGCCAGTCCGAAAAATACCTTCCAAATGTTAATATAATTTCACTGTAATTACTTTACACATGCTCCAAATAGGACAACCTACATACCTATGTACCAACGTATTGATTCTGGAAAAACCAAATCTGAATGCTAATCAAGCTTAAAATGAAAATAAAACTACAACAGTTCATAAGAGATTTGGAAAAAAGAAATTGATGTTAGTAGTACCGAAAAAAAAAACGAAACTTAAAAAAAGTACATCGAAAAACGCAGAAATACAAAAAACGAACTCGAATCAGCGAAGAATTTGTTTCAAAATTGTTTTGTTTAAGTCACCAATACGGCTAGAGGTCATTCATGCGCTCATAGTCTGCCTGAAAATTCTGTTAAGAATAGAGATGAAAATAAAATATAGTATTCGTTACTCGTCGAAATCCAAAGTTATAACAGAAGTATTCGGTACTTTTACGCGCAGTTGCATTAATAACAAACTGAACCAATTAACTATTATCTATGTGTACCTATAGTAACTGTTTCAACAGAAGTAACGAGAGTACCAAAAGTAACGAAACTTCATATCTTTAATGACGATAGCAGGTAGCGTCGAGCTCCAATTGTAACTATTACCGATACAGTAACTTTTTCCGCAGTAGCGTCGAAACCGATTCAAAATAACGAATACAAACAGTCAAAGTAACGATTAGGTACAAGCACTGAAAAGTTACGACATTTTACATCTCTAATTAAGAAAACAATCTATAGTGGCTTGTTAACAAACGTTGAGACCGGGGGTTCCCAACATTTTTCTTACACCAACCCTTTTAAAAGAACAATTTTCTTCATTGACCCCTTTATATATTCTTTTTCTGTAATATACAGCGTGTAACGTAATCATAATACAAATAATTCCACACAAATAACTTGAAAATAACAATTAGACTAAGAATATCAATAAAAATTTAGAGATTTAGATTTGCCTTTTATTATTTTTTGTACTATTTATTATCATTTTTAACTTTACAAAACAAACCCACAAATAATAATTGGACAAAGGTTCGATTTTAATTAATGTGATGACTGTGCTTAATGTAGTGATATATTTTTGGGCTAAAATTGCCTAAATAATCTATTTAAAAACTATTCAACCTATTTCTTATATTCCATGGTAAGTTATTGACTTGATTAAACCCTCCTTTCGTTCACTGCTGATCACACAATTATTCGTCGTCGAGTGAAATGTCGAATGACGAACAATCGCTTTACGGCTGGTGCTCATTGTGCTAATAATGTGATTTTCTTGAAACTTTATAACCAATTTGGTTTTCTTTTTTTTTATCGTACACATACAGTCCAACATGGTTCGCAGTCTAGAAAATTTATCATAACCCCTCCAACTTTTAGATACTAAAGCCTGCTAAACTAAAATTTGGTGCATGGATTGTGTCACCCTATCGGCGTAAACGTGAAAGGCAGTCAATTATTCCCCAACAGGCAAGTGGTAACACAATATTGTACCAAATCTAGCAGGAAACATGCAATGGCCCCTGGTTGCCAATTTTACTATGTACACTCTTATACCATGTAAAATTCAGCTAGTACAAACCGTGTCCAAAAACAGTGAGAGAAGGAAAACAGAAATAATATATATGGAAATTATGTAAAAATCACTAAAAAAAAACAAAAAAATTTTCGAATTTTGAATTAAAAATTTGGTAATTAATCTTTCTTTAATTTATATATTACTTCATGTTATTCCATCAACAACCAAGAATGGTACAATAGATTAAGTCAGATATATATATATATATATATATATATATATATATATATATATATAACGCAAGACTTGTTTATTTACTTTAATAAAAGAACCCAAAAACGTGTTAAGAGGTTTTAACGAATTTGTTCTTTTCGTTTACGTGGCATTTATCAATCGATATTGGCAGTCTTTCCTAGCTGCCCTTTTTTACTTGACACATTATAAGTTTTGTCTCTCAGTCAAGGTAATAGGTTACGTAACATAAAATACACAATTCCTGTTGATTCAGATGCCCAAAAAAAAATTAGAACTGTTGAAATGCGATTTTCAAGAAGAAGCATACGAAACATGGCTCAGAATTGTACCTGCCCTATAGGAAAAATTTGCCACTTGCATACCGTCTTGAAAAATATTAAAATGTAAACTTAAGGTATTCTACAACAATAGAACTGCATTAAGTGGCGTTCGCATAAGGTAGTGAAGAATTAGTGCAAGAATTAAGGTGTAGTGAAAAAGTTTGCACAATGCAAATTAATGCGACCGTTCACACATCGATGCGGTTGCAGAATTAAAAATTAATGTAGTGCGAAACTATAGACACGTCTAGATTTTTGAATTTATATGTCATGATAATCGCAAATGATGATGTTGGTTTACAACCAAACTGGTTGAAAATGAACTAGTTAGAGAACGAACGAATTTATCAATAGATTTTGGATATCTGTCTATGTAATTTGGATATCTTCCTATCACAATATTCTTAAAAATATCTGTTATTAACCAATATCCTTGACAATGAACTGTTTGGTTAATTAACTAGATTATATACATTTAATATCTGTAGCTATCATATGTACATACGAATATGAACACTGAATATAAATTTCAAATTAACGCTTGACTTGAATCACCCCAACGCATGTTGAAATATTTATGGTGCGTGCTAATAAGAGTATTACATAGTCGCTTCTTTGCACAACACCAAATTCCCCAAGTCTTAGATCCTGTTCCCTTCTCCGAAGTCCAAAAAATATCATCCCCTTAAGAATCTCGCAGCAACGGAGTTTCACCAGTATATAAGAAAAGGATAACGAGGATACATCAAACAGTGTGCGTCGAACCCGTAGAAAGTGACATCCGATCCAGCGACCTCATCATCCACAAAGCAAAGATTTTAGATGCGTCGCTGTATAAGAATACGCTGTGAAAAGTGAAAGAGAGTTGTTATTGTTGGTGCTATTGCCGGTATTTGGAGAGCGCGTCGTATTAGGAAGCCATCAGGTTAGTGCTGGTTTATGATGCCGGTAATTCTCATTAGATTTATGCATATGATTTTTTCTAACATTAATGGAATGGGCATATATTCAGCTTAGGGAAATTCAAAAACGTAGATTTCCAACCAAATGTTTAGAGAATATTAAAAAAAAAATGAAAGAATCGTCATAGTGCTATATCCTTAGACAAAATGCACGTTTTCTATTTGATAGATGAAGACTTCCATTAAAACAGCATTTTTCAAAAAAGTCAAATGAATCAACAAGTTAATCTCTGTTATTTAAGCTAGCAGATTATGAGCATGGTAAATACGGCAGAATGCAGCAAAACATTTCTCGAACATTTGTACACGGCGAAAACCAAGGATAGATAATGGAATTAGATAATTTAAGGAAAATACTCCTGTTTGGCAAAATTCGCTAAAAAAAAAACATAGAAGGATAAAGTACTTTTTTTTTAATTTAGAATGGTTCCTGTACGACTTACCATTTGGTATTTATTATTTGGTAAATCGGTTTGTCCACCAATTGTACGTGCGTTTCAGAATTCAATGATGCAGCAAACGTTGGCAACACATATTCAAGATTTAATCAACCTTTGTTCGAACCATCAAAGCATTTCTTCATTCAACGATGTTGCAGCTGTTGGCCCATCAAAACATTTTTAACAAATCTGTAGTTTTTAAATGTAGTGTGGGGAAATTACTGATAAATATAAATTAAATTAACTGTTTTGTAACAAAATACAACTGCAGAGACAGAAATACACAATTTTGAAGTAAGTCAATTGCATTTCAAATATATCTTACATTGTCACCTCCACAGGGGTGCTCAAAAATTATTTGCAAAATCCTTGACTGATAACTGTATCTGCGTGCGGGTTCAAGTCAGGTTGGGATGTTTGGTTTTTAATTATAAATAAAAATCGGCTAAGGCCCAGTGTCAATATGATGTTTGGCAAATCCTTGCCGGATCTTGGAACACCTTTGGATTTGGCAAAATGTAGTAGGGTCGGCTAATGATCACAGTAATCGAGCCCTAAAAGTGCGAGATATATTTCGATTTCTGACGCTTTACCCAATAATACAACAACAACAACAACCAATAAATATAATGCTAAGATAGCTTAGCTTATTCATGGTATTGATGGAATAATTCAAGTTTCTGCCTTAATAACTATTAACTGTGAGGCAACAGCGATAAAAGGTAGAGATATGAAAAATACTCTCGGAACCACGCTGATGACGCCGGGTAGGCAGAAACATGTCCGTGTGTTAGTGTATTTTTTTTTCTCTGCTTTTATTGCGTTTGCCGTGAATTATTCCATCAATACCATGAGGAAGCTAAGCTATCTTAGCATTATATTTGTTGGTTATTGTTTCTAGGCATTTTCTGATGTGTTCTGTTTAAAAACAACAACAATGCTCATATTGAAAGTATTTTCCATTCTTATGCCGCTGGAAAAGTAATCAGGAATTAACTTGAGCTGAGAGTTATGTCAATTACCAGGATCTGCCTGTTAACTTAAATTTTATAGCCGTTTCAAAATTCAATTCAATTTCATTGCGAACATAAAATTCATCGCGTTGTAGATGCCGATAAAACTAATTTTCAAAATATTGAAACGCACGGTTTGTGTTGCTTCTTTACATTTCTCTTATTTACATACTTATTTAACAACAATTGGTGCAGCATAGTCGATAGAATACAATAATTAACAAACAAAACAACAAATAATATCTTACAGACCCTTTAGAGTTTCTAGCTAGCTTAATTTATTAATGCAATTCCACATAAAAATACAAGACACCGACGAATCTAACAATCAAAAGTGTCTTTTGTATGCATGAAGCACACTGGGAATACGAAAAAGCAAAATATTCAACTTTAGTTAAAATCGAAACTGCTTATACAAACATAAACCATTATCACAGGACCATGAAATATTTGTATAAACAAGTAAAAGTGTAATCCATAATTGCCATATAAAAGCGTTTCAACTCTTTCCACAGATATTGACTCATAACAGAAAGAGAAATGGTATGAAATCACTTTCAAAGCGATCATCGAAATTAAAACAAGCTCGCAATAAATTTTCACCCGAGTCTAAAAAGTGCACTATGATGTCACCAGTTACCATTGCTTTCTTATTTATTCTACCTTAACAGTTGAATAAAAGCAAGAACTACCTATACATTCGACCATTAAGTGAAAGTACTTTCCATTAGTAGAACTATGCGTAAGATGAAAACCATAAATAAAGTATACTTTCACGTCTTATAGGCCAAGGTTTTCAGTTCATTAACACTTCCCTGTTATTTTATTTTTTTAAACTACGGAAGATTATCAAATTTTTAAACGATAAATTTAGGATTGCGTAATTTTTGTTTATAAATCCTTCCTTCAGCGTGCATATATAAATATCCTAAATAGAAAATATAAGAATGGAATGAAACTATGCTTCTATATAATTTATTAATTGGCACTTTTGCAACTATCAATATTTAATTGTTAACTACCAAATGATGTAACTCAGAGGCAAAAACTTTCTTCAACGTCCTACGCTGCTTTACATCATAATTTGCATGAATTTCGAGAATCATTTACATACAAAGAAAGTCACGGAAAGTTTTTACAATCACATATCTTCTATATCCCATTCAAATCCGTTCCAGAAAAAAAACAGAAAGCAGATGTGTCTAATTTCTCAATTAATAGAATAACATTTATAGATAGAATGCATAGCAAGTAACTATTTTTACTAGTTTCTATTTACGTTTCAGATATGGAAAAACTTTTCATTGCACTGATATGCATTTTGTCTGCGCATCAGATATTTGCTGAAGACGGCGAAGAAGCAAAGAATTGGTCGTGGAATAACGAAGGAGAACCATTTAAGATAGAGGACGCTATTGCTTCGGAAACGATTGAGCAGCCGTTATTTAATGCTACAAACATCGAGGACGTAGTCGACGCCATTTTAGTTTCTTCGAGGCAAGGGAGAAACTTAGAAGAATATGGCGAAGTATATACCGATCCCAATTTGCAAGAGGCAATACAAAGCGGTGACGATAATGAGGCTAGAAATTTAATTCGAGATAAACTATGTAGTTTGGGGTTAATGCAAGTAAGTAACCAGAGTATAATCGATCTAGAATTTAAATCAAATGCATCATTAGCGGCACTAGACTAATTGTTTGTTCCTTCAAAAATCCTTCATGACATCTCTTACTTTCAGTGTGACGAGAATGTACAAGGAAAGCGACCATACATTGCACCAGAAGATCTAGTCTATGCACAACCTGTGTCTATCAATCCAGTTGGCAGGCCAATACCTTCAATACCAATTAAAAGTCCAATTCGGGGTACTTACGGTCCCCCAAAACCAGTACCGTTCCCACCAGGTCCTCCACATAAATATGGACCACCATATAAATACGGACCTCCTCCACCTCCAAGACCACATGGTCCTCCACGACGCGGTTACGGACCTCCGCCTCCTCCATCGAAACCATATTTCGATAAAAATTATATCGGTAGCTCTAGTTCCAGCTCTAGCTTCTTAAGTTCATCTTTCGATAGCACATCTGATTTTATATCTTCCAAGCCGCCATTTGCATCAGAATTTCCATATGAAATCGACGAAAATCCTACCATTTTTCACAAAGACAAAAAACCAGTTGAAATACTTATCAATGGAGGCGGAGTGCCCGGAAATACTGGAGGTGTTCAGCAACATGTCCATCACCACTTTCACCATGGAAATAACGCCAATAAAATACCGGTAGGGGGAGTAGTTCCTTTGGTATCTGAAACCGTTGGGGCTAGCTTAGTAGAAAATCAGAATTTCGGATTTAAACCCAGCCAACTTATTTCTTCCGGAGTAGAAAGCTTCTCTAGCGGATCTGGATTCAGTTCATCATCGGGAAATCTCGGTATTTCAGCTGTAAATACAGTACCTGGTCTTACAATAGGCGGATCGGGCTTTTCTGGAAATTATGGTGGCCAATCAATAGCAAATTACGGAGGACTAGGAAGTTTTGCTAGCAACAAGCCGAGTTTAGCAAACTTCAGGCCTCAAACATTCGGATCTTCTAGTTCTTCTGCACCATCTTTATATAACACAAATACGGTAGGTGCCTCTGTGGGTTATTACGGAAGCTCCGAGTTCTATAAGAAGGAACTTGATGTCGGTTCATTGCAATCGAATTCTTTACTGGGCGGAGACAAATATCAAAGCTTAGGATCATCCAAGTATGAAAACTATGACTGCGTTTGCGTAACGATCGACCAATGCCCATCACATGAAATTATTGGCAGAAAGGATGACTTGATATTAGCTTTGGATCCAAGGAATTTGAAGAGCGGCATTGAAGCTGAAGAAGTGAGAGTTGTGACTGATGGTAGCGGTAATATGACAACTGTGAGGATACCAAAGAACGCCCCATTGAACATAACGACAAATGAAGATATTTCTTCTAGAAGTAAAAGGGAGGTAACAGAAGATAAGAAATCTGCTGCTGGTGATTCCCATGCCGAAGGGGTAAATATTTTTCTTAAACTTTCATACTAATGCTTTAACTTTGTTATGGTTGGAAGGTAACTAATATCGTTATTAGTTTCTTTACATTTTCTACAACTTCTTCGCTGAAGTGAAATAATTTTTGCTAATCGTTGAGTGAAGTAATTAAAACGCTAAATCGGAATCACCTGTTGGTTAATGATTGTGGCTAATATAAAGGATAGTTTCATCTACACAATATCGAATGCCGTAGGTACTATATCACACTTTTACATTTAAAAAAAAACAGCTTAATACGTTAATTCGTACAAATTTAGAACAGAGCACGCTTTTGTGTTTATATGTTATTGCTTCCATTTTCATTTTATTTCAACTTGCCCTTTAAATGATACACTTATAATAATGTTAGGTAACGATTGGATGTACTTATGGCATATGTACCACATTACTTTTTAAAATTTTGTTCCTTTTTTTCTAATATATTAACTACATACAGCACATTAAAATTTAACCCCTAGAAAACCAGATACAAACTGGAACCCTTTTTTCAGAGACAGTTAGGTGGCGTCTCAAAGAACATAAAGCCAACATTCGGGATATCGTTCGGTTTACCTAACCAGATTGGAGGAGGTCATCCATATCCAAATCCAATTCATTTACCAAACTTTGCCGATCCTGGTCAAACTAACGGTATTAATTTGGGATTAGTATCAGTAAATCCGCTAGTAGCATTGCAAGTCTCCAAGAACGACTATGGTGACAAAATATTCAAACCATTCGTTAACCTCCATTTCACCCCCAATAACTTCCTCGTACACAAAGTACAAGATTTCTTCGATTTTAAAAAGGATCTAATTCACAATACCCACCAACACTACCATCATTATAAACCATCTCATCTCCACAAGCCTTCGTACCATTACGGACCTCCGGGTCCAATTTTCGATAAACCTCCACCATACGTTGAGCATTTATCACCTGGCCATTATTACGAAGAAGAAAATTATCAGCATAAACCTTCTTACCACGATGATACTTATGATTTCCCTGGGTCTGATGATGAGTTCTATGGAAGATCTCTTGATAATTATACTGAAGGAAATAACCTTTTCAAGCAATACCAAAATCAATACGATTCAGGTTCTACCTTATACGGTGCTAATGATTTTGACCAATCAGAACAGGGTTATCTAAGAGACTCTTATGGTAATGCATTAGACAACTTTGGAGAACGTAGCGGTAAAAGTCTTCGATTATCGAATAATCGCATTAAATTTCCTAAAAATCGTAGGCGAAGAGATGTTGATGAAAATGATAAAGAAACTAAAATTGAAAAGGTGAGAATCGATATAATTTCGCACTAGTTTATCGGGAAAAGTAGAATTAACATTAAATACATGCCTTCCTTATTTATTTAGAGACAATCATACTTCGGAGGTGGTTTTGGACGTCCTCCAGCTTGCGGCCCAAGACATGTTTGCTGCAGAAGACCACTACGACCTAATATTCCAGTTCCAAGTACCAATCGCCAATGCGGCGTTAGGAATACACAAGGCATAAATGGAAGGATTAAAAATCCAGTGTACGTCGATGGTGATAGTGAATTCGGTGAATACCCATGGCAGGTGGCAATACTGAAAAAGGATCCTAAAGAAAGTGTTTACGTTTGTGGAGGAACAGTAATAGATCCGTTACATATCATAACTGCTGCACATTGTGTCAAAACGTAAGTACATATGAGAAATTTTGGAAGATTTCTAATTTTATATTTATATCTTATCCACATCCCCAATCCTGGTGGTAATAAGGAATAAGTTAATTTTTGAGAAAAATTGTTGTATTAAAAAAAATTGTAAACTAATCCAAGTATATACGCAATAAGAGAAAGTTTGGTTTATAAAATACGTCGCTTCGCTAGTAATTGCAGATTTTCTCCTTTTGATAAGTTAATGCTTTCGAAATGTATACTTGCGAAAACGAAATAATTCGTATAATTTGTTCTTAAAGTACAAGTAATTGGCTAAAGTATAGTGATAAAATCCTACGAAGCAGCAATTTTTAAAAGTAATCCTAGTAAAGCCAATAGATTACTATTAAGAATCAAGGTACAATGTACGAGTGCGATGATTTATTAGGTCAGAACTAGAGAGCTTCAATAAAATCTTCAAAATGAACCAAATGCGCCAATTTCTTAGCGTAACGCTTTCTCAAAATTTATCCTCAAAATTTAAAAAATGCGAAGGAGGAGAATATCCGTATTAATTAGGTTATTTTTATCAACTAATCTTTTTGCTTGCTTCAGATATACGCCATACGATCTTAGAGTACGTCTTGGAGAATGGGATGTAAACCACGATGTAGAATTTTATCCATACGTCGAAAGAGATGTGTCCAATGTAATGGTCCATCCGGAATTCTACGCGGGAACCCTCTACAACGACGTCGCAATTTTACGCATGGATAAGCCTGTAGACTTTAGCAGATACCCTCACATCAGTCCCGCTTGCTTACCATCTTTATATGACGATTACACGGGGACTAGATGCTGGACTACTGGATGGGGTAAAGACGCTTTCGGGGATTTCGGCAAATACCAAAATATTTTGAAGGAAGTCGATATACCAATTGTTGGCCATGCTCAATGCCAAAGACAGTTACAGCAAACACGTCTCGGCTATGAGTTCAAACTTCATCCGGGATTTATTTGTGCAGGCGGTGAGGAAGGAAAAGATGCATGTAAAGGTGATGGCGGAGGACCTATGGTCTGCGAAAGAGCAGGGTCATGGAAATTGGTAGGCGTGGTTAGTTGGGGTATTGGTTGCGGTCAAGTCGGCGTTCCTGGTGTATACGTAAAAGTATCGCATTATCTAGATTGGATCAAGCATGTAATACAGAGATTCTAAAGAACTATAGATATAAGTGCGTACATTTCCCAGTGATCACAAACACTATGTTTTCATTATTTAAACGTACTATTTTACTGCCACTTCTTCATTCTTATTTATATTAGTATTAATTTAAGTTAGTTTGTTTTATTTATTACTGATAGTTTAAGGTTTAATAAGATAATATGATCTTTAAATTATGAAAATTGTTACAAGCCATCATAAAGAAAGAAAAATTAAAGATAAATAAAACAAACAAAAATGTATTATTTGTTTGTGTAAATCCAAACACCCGATTAACATTTACGTAAATAAAAAATCAACTATTTATTTATCAGAATTGACTTACTACTACTGTCATGGAGCTATATCGTGACTTAGAAGATGAAATAGAAAATGTTGAAATTGAGTCATATACAGCTGATGTTAGTGAATCACAACTATCTATTTTTAAAGAGATCGAAAAAGAATTTGACGACAATATCGAGGAAGTTGAAGAGTACAAGCAATCGAAACGTGGTGATGATTGTGCACCTAGTAAGCAGAATGAGGGTGTTTATATTGTTCTCTATCTGTTTCTATATACTTAGATCCAGCTATAGCGTATCTCAATGAAGGGATCTTCGGTATTCTGCTCGAAATTCTAGAAAAAACGTTGCACAAAGCAATTGAAACAAATAGTTTAGAGGTGAGAAACGACATACTACAATAATGAAAAGTTATAGTAATATTTTAAGTGCATGTACTTAATATATTGCAATATCTCTACATGCACCATGTATGAATTTATTGAATGCACTAAGTTTCATTATGTGTATAGTATCACAAGACACCCTTTAATCCAATGGACTTCATTGCTGAACAATTGTGGAACCTAAACCCTAAGCACCCGGAGAGGAGGGAGTCATGGGTTAGTGTTCTTGACACGGATTGGGCAAGGCAGTATTTAAAACAACAGTATGAATCCGATGTCTTAAAAGTAGTATTTTGTAGCTTTAAATATAGTCTAAACCGATTCTCGCGAGATACCGGCGTCCTTGTGCTACAGTATCTCAAAGTAACTATGGCGAATTATTGTTCAATTCACCTAAAAATAAGGGTGGGTTACAAAATTGCAAAGGGACACGTAATCGCGGCCAACCCTGCATTGCTTGGTATCTCGCGAACATCTGTTTATAATTTTCTCATTTTCCAAGATAGATCAAATATACAATTCTAATGTTGATCGTTTATTCGATTGAAAGTATCACAATATCAAATTGTTTTCTGGTGTAGGCAAAATGCCGGCACCCAAGCTAAGTTGAGCACAAACCATCTACTGCTTTGCTTCAACAAATTAAACCATGCTTAATCAAGAGACGAAAAGATAGCGCATTGTATACCGCTTCGATTCCCTCGTGTATTTCCGTTGCATGTTGTGTACCATACGCAACGGAAACAAGAAAATTGCTGCTCGAGGATTAATTGTTTGAAGAATTTCAAACATATATTTTATTACCGTTAGATATTTCTGCTCTAATTCATATTCTACGAACATTTCTAACGTCTCTGAACTTTCCAAACGCATATTACGAAAATATTTCAAACAATATCCGTTACGATTTTTTCTTATCACAGTATTACGCAATTTCTTTTTAAACTTAGGAAACTTAAAAAGCAATTGCTAACAAAGTAGAATTAAAAATATTGTAGCCCAAGACCATTTTTCCCATTTTCCTGGATTTGGAGTAATGAATATGCAGCGTTAAAAATCCAGTCTTACATGAGAGGATATTGGATACGTAGAAGAGAAGATGTTCAGGAAGTACGCCAATTTTGGAAGGTAGGGATCAAACCAAATAAGTAACATTTTCCAATTGTAATAAAATTATAGGCACTACAAGAAGACAAAAACACCAGGAAAGAATTAGAAGACTTGAAACCAACGGTATGCCAATGCCTTACTAAAGAAGAAAAATGTAGAATCCACGCAAAATTGTAAAATCATTTGTTAAGTAATGAACAAAATAAAAAGTATTCAAACAATGAACAAATGTTTAATAAGAGAAAAAACAAAAAATTGAATGATTAAAACCTAATTTTATTCTAATTTAATTCCTTTATATAAACTCAATGCTGCAGGTTTTCCCAAACCCATCTTAAACTCAACTGTTGGGTTTTCATCACCTTTTGCTATCCTGTATTCTTTGCCATTATAAACAATATTCATCATTGGTTCCGCAACTACTTCGCCTTTTATTTTCATTTCTCGCATAAGAATCTGTTTCATCAATGGTGGCAATTCCATCTGTTTTGGGAAAATTTTCTCTTCCGTTTTAGTCTCTACTTGTGATTTATGCATACAATAAGCTTTTTCTTGATCCTTTGGTATTAGACGGTAATCTGTTTTATAGCTAGCGGATTCTAAATATAGTGGTTTAGGGTTAGTTACACCTCTAAATGTTCTTTCAACGAGTACTCTAACCTTTCGCAAATTCTAAAATTAATGAAATTTACTTACAAATATAATAACAAATGGTAAATATAATATCCACTTACATCTGGAGACTTTTCTTTTGGCTCGGGCAGAGCTTCAACTTTCAATATTCGCATATAAGATGGTTCAGGATATCTTTCTGTTACGATATTTCGTATTACTAAGCGTCCAACGCCAAAATTTTTTAAATTTCCAACTATTTCCCATAGAGTCTTCCCTTTAAAATCATGCGTACGTCCTATGTACTTGTATGGCATTTTTGTTTAAATCGAAAATTTAATAATTGAGGTTATATATGCTAGGAAAATATGTTATCATATAAGAAAATGCAGGAATATTATAATACATACTTGCTTCAGAATTAATTATATAATGAGTTATATACAACAAAAATAATAATAAAATATAATTATGAATTTGAGAATTAGTATTACACTTAGTTCCTTTCGTGCTGGTAGATGGCAGCATATGTATGTTGTTGTACCAACCGCCCATCTGAGACTTGTAAAATATAAATTTGTTTTGTTAGGGAATTTATATTTTAGGAATAATAATATACTGTGTGCAGCAAAAGTATGGAATAATTTCATTAAATTTGTTTTTCGTAGAAATGCTTCTGGTTTTCAAGGTTTTAAATGACAACTCCCGATCTTTTTAATTTCGATACTGAAACACTTCTCTATTACCCCTGAAGATGAGAGCTTAGCTATCGAAACGTGCGTACAATGTCAGTGAAGTGTTTGTGGTAAGGGGTAATAGTGAAGTGTTTCAGTGTTCTAGTGCCACAATATTCGAATATGTGATTTAATTTTGATACGTCTAAATGGTACCATCAAAATTTTAATACCTTCGAGTAAAAGTCGTTTGAAAAGTGGAAACCACTTTTTATTGTGCCCAATGACGTATGCTTACATAATATGGCAATGAATATAACAAACATTTATTATTAGCCTTGTTCAAACAGAAATCAGAAACTAGTCAGAGCCAATCATATATTTTGAACTGTCTGACTAATCTGTGATTTCTGTTTGAACAAAGCTTATAAATCTCAAACATGTTTCACAAGGCATTCTAAAATTTCTCAATTAAATGCTATTCCACAAAAATGTTACATGCTATACTCCGTCTCAACCCCATTATGCAGTACAGCTCTCATGAGAGAGGCGTACAGAGTTGCCAAATCTTTATGAACTATATTCAAGCGTGTTTTCGGCAGCTACCGTAATACGATTTAACATTTGGCAGTATCAAAACATAATCCATACGTTACCAAACATTGGTTTGAATTTGAACGCAAACATTTGCATCTGGCTACACAGCAAGCAGAAACAGAGATAGCTAAATAGGTGTGTTAGAGGGACAATAAGAGATGCGGAGTCCCTAACCAATAGTGCATATTGAACTGTAGTAGTGCTTGGTACTATTGTAGTTAGCGCTATAATCTAGTTCACCTTTTAAAGGAAGTATTAGCTCTGATGGACTATATGCATCCTTTTTTATTTTATACCTGTTTGCATATGTCTATCCTTTTCTATGATAGACACTGTTGTCAGATTTTGGTGACCGTCGGTAATGGTCAGTATCATTCATTGCCCTATCATTTGGCACCTTTGAGAAAATTGGAAAGAAGGTAAAGTTGATGGACCGTAAGACGGTACCATGATTATTTACGTAATATTAAAAAATAACGTAGCGAAGAGAGAAACATTGTTTTTACTGATGAATCTTGGGTAAATGCTGGACACTTTCTAACAAAAGCATAGACTGACAGCACACTAAGTACGTCTAGACAAGCAATTCTCCAAGATTTGAGTATTGATCTAGCAGCACCAAAAGCTCTTGGCTAACGTTATGCATTAAGTCATGCTGCCAACGAAAAAGGCTTTATTCTGGGTTCTTTGTCAAGAAATACTCTTGATGCCCACGACGAAGTTTGAAGTGAAAACGAAAATTATACACGTAAAACGAAAAGCTATAATATTATTCTATCAACTTTCATATAGATAGAACATAGCCCATAAAAATACAAACAAATTCAGAGGATTGACATGAAATGCCTACAAAAAAGTTTATCGCTGCTCGGAGCAACAATATACGAAAAATTAAGTACCTAAATAGATTTGGCAACGTAGGGTACAATGTCCATAAGACCAATACTTCTTTTAGAAGGTGAACTGGACTATAGACGATACCGTACTGTATATGAGGGTAGCCAGAATTTGGGCAAATTAGAGTTGATATTCTGGAAGACATTTGTACGAGCGGCAATAAAAAACGAAAGTGAAATAATTATTTCAGATTTATACATGACTTCTCCCTACCCTCCTCTAGCTACGCCCATGGCGCTGTACAACGGTATTAAATTATTGGTTTATTATTATCTTTGATTGTTGGTATACCTGAATTCGTACTAACTGCTGACACGTTCCGACGAATTGAAATCAATTCCGATTCATTTTCAATTCCTGAAAAAAGATGGATCTAAGCAGTAAATGTATTGAAGATACAAAAGAATTAAATACAGAAAAAGTAGAAAACAAGGATGTAGAAATCGCAGAAAAAAATAATTCTGCTGGGTTAAAACAGGTACATGAAAACACATTTCAACAGGATGGTGATAACAAAATTATAACAGAAACTACCAGTGCAACTGTGGATAATAATGAACCTCATCAGAATATTAAGGAAAATTCTAACTTAGCTGACATTCAACAGTTAAATACAAATTCGACTCTGAAAACAGACGATAGTTCTACTATTGAAAATAATGATAAAGGTTTTGATAACCAAACATGTAACGCAGAGGTTCAATATGGATTTGAAGATGATGCTTATATATATACAGATTCTGATGGTGTTAAATTCTTCTGGGATAAAGAAAGGAATGCTTGGTTCCCTAAAATAAATGATGATTTTCTGGCGCAATATCAAATGAACTATGGTTTTGTTGATTATACAAGTAAGGAAGTTAAACAAGAAGAGAAACCTAAAGTGGAAAAAATATTGGTACCAAGAGGTAATTAAGACTTCTATATACATGTATATTCATATAGTTAAACCAAAGGTAGTCAGTGTGGTCCATACCACCTACTAATAGGTGATTCAAGCTTTCATAGTGGGCGGTGACGGTAAGGGTTTATGATTCAATGACAGAGCAGGTTTGTACCGCATTATGGGGTAACTGTTGGACAGTAAAAAATTTTTATTACCAACAAAGATATTAAAGTATAAAGAGGTTGACTATCTTGAATTTAAATAATAGCTTTATAAGTGTGTTTTTACATGCCGATTGTGTTAAAAACATGAGGGTACTGAATATAGCAGAAAAAAATGCATGCATGGTACAAATCTGGTAGCAGTACACTGTTGCTACTCGGTCTCTTGATCATAGCATACTTTACAATCACACCATTACTGCAACAACATATATTATTTTAACGTTTTCTGAATCTGGTTACAATGTCAGTTATACTGAAATGGAAATTATCACCTTTGCCACTATTAATTCCTATCCTCGGAAGTTTATAACACAACTGGTATATGTTAGAATAATTAAAATTTTGAAAAGATGTATTTTAAATTTACGTAATTTCAGGTGTTAAGAGGAAACCAAATGAGCCAACTTGGTTTGAGTTAGATGAAGAACATAATACGAAAGTTTATGTTAGTAATTTACCTACAGATACTACCGAAGAAGAATTTGTAGATCTAATGCAGAAATGTGGTTTAGTAATGCGTGATCCTATTACACAACAGATGAAAATTAAGCTGTATAAAGAACCAGGAACTGACTACTTGAAAGGAGATGCTTTATGCACTTATATTAGAGTGGAATCAGTGGATTTAGCTTTGAAATTATTAAACGATTCTATGTTTAAAGGTAATTGATTTGACATATACCAGACTTTTTACATTTTATGTTTTGGTTAGAAACTTGGTAGTTGAATGGTTTTCAATGTGCTGATGATGGTTGCACATGCCAAATTTAAAAAATCGAATAATGCAAGTATCCTTGATAGATTTGGACACAGATTTTGCAAATATAAACCCAACGTTATATCCATCCAGCTTCTGAAGTTCTCACTGAAATGTCTCTTAAGCTTTGTCTACATTCAAAAACATTGTTCGCGATATTGTTGACAACAGAAATGTTATTCACATTTGTTTACACATTGTCAGAGATATCCATACTTACTAACTTATTGGGTAACAATGTTAGTAACAAAAGTTTATAACATTGTAATCCATGATGTCCAAACTGAAATAAAAAGTAAGCAAAATATTTAGGTTGTTTCAAAGATAGTTACCAAAAATGTAATTCTTGCAACAGCAGCTTGCATAGTTGTGTGTGCAGCAATGAGATTAAAAGAAAGGGAAAAATTTATTGGGTACGTCCCAGTTTTCAGGGCAGAAAACGGTGATTTACTGTAAGGTGCTAGCGTAAGCAACCAAATATTTTATTGTTGGACTTATGGAAATTCTTGAGAAGCTTATGAGAAGTATAACGATGCCACAAAATAACTTTAACATCAATAAATGCTCTATAATGAGCTACTTCAGAACTTTTAAGTCTAATCACCAGATACCCGGGAAGGACATGCTTAGAAATATGGATGTTGTATTTGATTTCCCCTTGCGATCATCTGTAAGTGGATGCTTCTGCCATTCAACCGTTGGGTTTCATTATAAGGTCTTGAGACCCATATTATAAAATTCCTGTATTATGCTTTGGTTCGAATCAAATAGGAGTATGGTACTTATACCTACAACTCTCTAAATGAAGTTTTTAATGTTTACTCTCTATATGTGATGATTCGTAATCTAAGCACAAGGTGGATTAACAAGTTCTTCTTAATAGGTAATAAGGAGAAAAGAAATGCTACATTTTTAATGCAACTTCTATACAGTGAAGTTGGCTCTCCTGCATTGCTAGATCAGATAAATTTAATAGCATCTAACTTGGCAGATAAATTTGTAGCGCCAAGAGCGAAATCCAACGTGTTAATGAAAGCCTCTTCGTCCCACATGGTGAATAATACCAACATATTTTACGACGATCCCTTTTTCTTTTGAAAGTTTCACATCTCTTTTAATTTAGCAAACACACATATTTTCTTTTGTTTATTTTTATGTATTATTCATAAAATAGTATTTAAGCGAACTCCGCATCTCTGTTTTGTGCTTTATTTGTCCTTTAAGTTAATCCGCTTAATTGTATGTTTCAACAGAACATTGGCGCGAAACACCCAGTTTTGATTTATTCAAAACTGATAAAGAGACGAAAATTAAAATATTATAAACTTAAATCCAACTGCAAATCTGTAGACATTCTAAAATAAAAAAAAAAAGTAAATTATATAGAGAGAGGAATTATTTACGGTTTTTCCAGTGATCTGATGGAATTTTGATAAAAGCACCAACACAAAAAAAAAATAATTAAGGAATATATAAGAAATGTTATAAAATAATAAAAAATATTCTTTAATCTTATATTTTTGAACTGTGCCTAAATTGCTGTAGTACAATATTATATTTGACTAAATTAGAGATGTACATGTCTGAATTTATTGAAATTTTTTATTGCAGGTAAAAAAATTAAAATTGAAAGGGCAAAATTTCAAATGCGTGGCAAATATGATCCAAAATTGAAACCAAAAATGAAAAAACGCAAAGAAAAAGAGAAGTTTAAAAAGATGCAAGAGAAACTCTTTGATTGGCGGCCAGAACGTATGAGAGGCGAACGCGCAAAACATGAAAAGATTGTCATTGTTAAGAACCTCTTTGATCCCAAAGTATTTGATGAGGAAGTAGGGCTAATTCTCGAATATCAACAAGATCTAAGGGAAGAGTGTTCGAAGTGCGGTGAAGTACGGAAAGTTACTGTTTATGATAGACATCCAGAAGGTGTTGTACAGATAAATATGAAAGAACAAGAAGAAGCCGATGCTGTGGTCACGCTTCTAAATGGTAGATGGTTTGACAAAAGAAAACTTACCGCGGAAATATGGGATGGAAAGACAAAGTATAAAATTGCTGAAACCGATTCTGAAATTTCACAGAGGGTTAATAAATGGGATAAGTTTTTAGAGGGCGAAAATGAAAATAAAGCAAATGAACCTAAAACAAATGAAGAAGTGAAATAGATGAATTGTTGTAATAAATAAGTAAATCTTAGCATCTATGTTACTAATAAAATAATGAATGTTCCCCATCTTACTCTAATCTTATTCAACATATACAGGATTTTAAGGGAGCAGTTCCCAATTTAATAGTTTATTTTCTATTTCCTAATTTCAAAATAATTTGCTTCTCTGTAGTTGTTTAGTTGAGACAACTTACTTGTTTCTTTTTAATTACAGCGTGATCTTATTGTTATTTTTTATTCTACAATTTTTTTCGTAAGTAATATGTAAACCCATAAGAATTTTCATAATAAATTAGATGATATTGACACTGGTTACCAGAGTAGGGATGACAAAAGTAGGTGAAATTATTACTTTTTTGCAGCGACTAGATTCGTGTTTTGTCGACTCTCGGGGAAACCAGTAGCCAACACGAACCCTTTTTTATGAGACGTATAGACACAAGTCTGCCTAGTCGCTGCAAAAAAGTAATAATTTCACCTGCCTTAGTCATCTCTACTTATAAGGAGTTTAAATGGTATATTATATGTTTGTATATCTTGCCCTTAAATCTCTACATTATCCACAACAAGGAGAAAAGCAATGTTTGTTATTTGCAAAAATTTTAAATCCATTAGAAAATGGAGGAATATTTTTTATGTATATCGCCAGAAATATGTGAGGCCTGACGTTATCTATTATTCAATTAATTCTTATACTTTTGTGTATTTACTTTAAAAAAGATTTTTTTCGAAAACTATACAGAAATAAGTCACCTTCAAAAACAAGCAAAGAAAACGGTGATTAAACTATTAGAGAAGAATTAATTTTTAATATATGATATAGGGAATAAATACGGAGTAAATTAGTAGTAAACAATATAATTGTTTGTGATGACATTTTTTCGTTTGTTGTCCATAGGGTCGCTTATAGTAGTGGGATATGGGAAAAAGGAGCCGGGCAAGCTTATGGCGGCTTCGGGTGTCACAGGGTGCTCGAACGTACCGTATATGTATAAGGAATATTTCCCACCTATTTAAAATACTTGGATGTGTATGTTTGGTTGCATAAATTGCAATTGTAAGAAACCGTTTTATATAACTAATACTAATACATAATGATCATTGGAGGTAGGGGAAATTATTATTTATTCGATTGAAGCGAGGGGTTTCGTGTTGCCTACTGGTTTCCACAAGAGTCGACAAGACACGAGCCTGTTTAGTCGCTGCAAAATTTCCTTGCTTGCTCATCTGTAATGATCTAAGTATCGGCACACTCCGCACCACACAAGTTTAATAAATTAATCCGGCGTGGCCGCTTCGAGGATTCCGTGCATCTTGGAATCGGCCGTCCCGGATGTGTGGTGCAGACTGCAATCCTGATATATGTCCATCCTGTCCACTCGTATATTTGTTGTATACACTTACATTTAGTCAACTAATAAGAGACGAGTTCAGTATAGAGCAAAATGTGTGTATGTAAGGGTTATTAGAACAATGCAATGTATGCAACCAGGCATACGTATCTCAACAAAATTGCATATGCAAATACCATAAAAATAAGGGAATGAGCTAATTATTATCTAAATTTCTAACTTGTTGTTCTTTGGTTAAACAAATATATTTCCAACGTTACATAAATTTAGCGAAGTGATAGAGATCAAACGTAGAAACGCCGCAGTATTAAGTGAAATAATTTAAATAAAGTGAAGCGATTGGCAGCCCTTGTCGTTTAATCAAACAGCAGGTCTGCCAACTACAAGTGGTTATCGAAAGTTGTTATTTTAACTCCTCTACGTGTGGTTGAAATATCCAGACCTTATATTGTGTCCGTCATCATTATTAGTGAAGACAGAGATTTGCAATTGTAATAATCGAGATTTAGTTGAAATGTTATTGTTGGAGTGGTTGAATAGTGATAAATTTTAGTGTTTCGTGGCCTTGTACTTGTCAATCTGACACACACACCCAGTGTGTATTTAGTGCTAAAGGTTTATTGTTTTAACAATCATTTCGTTAGTGTACATAATTTTGTAAGATATACGGCTGAATAATGCAAGCTATTAAATGTGTTGTTGTTGGCGACGGGTGAGTAAATTTCAGTATTTAGTATTTAAATTTTATCAAAAATATTGTTAGAGCATAGTAATATTGCATTGCTTTTCGTGGAAATAGTATTAAGTTAGATATAAAGATACTCAAATGTGGAGATATCTCGTAATTTGTAGTTTATAATTTTTATTTTAAAATGAATTAGTTAAAAAAAAATTAATACAGGTTTCATTAAGGAAGAGTTAATTAAAATTAAATATATCCTTATTTTAAACAATATATAGCCGATATGATTGAAATAGGTTAATGCATATGTTCAGAAGGGGAAGGCGGAAAGAAGTATATTGGATTTTTTGTAGATTCAAATAACGTTATCAAGTAGTAAATGATGTGAATCATCATTTATATTACATATCAGCCCTGTTGCGTCATAAAATATACAAATTATATAGAACGTTTGATTTTAATGACCGCGTCTTTTATTGGTAATTGCTCACTGACAGCCTTGTCTACTTTGAATCATTTGAACGAATTCTTAACGTATGCTATACGGTAATTGGCAAGGTGTATACAGAGGCTTCGCTATATTCCGTCCCTTTTAAGTTTTAATTTGTTATAATTAATATGTTGATGTGCACTATTTGTTGATTTTTTCCTTATTTAAGATTCCTCAGTGTCCAAGTACACTGATGAATTTAATTGATAATTTTCAAAAAACGTGCTATTGTTGCTGGTTCAACCGACATTACACACCAAAGGAAATTTATGTGAATGAGATCTGGAATATATTTTCGTTTAATAACAGGAAGCGATTATCCTAGATTCTTAATTAACAAATTAATATGTTGCCCCTAAGTACGTACATGTAATAAATCAGCAATACCAAGGCAACATCACATAAATCAGAAAAATCATGAACGTTCATAAAGATCACTGCACCTGATTATTCACAGCAGCGTATGCCACAACGTGAATCACCAATTCAATATTTGTTCAAATACTTTTACTAATTAAAAAAACGCAATAGGAAGAATTTATGATTTTTGCAACATTTTCAAATTAAACGGATGTAAATAAAAGGATAAGCTTTTATATATATATAGCTTATTTGTATGTGTAACAAAGGGATTCAATTCATCAAATCACTTTACAGCTCCAGGCTGCGTAAATGCCTAAATAATCTTTAAGTCAAGCAGTAACAAGTAGCGATTTCAACAAATTTAGAGTTTTGCAAGTTTCATATTATAGGTGAGGTGTGTCCCTGTTCTGCAGCAACTCTCGGGTTTGTTGGGAATAACGCCACTCGACATCTACATGCAGAAGGAGGCTATAAACTGTGCCCACACCAAAGAAACACAGAGGAAATATGGAAATTGAAATAAAAACAAAATTACCGTAAACTATCTGCACCTATCTGTTGCTGCAACATGTTGAAACACACATTGCACTATTGCAGTGCGTGCTTCAATATTCGTAAATAATGTGGAGCGACGATGCTTTAACTAATTTCATAAAAACACACACGATAAAAGTTTCGGAAACAAGCTCCGTTTCCAGTAAATTTCTTTTGATTTTTTTTCTGCAACCATAAACAATAAGAAACATCAAGAAGCTTTCAGGAATATTCAGAAAAAAAATTTCAATCCATGAAGATCTCAATATAAATCACAAGAATATAATTTCGATCACCCTTGTACGGTGATCAATAACGACTAAATACTGAGTGTGTACCCAGCAGACCTCAATTCCAAAGAGACATGGTACATAGACGGTTTGAGAGTAGGAGTCCGAATTGGCGTAGGCATTAGTGGATCCAACCACCACCTCGAAGTGCCTATGAAACTCCAAACCAACATTATCTAAACATATTGGAGAAAACAATATGAGGTGCAATCATAAATATTGTGGCAGACAATCAGGCAGCAGTGAACCTGAATTGCACCAAAAAATCTATTAGTCCCTTAATCCAACACCTGAATTATTCTCCAAAATTACAATGACCTCCAGTACCTAGTATGAATTACGCTAAAAAAGGATAATTACGATCTTTAAGGTAATTAAGTCTGTTTCGTTGGTAAAGAACAATTGTTCTAGTATCTTATCGTAATTTTGAAGAATGTTAATACACAAATAAATCGAAACTTTTATCTAAAATTATTAGTTTGCATTCATCAAAGTAGTTGAGTGTAGGCTTTCACGACCGTAATCCATAGCAGAAATGTCTTTCGGGTGATGTCGCGTAGTTAATATTTTACTTGACGTTTCGCTGACCATGCTGAAGAGCTTCTTCTGAAGAAGCTGACTCTACTATTCATCAAAGTAAGTTATTGAATTCTTTCAATAAGAGACATGTTTCTACATGTCTCTTTTTGAGTTTGTCGCTTCACAGAAATCAGTTATATTTAAAAATATGAGTAGCTAGAGTGTACCATAAATTAACAAGTGGATAGCTTCACCATGCCAGACAGACCAAGCACAGTTGGACGTGCAAACAAGCTTTGAAGAAAACTTTTTGATCATAAATAATGTCCAATACAACGTAGGAGTGTTTCAGTTATAATTTAAAGGTTTAATGCAAGCAATCCATTGTACACGTGGACGGTACATTCGAATTTTGTGCTAGTTATGTTTTACAACTGTTTTTATTTTTTCAAACCAAGTTTGTGTCTCTTACATTTTGCCTCTTAAAAAAGAAAGAAATCATATAACTGCTTATTTCAACTACTGAAAGAATAGTTTCAAGACTGGGAAATATCTTTCAGCCCTCCGCAATCATTGATTTTGTACATTTAAGTGTGAATGAAACTTTTGTTGTAGTTTGTTGAAATACACCATCCTCAACTACGTGGAAGGAGGATGGCACTACGGGTTATAGAACCCTATAATATAAACCTTGCACCGATGCAACCTCTCAGTGTTCCTCCGTTAAATGAATCAACAATATAATAATAGCTACGAAACTCCGTGCGACTCACAGTGTGGTAAATCGTACGTTCCTAAGACTCCGTCACCTACGGTATACCATAATAGTTGTGTTACTCAAATCTGTCGTCGTCCTTTCACCTGTTTCGTAATCCATGCGTTTCAACATCGCAACACAGTTTGCCGACAATTTCTCTAAACGAAATGTGCACCATTTCGCACCCAAAAATTTGCCCCCTTTCGAACGGGTATAATCGCTTATAAATAGCACGTTTTAAGGATAACTGCAGCGCTGAATAGTGCAATAAGTACTGTTTTCACGCAGCGGTAAAAACACTTGGCGAAAGACAAACAATTAGACCAATCGATATCATATTATACAATATTTTGATAAAACGTTATTTCTAGAAAATTTTAACAAAATACATGAATATTTTGTGTCTGATGCGATTTTAATTGCAGGGTGAGTAATAATAATTAGATATACGGAACTGACTTTGAATGTTACAGATGTATCAATGCTTATGTGGGACACTGCACGTAATTATCCTAGCGTAATTTAATTGGACTGGAGTGTTTATATATTTTTCACATGCTATGTGTTTTGAATCTTGAATTCTTTTGTTAATAATAAACATGCACTCAATAGTATATTTTTCGCCGGTAATTTTCCCAGATTTAATGTGGGGATATTTCTTTTTATAATATCTGGTCGATTCTTTTATCTCTGATATGCGATATTTCACCGAGTATACCCTGTAAATTGCTTGATTTATTCTTTGAATTGTTAAATGTTGCAATCTGATTGTATTTGTATTTTATGTATAGTCTACAAAGAATTATGAATGAATTTACGTGTTTTTGCGCGTAACATTAAACCATACTTTTTCATGGAAACTATACATTTGCGTATTTTGAAAGCTTCAAACCAATACATCCGCTGGTAAAATTAAATGTACCGGTTTCAAGGAACTACCTATCCATAACTTTGCTCGCTTACAATTTAATGTGATTCATTTTATCGCATAATCAAATTTTCGGTGTTTTGCTTACATCAACTGAGCATCCTTATCAATTGATGCTGATTACCTAAAAAGAACATATTTCATAATATGTTCTGTGACATCATTGGAATTATGCTCGCGTTTTAAAATAAATACGGATAGAAAGTATACGATAAAACTGATAATGTCTAATCTAATGGTAATACCGATCTACGTACAGGATTTTTCATTTTATCTTGACCATTGCTTGTTTCCGTTACTATTGATAACTATCAGAATTGCATTTAGAGGGTGCGGTCAACAAAACCTAGTTTTTAGCTTTTTTAAGTGGAACAGCCTATTTATTTCTGTTTTTAGATAGTCCTTCATATCCTGATTCCGAAGATTTAAGTAATTAGTGGTTTATTTTACGAAACTTAGGAAATGTAGTGAAAAGGCAAGGAAGCTCGTAAAATAAAACAATTACTATTTTTTTGCCAGCTGTTAATCTGTAAATTAAAATGCATACACTACAACCGAAAAAAAATAAATATTCTCTATTTACGTAAAAAATAATAAAAACAAATGTGCTGCAAGAGAATACGTATGCAGAACTGCTTTAGAATCTACAAACTCTGGCAAATACGTAGTTAAAATAAAATGAGAAACTCGGTACATACATGCTCCTTATTAGCTGTACACAGCAATAAATTTAGTTCACCCTGTATTTAGATTCATAATTTTTTTTTTTATCACAGTCTTATCTGAAAACAAAAAAAATCTGTATTTTCCTTCAAACCACTTTTCCATTAAAAATTATGGAGTTTTTTAGTTTTCTGGAAACTAGTTTCTAATAACCGATTTTCAAATTTTTCCAAAACTGTAAAATTTGAAAACCGGTTTCGATATTTAAAAACATAAAAACTTCGATTATGGATTATTTTGTAATAAAATTAATAAATTTAAGCAAATCCCACAGATGCACCATGTTCTGTTATTACTTGCAGGAACATAAATTGGGTGTATGGAATGTATTTTCTTTCAAGACGGTTAAAATGAGAAAAATAAACTATGTTCAAGAGCGATTTTGAATCATTTCGGAAAATAATAAACATTTATCCAATAAATTAGGAGATTTATGACACCACAATTATTTATTACAAATACCAAATAAATAGTAATAATTAGAAAGGAATATTCCTTTTTAATTATTGTTCTTTAAACTGCACGGACAGCACATTGAATTGTGCCCCTCTTGAAAATATTTTTTAAATCATTTGTTTGCTATTTACAATAAATAGCGTGCTAGCCTTAGTGTTCAACCTAGTATTCCATGAAAATATCTAGGAAACTTGCATGAATTATCCAATGGGTGGGAATTGAACTTTTACATAAATTGCTTTATTTTTCTTATTTTGACCTTGTGTTATGGGGACACCCTGAATGTGTAATATTAATTTAATTATATTTCTTTGCAAATACTGGAGTCCGAAAGCCGACTTTTTCAAAGGCCGGTTGTCGAAAAATGTTTTAAATAGTTTTTATGATAATATTGAATTAAATAAATCTGTGCTCTCCCATATCCAAGTAGAGCGCACTATTTCTCATAATTTAGCGACATCGGTAGGTTTTTTGTTGTCATACCCTTCGTAACCCATAAGTTTTCTATCGGGTTGATGTCCGGCGATTAAGTTGGCCAACACATTACATTATTTACATTATTTAACCCTTCTCGCCGTATCTTTTGGGTCGTTATTCTGCTGATAGACCTAACAAAGCGGCATTTTCTCTTCCGCGTGAAGTAATGTGATGTTGGTTAGTAGCCATCTTGAGTTAGAATCTCAGGAATTCTAAAAATTGGTCCAAATCATACAAAACAAAAATATTTGTCCTATTATGTGCTGATTGTAAACTCGAAAATTCCTTGGACTATTTGGTGTAGTTTTTATGATATTAAGAGATATTTAAAATTGGTAAAACAAAAACAACTACACAACCAAATTACTATTTCTACTTGGTTCTGCTATTATTTTGCACAGGTTATGTTAATGAAGTGTTGCAGTAAAGGTGACAATGAAGTGCCTCACTATTCCAGTGCGACAGTGTTTGAGTACATGATTTAGTGCACAAATATTGAAGTCCTTTTCAGGTTTTTAAGGAACAGTGTACTTTTTCATGTCGTATCCAAACATTTCAAGATAAACATAAACTTTTACAAAGAATCCATTTTCTTAATATCAAACGTAAACTAGAAAAAGTATTTCCGCCTTTGTGTTACGTCTATAGTCACAGAGTAGATGTGTAATACTTCGAATTATTAATTGGCAATAAAGCAAATTTTAAAATTAGGAAATGCTTAAAATAATTATTATAATAAAACAAATTTCTAAAGCCGTTATAAAGGCCATCTTGGCACATTTTGAATAATATCTACAACTAGTTCCAGAGTGTTTTTTTGGTTTATTAGCAAACGATTGTAAATACTTTTATTAAAATTTGTTTGTAAATGGGTTTTTTAAAATCGGAAAACATCTTCCAACTTCCAGAAGCTTATTATTCTATTCGCTTCCAGAAGTCGATAACATATGCAACAATGGCACGTCAATTGTTATGTATGTACACATATGTACAAACGTTGTAGGCGCCAAAGAAAGGTTGAAATTTGAATATTAATGCTACTTATTATTTATACAACTTCCCAAAAAATTACTTATTCTGTCTTGCGTTTTACTAATAATTTTGTTTTGTCAAGGTAGCTGCGAAACGAAACTTGTCGATGTGGGACTGGAAATATTCATTTATTTCTACTCAAAAATTAATTAATTAAGTTTTAACAAATAAATAATTTATTGGGAATATTAATTAATTAGCACCTTTAAAATATATAATAAATTATTGATGTTTTTTTCTCTTACAGTGCCGTCGGTAAAACATGTCTCCTTATCAGTTACACCACAAACGCCTTCCCTGGCGAATATATTCCGACAGTTTTTGATAATTATTCGGCTAATGTAATGGTCGATGGTAAACCTATCAACTTGGGTCTATGGGATACAGCTGGACAAGAAGATTACGACAGGCTCCGACCTCTGTCCTACCCACAAACTGACGTCTTCCTTATATGTTTTTCGCTTGTTAATCCTGCTTCATTTGAGAATGTGCGAGCAAAGGTAAAGTAAAATTTGAATGTTTGAACTAGCGGTTTGATTTTTTTATGTATTTTTATGATGAATTAATATATTTAGTCTTCTTTTCCCGTCTGAAATTCTAAGTGAGGAAAAGTCTATAACTGAGAGTAGTGTGATAATATGTTTTATTTGATAAATCTACTTGTGCGTTTATTGATTGTTTCTTCTTTCTTCTAGTGGTATCCAGAAGTTAGACATCACTGTCCAAGTACGCCTATCATACTCGTTGGAACAAAACTAGATCTTCGTGATGATAGAACTACCATAGAAAAACTAAAAGATAAAAAACTAGCACCTATAACCTATCCACAGGTAAATATTCGTAACCAATCGTAGACATAACTAATAGGCATTTCTTACGTTGATACAAGTGATTACAAAATTAGTTCTTTTACCATAATTTTTTTATGATCGCCTGTTTTCGACGGGGATCAGTCATCGTCTAACTGTAATGCAATAGATGCTTTTATAGTTTTGACTATGTTTCTATAAACACATACCTTGGGAAAAATGCCAATTTACATTACTAAAACTTTTATAATGGAAAATTGTTCGTAGAAATTATGTCCTATGGAAATGTACTTTGAAAGTGGACTTTTTTTTGTAAAAAGTGTTTCGACATAAAGAGAAACTGATTGCTTTATTGAAGACAAGAATCGTATCATTGTCTTACTGTTGAGCTAATTTATTTATGAAAATTAAGATATACGAAATAGCAACAACAGTTAAAAATCACTCTTTGTAAGTTTATGCCTCCTGATATATAATTCATATTTCATGAGATGGTGAAGAAAAGTAGTTATTTTTGATTCTAGAGTCCCACAATGAATAGCGTTCAGTTCGACAACCTGTGTCGGACGGCACTTAAAAATATCCTCGGGTTCGAAATTTCTCCATTAACTGTTTTAAGATGGTTTCTTGCCACTTCTCAATGCTTTCTCCATTGACACTTTGGCACTTTCACCACACATATTTTTTCCAAAAATGCAACCATCCTCCACTCGCCTTTTAAATCAACACTACCAAATTCTCTTGCTAATTCAAGAGCTTTTCCTTTTAATAATGTCCCTGATTTTGGAAGATTGTACTCACGACTCATGCTAAACCATCGAAGCATTGCTTGATTCCATCCTCACTAATACAGGTTCGGCGTCTTTTTCTGGCTCCGCAACCAGCTAAACTTGTATAATTTTTTACACTCTTGGGAGCGATTCCAAACTGTTTCGCCACATCCCGTCATTTACTTCCTTTTTCAATTTCTTCAACAGCTTTAGGTTTTTCTTTAATGGACAGACACTTTTTCCTAGCCATGCCATTTTTGTTATTCGATATCAACTGTTAATAAGCTAAAAGGCAAATTGTCTCTAGCGATGAAACCCCTTCTTCATTTAATAACGGAAATCCGGAGAAATCCCGAACAAATAATATGAATAAACACCGCTTGTACAAACTCCGTTTTTTATTTAACGAACATATTCTCTCGTTCTTGCGAACACGGATTTGGTAATTCCCCGTTTACGTACGTTTGTGTACGTATACCCGATGTGTTCGTTGTTAGTTCATCTATGTATAGTAAATGGCAAAGAACTGTTCGCTTTTATTAATAAATAAATATGGGAAAACGTAACACGTAAAACGTAATGCAGAAAAGGTAATATATGTATTCAATGACAACCTTACGAACATTGTAACTTCCGAACTCTTTGTGGAACGTAATATGTTCGTAAGATCTCCGGTATTTGGGATAGATCATTAAATAGAGAGTTTTTCCAATTATATGGGCATTATATAGGAAATAAAACTCATTAGAAAGTATTAAAGTAGTTTTTGTTCCATCTAAAATGATCGAACAGGCAGGCATAGTATATGGGGTCGTTATATACAATTCTATAATTAGAATCTTCTATCGGTTGTAATTACACAATGAACGGGTACTTACATATCTATACTACCTGTATTAACTCCATGATAAATGATTACTCGGTATCAAATACAAAGTAACGATTAGGTACGAGTATTGAAAAGTACCAAAATTACATCTGCAATCTGTCCCCTTTTCATTTACCGTCATTACAAGTATGTATTTGTATTTTCTAGGGCTTGGCAATGGCAAAGGAAATAAGCGCCGTGAAATACCTCGAATGTTCAGCGTTGACGCAGAAAGGTTTGAAAACAGTATTCGACGAGGCTATAAGGGCAGTTCTCTGTCCAGTAATGCAAGTAAAACCGAAACGCAAATGCGTAATTCTCTAAAGCCGAAAAGGTGTCAGTCAATATTTATATATTATATACATTGCGTCAGGACCAGTCACACAAACGTCAGTAAAAACACTCGACTGTAACAAACATTTTGCGTTTCTTCGCCCATTTTTACTACCAATTACTTTTTCCTGTACAATGATAATAAATAACATAAGTGAAATAGGACTAACTCATGCGTTTTTCATAGCTACAACGTTCTTATGCGTCACAATTTTTCACAACTATTCGACTTATTAATCTTTACCTATAACAAGTTAGAATATTGTCAAAATGCAAAACGCAAACTTTAGTTAGAGAACAATTGAGTAGTTCTAGTTAGGTTGCATATTATGAATTTCAACAATCTACATAGTTTAGTTAGTATTCAACAAAGGCTATTTTATTTTAATAAATTAGTTAAATTGGAAAGCCGAGTACGTTTAATTTATTTGCTGTCATACATTTTGTGCTTAAACGTATCTAAATTGCTCTTTAAAGTGCATATTTGCACATTGTTGTTGATTAATTAGTGTGAGAAAGCTTGCAAGGTAAAGATATAACAAGCGAATGTTGGTATCTATGTAGGAATATACATAAATATTTTTTTTACAAAGCAGAAAATAAAAATGTAAAAACTAAGAAAGCAGTTTAGTTTTAGAAATAAAAGAAACCAACTAGCAACACTAATGTTTGTGCATAGTTGTGATATACGTTGAATGCCAAGATTTTAAGTGCCGGATTGGGATTGTCTTTATTTGACATATTCTTGTTGTCAGGTATTTACCGGGCACTATAAATTAGAATTATAAATCAGTGGCAACTAGTAGTGACGTACATTTGAAGTCCAAAGACAATGCCAATTCCCTCGTGTACTTCCGTTGCGTGTCGTATACATTGTACTTGACAAAAAAATACACGAGGATGTTGAACCGTTATCCTTGACTTCCCGTTTACGTCACTACTAGCCGCCACCGTTATAGATATATAAATAAATAGATGCCTACGAGAGAACTTGAATAAAGGCTGAAAGCGATGTCTCTTTATTTTCATTTATAACAATTTATTAAATATCTGTAAATATCTCCATTGTAATTATATTTGCCAATTTGTTCAGTTTTCCTTAGGACTTGTACACTGTTTTATATATTTACACCCTTATATTGCTTTTTCGGAGGTCGTTTGTACTACACGGAATAGGTATGAATAGATTTTATATAAAGCTGACAATCCCATTCTGTCTCTTTGCGATATTTTTCTATTTTTATTGTATTATAATGATATAAATATGTGCTGCTGTAATTACGAACTACATTTTCTTTATGAGTGCATTATTTCAGACTGACTACAGCACTATCATGTTATGAATTTGATTTATATATCATAGAAACTTCCATAAAAGGACTAAAATCAAAATTGTTTATATTATAATTATTAAAATTTATACAAAACGGAATGTCACGTTAATATATTTTAAAGTATTGTTTCTTTTATGTTTATTTTTTTTTGTAATAGTAGAATGATTATTTTTAATCGCATTATTCAAGAATTTTACATTCAGTTAATTTTGCCAACCAATTATGTACGTTTCATTTTGTTTTATTTTTCTTTTGTAATATTTTACAAAGCACAATGCAATTTGTGAACTATATATTTTTATAGATATTTGTGACTATCGGTCATACTTGTTGTGGATAATCTTGTATTTCTTTTGTTTTTTGAAAATATATACATTTATATTTTAAATAATATGAAGTTTGTTTTAGTTTATTTTCAAACAAAAGTAGATGTTTAAGTTCTGTAAAGGATCTGTTAATGGGCAAACAGCACGATGCTTGTAAAACAATTTCTTTAAACAACTATTGGCGGTATAACTAAATATTTTCAAAATAGCAAGGTTTGTAATTCATTAAATTCATATTTCTTGTTCTTTGTAAATACTATTGTAAGCGAAATTTACTTATACATCCAACAGAGAAATTGTTTTTTTTTTAACATTTTCGGCAAATTATGCAGTGAAGTTAATGCTAAACAACAAATAAAAGCAAACACGAGAGAAAAAAACAAAAAAAATATGCTACCCTTTTTACAGAAAATATTTACAACAATAACTTAAAACGGCAAAATTTCTATAGGTCCATTAACTTAAAGTGGACAAATAAATAAAAAAATTATAATTTTACCTAAACCTGAATTTAACTTTTCTTAGACCAAGCGGAGTGCAGTCGCACCCGGATTCTGCAGAAATTACCAAAAATATGTTTTTCACAACTTGAACTTGAAATTATGTATTTATAAGCGGGCTAAATATGTGCTTTACGCCATGCGTGTAATTTTTGCCTTAGTCTGGTTGTTGCTATGACCGTCTACGTAATAAATGAGGAAGGTTAACGGGTGCTAGATCCTGTATTCAAAATAACTTCAAAAATTCATTTCTTCATACTATCAACTTGGTTGATGTTACTTACGTACTCTATAAATTCCCGATGGGTTTAAGGTGGTATGAGGGAGTTGATCATTTTCCAATGGCCATCGCTGAGGAAGGAAATCATGTTAGTACTAATATGATTTCCATTTCATGAAACCACTCCTCTGTTCGTCTCGAAGTATGGATAGCAACGTAGTCTTGCTGAAATATCCAGTCTTGTGACGGTATTTGTTTACCAAAAACTGTTGGAACCCTTTTCCAGAAGTTTTATATGAGAATCTACACGATCGCGTTGAAGTAAAGCATATTAGGGGTTTTATTGTTATTGGTAAAATCCTCCCAAACCATATAATACCACTATCACCAAAATTTCGACCCATTGTCTTTGTGCCAATAATTTTCTTGGTCCATCCTAATTAAATTTGTTCTTGTCAGAAAATATGGCGTTCTTCCATTAGTGATTTCATCTCATATAGTCCTTCGCAAATTTCAGTCTTGCTTGTTTGTGTTTCTGTGCGGCTAACCGAAAAATCGACGAGCACTGTCTTTGAGTTAGTTTTTGATTTCCCTCACTGGCGCGAACTGCACCATAGGAATTTCTTAATTTTATAAAATTGTTGATCAGGTGATGCTATTGTTGTAATCAACAGTAACACTGTTGCTAAATATTTATAAAATTAAGTGGAACTGTAGAAATTTCGCTGGTTGTACAAAAGTGGATAAAAGTAGCATGTTCTTACGATAGAAAAACAATCTTTAAGAAATTGTGTTGACGAAATTTTAATAAATATAGTTACGATAATTATGTAAAATAATCAACAGAAATATTTGAAAAGATTTCTGGTTTGGACGTATTGTAATATTTTTGGATATATATTGGCGATCTGTGATGGGCGCTATAGTTAATATAATCGCAGATTTCAATAATTTGCAATAAGTTTGTAATGCAACCAGTTAAAGACTGGTGCTTTTAAAAGTACTTCTAAAATACATTTCTGCTATTTTTAATGTAATATTGTCTAAAATACGTGATTTATATATTCTAGAAATTTGAAAGGAAAAACAGAAATTTCCATTAATTTACAAGAAATAGGACGGTAGATACTTCACTATATATTTGCAAATATTTGTTATTGTTGATACAAATTGCGCTTTTCTAACGATTTTGTTTCTTTGTGGTCATTATGTATCTGATGAGTTGTTTTAAAATGTATATATGATGTGAAATGTACATAAATATAATACTTATAGTATTATATTTATGTACATTTTAGAAAGATTTCTATTTAAGAACACTTACCAAGCATTCATTAGTGCATGTGAAAACGGCCCTTAATATTTTCTAGGAAATCCTTTTTTGTCAGTAACTGCTTTACAAAAAGCGTCCAATATCTTTCAATTGGATTGGCATTGCATACATTCTTTGATTCACTCAAAAATGGTTTTTAGTTACTGCACTTTTGTGTGCTATATGTGTTTTTACCTCTTGTCACATATTCTCAATTGGATTCAAGTCTGGACTATTGTTGACTGATTGTTCATCTAACAGTCTTACTTAAATTTTTTTCATAGATTGTGCAGTTTGATTAAAATCGTTGTTTTCTGTTGGAACTACCATGTGGTAAGCTTGTGTTTTTCCACATCGCATAGCATAACTTCATGCAAAATCTCTGTATCGAACTATGCGAAAAGTAATCCCAAACATTCATTTCGCCACCGTGCTTTATACGCTTTTCAACTGATTTTATGTATCTGAAGCGAAGTTCTTGGCATATTTGTTGCTATTAGAACCTATTTAATTTACGTGCATTTCGTTTGAAAATACCAACTTCTATACCATCGGCTAATTGCGTAAAATACGTAAAAACTTTAACTCTTCGAACTGATATCCCTTGCCAATAATAGCAGTAAACTGCCAAGAATCCTTTTCTATTGTATGTGTGCTCGAAATGCCATACTTGAACTAGAATGATTTAAAAATTGTGATAGCTTCCTTATTAACAATTTTTTTCTCAGTATTCAAATAATTTTTCTGATTTTTCTTCATATTATAAAATGTATTATTTTATTATAGCTTGTGCGCATAA
This sequence comes from Oryctes borbonicus, assembly GCA_902654985.2. Lineage (NCBI taxonomy): Eukaryota > Metazoa > Arthropoda > Insecta > Coleoptera > Scarabaeidae > Oryctes > Oryctes borbonicus. The sequence goes on from LR736857.1 coordinate 6,495,491, forward strand.
GTTCTGCAAATAACCTAACTATATTTTTCTATTCCTCGGTGGCTGAATAGTAATCTTTCTTGCGAATTAAAATTTCCACCTACATCTTTATCCTTCTTTGTAGAGCATGGTAAGACTTCAAGGATTTTAAAAATCGGTGATCATTTTTTTGTTTATAGGAAATATTTTAATTTTAACGTATAATGTAGTCTGTTTGTAATTTTTGGCCACTACTGTATATAAATGAAAAAAAATGAATAAGAAAAATTATTAGCTATAAATAACATAGAAATCATTATAAATGGAATTGCGCAACGATTCGATTTCCTCGTGTATTTCCGTTGCGTCGCCTACGTTATCTCCCACCGCTGCTGCCTGCTTTTAAAAGTATATGAATTTCAATTCTTCATTGATAATTTCCTTTAATGGTTTGTGAAATCGCTAGGATTAAAAAAAAAGAAAAATATAATTGGGAACCAAGAACATATAGCTGAATATTTGAAATTATATTGAAACTATTAAATCGATAGAAATTTAAACTTAAACAAACTTCTTTTAAGTATTTTTATTTTTATTTTAAACTAATCAGTATGACGTATAAATACTTCCCACTGATTGCAGAAAAAAAAGTTTATGGAAGACCTTCATACCATTGACATTATCTACCATCAGAAAATTCATATCATTATTGCATTACATCATCTAAGACATGTGTAGCTGTTCGATGTGTTCTTTCGTTGATTAAGCATATCTATGCTTACATCAAGATAACAATACCTACATAAGATGTGAGTTTATGTCAAAATTTAAAGTTTATGGAATATATACTGAGTGTTTGACTTCGATGTACTTTACTATTGTTTTTATATTTAGAGAAGGCACTGTGTGTTCTATGTGAGAAACTTATTTTAGTTTTTCAATTTTCTGAATGTAAAATATCCTGTTGTTAGAAAATTGCCCTTCTATTCCCTGTTGGTGATGTGCAAAATGTAATTATTCGATAAAGGATAGCCTTTACTTAGCGAATACTTAAAATATATATAACTCGAGTTCATTATATGGTTTGTATTTGTTCTCTTAAATTATTCATAACTATTCGATATGTTGCTACATGATTACTCTTGTTATTTTCTAAATTGGTCGAAGATTAACATGGTGTTATTATGCATCAATTATTGCTGTAAAAATGAAGATATTTTAGATGCTTAAATTTATAGAGAACGGCTCGGAAAATGTGTTTTATTTGAGATTCTGGAGCTTTCTTTCATTTCATTCACATTTTCGTAAGAATTAAAAGTAGATACGAAACATATTATTTTAACAAACATTCCTTTTTTAATTGGTTTCTATCATTTATAGCAAGCATCAAGAGAAAGATTTGCAATTATGGAAAGT